>VOQZ01001514.1:0-320083 GCA_008079305.1 Phytophthora palmivora | reverse complement strand
GGTGTAATGGTTAGCACTCTGGACTTTGAATCCAGCGATCCGGGTTCAAATCCCGGTAGGAGCTCGTTTTTGCGCGTGGTTCGAAGCGTGGTGTGGCTGTGGTGGTTTGCGTTACGTGGGAGTAGGAAATCGCGTTCGAAAATGTGTTTGTGGATGGTGGAGTTAGTGCTGGTCTTATGGTGTAATGGTTAGCACTCTGGACTCTGAATCCAGCGATCCGGGTTCAAATCCCGGTAGGACCTCGTTTTGCACTGCTCCTACCGGCTCCACCACACCCCGTTGTTGCTGCGCTACGGACCTGCAACGTACTGCTTCAAACGCACCCACTGTCGCTACAGCATCTACTCTATGTGATCAGCATGACGGCTTCTAATTTTGCGCTTCAAACGAATCGCGGCTGACGACAATCTTGCATGTTGACAACCGCGAGCGTGTCACTGATGTCAAAGGAACGGTCCAAAGCCAGGAAGTACCATAGACAGACCCCAAGTGTGCAGATTGCGACGACGAAAGCGAGGCAGCAATGGAGGTGGGATCGAAGCGGTGGTCTGCGTAACAAGCGCGTAAGAATGTTAGTTGTGTACGAGAGCAGCGATTGGTGGTAGGACTAGCTGCGGCGTATAGGATGGCGATGAGGACGCGAGTTGGAAGCAATTCGATGGGGTTGCGGAGTTAGCGTGCAAGGGCTTGGTTAGGCGCTCTTATGGTGTAATGGTTAGCACTCTGGACTTTGAATCCAGCGATCCGGGTTCAAATCCCGGTAGGAGCTCGTTTTTGCGCGTGGTTCGAAGCGTGTGGTGTGGCTGTGGTGGTTTGCGTTACGTGGGAGTAGGAAATCGCGTTCGAAAATGTGTTTGTGGATGGTGGAGTTAGTGCTGGTCTTATGGTGTAATGGTTAGCACTCTGGACTCTGAATCCAGCGATCCGGGTTCAAATCCCGGTAGGACCTCGTTTTGCACTGCTCCTACCGGCTCCACCACACCCCGTTGTTGCTGCGCTACGGACCTGCAACGTACTGCTTCAAACGCACCCACTGTCGCTACAGCATCTACTCTATGTGATCAGCATGACGGCTTCTAATTTTGCGCTTCAAACGAATCGCGGCTGACGACAATCTTGCATGTTGACAACCGCGAGCGTGTCACTGATGTCAAAGGAACGGTCCAAAGCCAGGAAGTACCATAGACAGACCCCAAGTGTGCAGATTGCGACGACGAAAGCGAGGCAGCAATGGAGGTGGGATCGAAGCGGGTGGTCTGCGTAACAAGCGCGTAAGAATGTTAGTTGTGTACGAGAGCAGCGATTGGTGGTAGGACTAGCTGCGGCGTATAGGATGGCGATGAGGACGCGAGTTGGAAGCAATTCGATGGGGTTGCGGAGTTAGCGTGCAAGGGCTTGGTTAGGCGCTCTTATGGTGTAATGGTTAGCACTCTGGACTTTGAATCCAGCGATCCGGGTTCAAATCCCGGTAGGAGCTCGTTTTTGCGCGTGGTTCGAAGCGTGTGGTGTGGCTGTGGTGGTTTGCGTTACGTGGGAGTAGGAAATCGCGTTTGAAAATGTGTTTGTGGATGGTGGAGTTAGTGCTGGTCTTATGGTGTAATGGTTAGCACTCTGGACTCTGAATCCAGCGATCCGGGTTCAAATCCCGGTAGGACCTCGTTTTGCACTGCTCCTACCGGCTCCACCACACCCCGTTGTTGCTGCGCTACGGACCTGCAACGTACTGCTTCAAACGCACCCACTGTCGCTACAGCATCTACTCTATGTGATCAGCATGACGGCTTCTAATTTTGCGCTTCAAACGAATCGCGGCTGACGACAATCTTGCATGTTGACAACCGCGAGCGTGTCACTGATGTCAAAGGAACGGTCCAAAGCCAGGAAGTACCATAGACAGACCCCAAGTGTGCAGATTGCGACGACGAAAGCGAGGCAGCAATGGAGGTGGGATCGAAGCGGGTGGTCTGCGTAACAAGCGCGTAAGAATGTTAGTTGTGTACGAGAGCAGCGATTGGTGGTAGGACTAGCTGCGGCGTATAGGATGGCGATGAGGACGCGAGTTGGAAGCAATTCGATGGGGTTGCGGAGTTAGCGTGCAAGGGCTTGGTTAGGCGCTCTTATGGTGTAATGGTTAGCACTCTGGACTTTGAATCCAGCGATCCGGGTTCAAATCCCGGTAGGAGCTCGTTTTTTGCGCGTGGTTCGAAGCGTGTGGTGTGGCTGTGGTGGTTTGCGTTACGTGGGAGTAGGAAATCGCGTTCGAAAATGTGTTTGTGGATGGTGGAGTTAGTGCTGGTCTTATGGTGTAATGGTTAGCACTCTGGACTCTGAATCCAGCGATCCGGGTTCAAATCCCGGTAGGACCTCGTTTTGCACTGCTCCTACCGGCTCCACCACACCCCGTTGTTGCTGCGCTACGGACCTGCAACGTACTGCTTCAAACGCACCCACTGTCGCTACAGCATCTACTCTATGTGATCAGCATGACGGCTTCTAATTTTGCGCTTCAAACGAATCGCGGCTGACGACAATCTTGCATGTTGACAACCGCGAGCGTGTCACTGATGTCAAAGGAACGGTCCAAAGCCAGGAAGTACCATAGACAGACCCCAAGTGTGCAGATTGCGACGACGAAAGCGAGGCAGCAATGGAGGTGGGATCGAAGCGGGTGGTCTGCGTAACAAGCGCGTAAGAATGTTAGTTGTGTACGAGAGCAGCGATTGGTGGTAGGACTAGCTGCGGCGTATAGGATGGCGATGAGGACGCGAGTTGGAAGCAATTCGATGGGGTTGCGGAGTTAGCGTGCAAGGGCTTGGTTAGGCGCTCTTATGGTGTAATGGTTAGCACTCTGGACTTTGAATCCAGCGATCCGGGTTCAAATCCCGGTAGGAGCTCGTTTTTGCGCGTGGTTCGAAGCGTGTGGTGTGGCTGTGGTGGTTTGCGTTACGTGGGAGTAGGAAATCGCGTTCGAAAATGTGTTTGTGGATGGTGGAGTTAGTGCTGGTCTTATGGTGTAATGGTTAGCACTCTGGACTCTGAATCCAGCGATCCGGGTTCAAATCCCGGTAGGACCTCGTTTTGCACTGCTCCTACCGGCTCCACCACACCCCCGTTGTTGCTGCGCTACGGACCTGCAACGTACTGCTTCAAACGCACCCACTGTCGCTACAGCATCTACTCTATGTGATCAGCATGACGGCTTCTAATTTTGCGCTTCAAACGAATCGCGGCTGACGACAATCTTGCATGTTGACAACCGCGAGCGTGTCACTGATGTCAAAGGAACGGTCCAAAGCCAGGAAGTACCATAGACAGACCCCAAGTGTGCAGATTGCGACGACGAAAGCGAGGCAGCAATGGAGGTGGGATCGAAGCGGGTGGTCTGCGTAACAAGCGCGTAAGAATGTTAGTTGTGTACGAGAGCAGCGATTGGTGGTAGGACTAGCTGCGGCGTATAGGATGGCGATGAGGACGCGAGTTGGAAGCAATTCGATGGGGTTGCGGAGTTAGCGTGCAAGGGCTTGGTTAGGCGCTCTTATGGTGTAATGGTTAGCACTCTGGACTTTGAATCCAGCGATCCGGGTTCAAATCCCGGTAGGAGCTCGTTTTTGCGCGTGGTTCGAAGCGTGTGGTGTGGCTGTGGTGGTTTGCGTTACGTGGGAGTAGGAAATCGCGTTCGAAAATGTGTTTGTGGATGGTGGAGTTAGTGCTGGTCTTATGGTGTAATGGTTAGCACTCTGGACTCTGAATCCAGCGATCCGGGTTCAAATCCCGGTAGGACCTCGTTTTTGCGCGTGCTTCGAACGTGTGGTGTGGCCTGTGGTGGTTTGCGTTACGTGGGAGTAGGAAATCGCGTTCAAACGTGTTTGTGATGTGGATTAGTGCTGGTCTTATGGTGTAATGGTTAGCACTCTGGACTCTGAATCCAGCGATCCGGGTTCAAATCCCGGTAGGACCTCGTTTTGCACTGCTCCTAACCGGCTCCACACACCCCGTTGTTGCTGCCTAACGGACCTGCAACGTACTGCTTCAAACGCACCCACTGCGCTACAGCATCTACTCTATCGATGTGATCAGCATGACGCTTCTAATTTTGCGCTTCAACGAATCGCGGCTGACGACAATCTTGCATGTTGACAACCGCGAGCGTGTCACTGATGTCAAAGGAACGGTCCAAAGCCAAAGTACCATAGACAGACCCCAAGTGTGCAGATTGCGACGACGAAAGCGAGGCAGCATGGGGGGATCGAAGCGGGTGTCTGCGTAACAAGCGCGTAGAATGTTAGTTGTGTACGAGAGCAGCGATTGGTGGTAGTACTAGCTGCGGCGTATATTATGGCGATGAGGAACGCGAGTTGGAAATTCGATGGGGTTGCGGATTTGCGTGCAAGGGCTTTTTAGGCGCTCTTATGGTGTAATGGTTAGCACTCTGGACTCTGAATCCAGCGATCCGGGTTCAAATCCCGGTAGGACCTCGTTTTGCACTGCTCCTACCGGCTCCACCACACCCCGTTGTTGCTGCGCTACGGACCTGCAACGTACTGCTTCAAACGCACCCACTGTCGCTACAGCATCTACTCTATGTGATCAGCATGACGGCTTCTAATTTTGCGCTTCAAACGAATCGCGGCTGACGACAATCTTGCATGTTGACAACCGCGAGCGTGTCACTGATGTCAAAGGAACGGTCCAAAGCCAGGAAGTACCATAGACAGACCCCAAGTGGCAGATTGCGACGACGAAAGCGAGGCAGCAATGGAGGTGGATCGAAGCGGGTGGTCTGCGTAACAAGCGCGTAAGAATGTTAGTTGTGTACGAGAGCAGCGATTGGTGGTAGGACTAGCTGCGGCGTATAGGATGGCGATGAGGACGCGAGTTGGAAGCAATTCGATGGGGTTGCGGAGTTAGCGTGCAAGGGCTTGGTTAGGCGCTCTTATGGTGTAATGGTTAGCACTCTGGACTTTGAATCCAGCGATCCGGGTTCAAATCCCGGTAGGAGCTCGTTTTTGCGCGTGGTTCGAAGCGTGTGGTGTGGCTGTGGTGGTTTGCGTTACGTGGGAGTAGGAAATCGCGTTCGAAAATGTGTTTGTGGATGGTGGAGTTAGTGCTGGTCTTATGGTGTAATGGTTAGCACTCTGGACTCTGAATCCAGCGATCCGGGTTCAAATCCCGGTAGGACCTCGTTTTGCACTGCTCCTACCGGCTCCACCACACCCCGTTGTTGCTGCGCTACGGACCTGCAACGTACTGCTTCAAACGCACCCACTGTCGCTACAGCATCTACTCTATGTGATCAGCATGACGGCTTCTAATTTTGCGCTTCAAACGAATCGCGGCTGACGACAATCTTGCATGTTGACAACCGCGAGCGTGTCACTGATGTCAAAGGAACGGTCCAAAGCCAGAAGTACCATAGACAGACCCCAAGTGTGCAGATTGCGACGACGAAAGCGAGGCAGCAATGGAGGTGGGATCGAAGCGGGTGGTCTGCGTAACAAGCGCGTAAGAATGTTAGTTGTGTACGAGAGCAGCGATTGGTGGTAGGACTAGCTGCGGCGTATAGGATGGCGATGAGGACGCGAGTTGGAAGCAATTCGATGGGGTTGCGGAGTTAGCGTGCAAGGCTTGGTTAGGCGCTCTTATGGTGTAATGGTTAGCACTCTGGACTTTGAATCCAGCGATCCGGGTTCAAATCCCGGTAGGAGCTCGTTTTTGCGCGTGGTTCGAAGCGTGTGGTGTGGATGCTGTGGTGGTTTGCGTTACGTGGGAGTAGGAAATCGCGTTCGAAAATGTGTTTGTGGATGGTGGAGTTAGTGCTGGTCTTATGGTGTAATGGTTAGCACTCTGGACTCTGAATCCAGCGATCCGGGTTCAAATCCCGGTAGGACCTCGTTTTGCACTGCTCCTACCGGCTCCACCACACCCCGTTGTTGCTGCGCTACGGACCTGCAACGTACTGCTTCAAACGCACCCACTGTCGCTACAGCATCTACTCTATGTGATCAGCATGACGGCTTCTAATTTTGCGCTTCAAACGAATCGCGGCTGACGACAATCTTGCATGTTGACAACCGCGAGCGTGTCACTGATGTCAAAGGAACGGTCCAAAGCCAGGAAGTACCATAGACAGACCCCAAGTGTGCAGATTGCGACGACGAAAGCGAGGCAGCAATGGAGGTGGGATCGAAGCGGGTGGTCTGCGTAACAAGCGCGTAAGAATGTTAGTTGTGTACGAGAGCAGCGATTGGTGGTAGGACTAGCTGCGGCGTATAGGATGGCGATGAGGACGCGAGTTGGAAGCAATTCGATGGGGTTGCGGAGTTAGCGTGCAAGGGCTTGGTTAGGCGCTCTTATGGTGTAATGGTTAGCACTCTGGACTTTGAATCCAGCGATCCGGGTTCAAATCCCGGTAGGAGCTCGTTTTTGCGCGTGGTTCGAAGCGTGTGGTGTGGCTGTGGTGGTTTGCGTTACGTGGGAGTAGGAAATCGCGTTCGAAAATGTGTTTGTGGATGGTGGAGTTAGTGCTGGTCTTATGGTGTAATGGTTAGCACTCTGGACTCTGAATCCAGCGATCCGGGTTCAAATCCCGGTAGGACCTCGTTTTGCACTGCTCCTACCGGCTCCACCACACCCCGTTGTTGCTGCGCTACGGACCTGCAACGTACTGCTTCAAACGCACCCACTGTCGCTACAGCATCTACTCTATGTGATCAGCATGACGGCTTCTAATTTTGCGCTTCAAACGAATCGCGGCTGACGACAATCTTGCATGTTGACAACCGCGAGCGTGTCACTGATGTCAAAGGAACGGTCCAAAGCCAGGAAGTACCATAGACAGACCCCAAGTGTGCAGATTGCGACGACGAAAGCGAGGCAGCAATGGAGGTGGGATCGAAGCGGGTGGTCTGCGTAACAAGCGCGTAAGAATGTTAGTTGTGTACGAGAGCAGCGATTGGTGGTAGGACTAGCTGCGGCGTATAGGATGGCGATGAGGACGCGAGTTGGAAGCAATTCGATGGGGTTGCGGAGTTAGCGTGCAAGGGCTTGGTTAGGCGCTCTTATGGTGTAATGGTTAGCACTCTGGACTTTGAATCCAGCGATCCGGGTTCAAATCCCGGTAGGAGCTCGTTTTGCGCGTGGTTCGAAGCGTGTGGTGTGGCTGTGGTGGTTTGCGTTACGTGGGAGTAGGAAATCGCGTTCGAAAATGTGTTTGTGGATGGTGGAGTTAGTGCTGGTCTTATGGTGTAATGGTTAGCACTCTGGACTCTGAATCCAGCGATCCGGGTTCAAATCCCGGTAGGACCTCGTTTTGCACTGCTCCTACCGGCTCCACCACACCCCGTTGTTGCTGCGCTACGGACCTGCAACGTACTGCTTCAAACGCACCCACTGTCGCTACAGCATCTACTCTATGTGATCAGCATGACGGCTTCTAATTTTGCGCTTCAAACGAATCGCGGCTGACGACAATCTTGCATGTTGACAACCGCGAGCGTGTCACTGATGTCAAAGGAACGGTCCAAAGCCAGGAAGTACCATAGACAGACCCCAAGTGTGCAGATTGCGACGACGAAAGCGAGGCAGCAATGGAGGTGGGATCGAAGCGGGTGGTCTGCGTAACAAGCGCGTAAGAATGTTAGTTGTGTACGAGAGCAGCGATTGGTGGTAGGACTAGCTGCGGCGTATAGGATGGCGATGAGGACGCGAGTTGGAAGCAATTCGATGGGGTTGCGGAGTTAGCGTGCAAGGGCTTGGTTAGGCGCTCTTATGGTGTAATGGTTAGCACTCTGGACTTTGAATCCAGCGATCCGGGTTCAAATCCCGGTAGGAGCTCGTTTTTGCGCGTGGTTCGAAGCGTGTGGTGTGGCTGTGGTGGTTTGCGTTACGTGGGAGTAGGAAATCGCGTTCGAAAATGTGTTTGTGGATGGTGGAGTTAGTGCTGGTCTTATGGTGTAATGGTTAGCACTCTGGACTCTGAATCCAGCGATCCGGGTTCAAATCCCGGTAGGACCTCGTTTTGCACTGCTCCTACCGGCTCCACCACACCCCGTTGTTGCTGCGCTACGGACCTGCAACGTACTGCTTCAAACGCACCCACTGTCGCTACAGCATCTACTCTATGTGATCAGCATGACGGCTTCTAATTTTGCGCTTCAAACGAATCGCGGCTGACGACAATCTTGCATGTTGACAACCGCGAGCGTGTCACTGATGTCAAAGGAACGGTCCAAAGCCAGGAAGTACCATAGACAGACCCCAAGTGTGCAGATTGCGACGACGAAAGCGAGGCAGCAATGGAGGTGGGATCGAAGCGGGTGGTCTGCGTAACAAGCGCGTAAGAATGTTAGTTGTGTACGAGAGCAGCGATTGGTGGTAGGACTAGCTGCGGCGTATAGGATGGCGATGAGGACGCGAGTTGGAAGCAATTCGATGGGGTTGCGGAGTTAGCGTGCAAGGGCTTGGTTAGGCGCTCTTATGGTGTAATGGTTAGCACTCTGGACTTTGAATCCAGCGATCCGGGTTCAAATCCCGGTAGGAGCTCGTTTTTGCGCGTGGTTCGAAGCGTGTGGTGTGGCTGTGGTGGTTTGCGTTACGTGGGAGTAGGAAATCGCGTTCGAAAATGTGTTTGTGGATGGTGGAGTTAGTGCTGGTCTTATGGTGTAATGGTTAGCACTCTGGACTCTGAATCCAGCGATCCGGGTTCAAATCCCGGTAGGACCTCGTTTTGCACTGCTCCTACCGGCTCCACCACACCCCGTTGTTGCTGCGCTACGGACCTGCAACGTACTGCTTCAAACGCACCCACTGTCGCTACAGCATCTACTCTATGTGATCAGCATGACGGCTTCTAATTTTGCGCTTCAAACGAATCGCGGCTGACGACAATCTTGCATGTTGACAACCGCGAGCGTGTCACTGATGTCAAAGGAACGGTCCAAAGCCAGGAAGTACCATAGACAGACCCCAAGTGTGCAGATTGCGACGACGAAAGCGAGGCAGCAATGGAGGTGGGATCGAAGCGGGTGGTCTGCGTAACAAGCGCGTAAGAATGTTAGTTGTGTACGAGAGCAGCGATTGGTGGTAGGACTAGCTGCGGCGTATAGGATGGCGATGAGGACGCGAGTTGGAAGCAATTCGATGGGGTTGCGGAGTTAGCGTGCAAGGGCTTGGTTAGGCGCTCTTATGGTGTAATGGTTAGCACTCTGGACTTTGAATCCAGCGATCCGGGTTCAAATCCCGGTAGGAGCTCGTTTTTGCGCGTGGTTCGAAGCGTGTGGTGTGGCTGTGGTGGTTTGCGTTACGTGGGAGTAGGAAATCGCGTTCGAAAATGTGTTTGTGGATGGTGGAGTTAGTGCTGGTCTTATGGTGTAATGGTTAGCACTCTGGACTCTGAATCCAGCGATCCGGGTTCAAATCCCGGTAGGACCTCGTTTTGCACTGCTCCTACCGGCTCCACCACACCCCGTTGTTGCTGCGCTACGGACCTGCAACGTACTGCTTCAAACGCACCCACTGTCGCTACAGCATCTACTCTATGTGATCAGCATGACGGCTTCTAATTTTGCGCTTCAAACGAATCGCGGCTGACGACAATCTTGCATGTTGACAACCGCGAGCGTGTCACTGATGTCAAAGGAACGGTCCAAAGCCAGGAAGTACCATAGACAGACCCCAAGTGTGCAGATTGCGACGACGAAAGCGAGGCAGCAATGGAGGTGGGATCGAAGCGGGTGGTCTGCGTAACAAGCGCGTAAGAATGTTAGTTGTGTACGAGAGCAGCGATTGGTGGTAGGACTAGCTGCGGCGTATAGGATGGCGATGAGGACGCGAGTTGGAAGCAATTCGATGGGGTTGCGGAGTTAGCGTGCAAGGGCTTGGTTAGGCGCTCTTATGGTGTAATGGTTAGCACTCTGGACTTTGAATCCAGCGATCCGGGTTCAAATCCCGGTAGGAGCTCGTTTTTGCGCGTGGTTCGAAGCGTGTGGTGTGGCTGTGGTGGTTTGCGTTACGTGGGAGTAGGAAATCGCGTTCGAAAATGTGTTTGTGGATGGTGGAGTTAGTGCTGGTCTTATGGTGTAATGGTTAGCACTCTGGACTCTGAATCCAGCGATCCGGGTTCAAATCCCGGTAGGACCTCGTTTTGCACTGCTCCTACCGGCTCCACCACACCCCGTTGTTGCTGCGCTACGGACCTGCAACGTACTGCTTCAAACGCACCCACTGTCGCTACAGCATCTACTCTATGTGATCAGCATGACGGCTTCTAATTTTGCGCTTCAAACGAATCGCGGCTGACGACAATCTTGCATGTTGACAACCGCGAGCGTGTCACTGATGTCAAAGGAACGGTCCAAAGCCAGGAAGTACCATAGACAGACCCCAAGTGTGCAGATTGCGACGACGAAAGCGAGGCAGCAATGGAGGTGGGATCGAAGCGGGTGGTCTGCGTAACAAGCGCGTAAGAATGTTAGTTGTGTACGAGAGCAGCGATTGGTGGTAGGACTAGCTGCGGCGTATAGGATGGCGATGAGGACGCGAGTTGGAAGCAATTCGATGGGGTTGCGGAGTTAGCGTGCAAGGGCTTGGTTAGGCGCTCTTATGGTGTAATGGTTAGCACTCTGGACTTTGAATCCAGCGATCCGGGTTCAAATCCCGGTAGGAGCTCGTTTTTGCGCGTGGTTCGAAGCGTGTGGTGTGGCTGTGGTGGTTTGCGTTACGTGGGAGTAGGAAATCGCGTTCGAAAATGTGTTTGTGGATGGTGGAGTTAGTGCTGGTCTTATGGTGTAATGGTTAGCACTCTGGACTCTGAATCCAGCGATCCGGGTTCAAATCCCGGTAGGAGCTTGTTTTTGCGCGTGGTTCGAAGCGTGTGGTGTGGCTGTGGTGGTTTGCGTTACGTGGGAGTAGGAAATCGCGTTCGAAAATGTGTTTGTGGATGGTGGAGTTAGTGCTGGTCTTATGGTGTAATGGTTAGCACTCTGGACTCTGAATCCAGCGATCCGGGTTCAAATCCCGGTAGGACCTCGTTTTGCACTGCTCCTACCGGCTCCACCACACCCCGTTGTTGCTGCGCTACGGACCTGCAACGTACTGCTTCAAACGCACCCACTGTCGCTACAGCATCTACTCTATGTGATCAGCATGACGGCTTCTAATTTTTGCGCTTCAAACGAATCGCGGCTGACGACAATCTTGCATGTTGACAACCGCGAGCGTGTCACTGATGTCAAAGGAACGGTCCAAAGCCAGGAAGTACCATAGACAGACCCCAAGTGTGCAGATTGCGACGACGAAAGCGAGGCAGCAATGGAGGTGGGATCGAAGCGGGTGGTCTGCGTAACAAGCGCGTAAGAATGTTGGTTGTGTACGAGATCAGCGATCGGTGGTAGGACTAGCTGCGGTGTGTGGGATGGCGATGAGGACGCGAGTTGGAAGCAATTCGACGGGAACGTGAATGGAATTCCGATATGGTAGTAGTGAGATGGATGTATTTACTTTTTTCTCTGATCGGAATCTTTGCCCATACCGAAACCTTGAAGCAGCAACTTCAAATTCGCGTTTCAGAAGTATGTGCGAGAACTTAATCCTTTTTGAACAGGTTTGTGTTGGCTTCCTCATGATCCTAAACGAAATGCTAAGTGAGTGTTGGTAGCCCATCTATAGTACCGCATGACTGAGGATTGGGTTAAAAACTGACCATTGTTTGCATCGTTAAAGTTGATGTACATGATGGGTTTGTCGCACCATCGCTTCTAAGACATGAAGGGCGCTTTCATGCTCCATGTACACTACTAGGTATATCCAACTGATGTCGTCACCTTCGTAACGTCAAGAAAGCTCTTGCCGCTTTTTCGTGGGTGCAATTCATGTTAGGTTGTCGATGCCGGAGGTTGCACACGGTTTAGAGTATTTGACTTATATGGGAATGACTGAAAATGTGTAAATGTCGGTCAATATCATAACCATTTTGATCCGTGCGTTGGAATCGTTGCTACATACAAACTCTATAAGTCTATGGTTGATAAAATATCATCTCCAATAGGCTAACGAAACAGTAGTACAACTCGAGCACTCTGGCGAGGCTTCTTCGCGTGGAACCTTTCCTGGGTTGTGGTGGCCACATCTGTTCCATCGTTGTCGTGATATATGACTCTCTATAATTTAAGCCTTCACCACGCTTTGCCCATCGTGCGTAGTGATCCCTTTTTACCGTATCGGCTCCAATAATCCGCTATTTTTCTTGTCACTAAATCTTCTGGTGGACTGAATCAGTGCCACCGTCAGCGATGATTGGTTAAAATTGACGATTAGTTCAACACCTTGACTTACAGTATTTAGAGTCTGTGTTCTACTTTGAAAACGGCCTAATGAAATTTTCTGCCGGTGTTGGACGCCTCTATTGAATCCAGGCCCGCGATATTGTTGTTCATTTCTGTTACATTTCGAAGTGTATCTTCTAGCTCAACCACCCACACAAATTTTAGCGCCACTTACCCCGCCCCCCACCGTTGCTTCCGATCATTTATGATTAATGCATAGCCATTCCAGCATTTTCTCTTTTTAGTGCAACCGCGAGTCGCTCCGTCACTTAAGCGATAGGACGTTGTTGTCGTTCTCAAATGCTCTTTTCATCTTGCTCACGCGTGATAGTTTGCTGATGTCGATGTTCCTCGTTTTGATTAAGAATCTACTGTTAAAGAGCTGTCTGCTGATCGTGAAGCGATACCGATATTCTCATTAGCTCCATATCCTTAAGTTTGAGTTGATTTTATGTCTTCTGCAAGATTTTCTCCACTCTTTTATATTTTGTTCACATCAGGAAAAACAAAATTTGCGTTCGCCATCCTTGATTGTTTTAGTTGACAACTCTATTCTTGGAACGACGTCAATTGTGCACTTAAGTTCCCTACTAGCTTGTACTGAGTTAGCAAGCCGTTGTTTCACTTTCCCTTCCATTTTGCAATATGTTCTTCTTGTAGCACATGGGCTTTAGTCAATTCCTTCTCCAAATCTGTACTTGTTTTCGCCCGCGTTCAGGCGTCAAACGCGCGTTCTTTCACCAGTGCCGTTTTCAACTCATCAATAACTCCATCTTCAGGGTGCATTCGGCCTACACAAGTGTATTGCTGTGTTATGCGGGTTACCAGGATGCGCAAAAACACATTATCTGATGCTATTGCGGCAGAGTTCCACGAAGAGCTGTTTAATGATAAAAGTCACAGCGCGTGAGGGTTTGTGCTGCGTCACTGTACCAAATGTATCAGGAACGCGACGTTCCGCCAGCTAGGGCAGCATGGAAACATTCATTATCAATAACAACATTCTTACTGTGGACGATTATAATCTTGATTTCGCGGAGTTGTAGGTACCGGAGAAATATTTCATCGCGAAGTGGATTGTCAAGGCAATACCAACACTTCGATGCCGTATAGAAGGACATGCAATAACCCTTTAATCTCCACAGAGCCTCCGCGTGGGCTTACTTTTGAATAGAAGTGTTGAGACCACTGTTCATTGTTACTTCAAATAGATCTTTCAAAAATAAAGAACGTCGTTCAAGGAGCTCTGTGCATTTTTTCGACCAAAAACGGAGCCTCCGTCATCCCAAAACAAAATCGCGGTCGGACGTTGTGTCCAACGAAAAACGAAAGGCACGATCAATAAGATTGGTGTCGTGTTATCTGTCGATAATATCAAACGTCAGTCGTGGCGCAGCGTACAGCGGGATGATGAAGTGGTATAAAGAGCATCCGCGAGTTCCCTCCAGCAAATAAAGTAACCGCAATCGTGAATTCAGTTCGGACCTCCTTGCCTGCCCTGCAACTTTACTCCGAAAGCGGAAAAGCATCTTTCGCTGGCCCTCGACGTTACAGTTTGGGAGAAATATTTTTCAGTACTTCTATTTAATGTATATATGGTCAACAATTCAAACTATGACCCAACACATTAATTCAAAACTAGTTGAGAGCAAACAGCGCCAAATTGTTGAAGGCGACTTCTTTCGATATCTTGGTGTCAGACGTGCCATGCCAGTAGAGCCATGACGTGAACCACTGCGAGCGTATTGGGAAAGAGAGGAGCAAGAAGGATTCGTCGGCAAATTTTGGTTAGCGCTTTTGTTGACTCGCCACGTCTTTGAAAATGTTACTGGTGCATTTTATTTTTCCGATGACGTATTTTCGGATGATCCGTGGAAGTCTAATTAATGGTTTTAACTCTCGACGTCTTGATGTTGTTTCACCTAGCGGGATGTTGTGTGTTGATGAGCGCATGCCATCATGACAAAGTAAAGAGGGCAAGTACTGTCATGATGGTATGCCTCGGAAAACCAAAATCCCAATGCAGCCCGAGGTAGTTCGTGCTGAGCTCAAAGCTACTGCAGATTGCGATTCTGGGGTAATGTTTGGGTTAGATTTGATGGAAGGCGCTGAGCGCCAAAATATGAAGGCTTACTAAGCTTTATTTGGTGAAGGAACAACAATCGTACGGAGAATAACTGAAGTTTACAAAGGCAGCAGCTGTACACTCGTGGCAGATAGCGCTTTTGCTTCTGACAAACACTAACTCGAAAATATTTGTGGACTATTCTTCATGTGGATGGTAAAAACAGCGTCACGTGAGTATCCGAAAGCCTACATGAAGGAGTGGTTTAAAACAAAGCCTGTTCGTGGGTCTTTCAAAATGCTTCAAAGCACAGCACCAAAAGGTACATCAATAGACGCCATGTGTTGGGCAGATCGCTAAGCGATCTGCCTAATTTCAAACCGTGGTACATCACTCCTGAGTACTGACAGTATTCGTCGTCAGCACGAACTCGTTTTCGAATGCAATTAGGTGAACACACTGCAATACTATTGTCGCATCCAGCGTCCACAAATGGCGGAACTCTTTTTCTCAAAGTTTTCGGTACCATGATCACCTTCGACAGTCTAGCCTTGAGATAGAAATAATCTGGCGCACTCACCAATGGAACCATCGTCTGTTTGCTACTTTAATCGGAATGGCAGTTGTTGATGCCCTTCGTGCTTACCAGTACAAAGCAGTTGACGCTGGATTATTAGGCTCGGTTGTGGTGGATGTCAATATATTCATCTCTCAACTCGCCTATCAGCTTGTTTCAAAGATTTGAAGATGCATAGCCCTATACGAATTGATACTGTAGCAGACTTTCGGGGTGATGTAACCCCTCCAACGCACACATTAAGTGAATTTAGCACTGCCTCAGTACAGCCGTCTCAGCGGAACGATCCTACGAGCTCAACGAAAGTGCAGTATTCGCGGTCGGAATGCTTCATTCTATTGTACAGGGTGCTCGAACCCACTTCAGAATATGTTTTGGAGTCTGTGGACTCAAAACCGATTGTGAGTGCCATTCACTGCATCTTACCACTACTTTAGGCTTTTTAGACTTCGGGAACCTCATTAAATAATGTTTTTGGTATGACTTCAACTGGTGTAATTGAGATCACGCATGGGATGTATCCCGAGTACACGCCTGGGATTTTGACCTGGGTAATTAAAAAGGTTAACGTAGCGCCTGTTGTTCGAAGAAGCTATTTGGCAGCTACATTAAACATATATAGTGAAATGGAACCCGACATACAAAGTCTATGTAACATGGGCTTCGTCAATCCAGAAATTTTGGGAAATAAATTAGGGGAGGATATGTCGTGGTCAACAACAAAATCAGTTCGAGACGACAAACGAGTAACGCAGTCTAAACAATCTTAAAGCATTTATACAATGGACTAGTTAGAACACTTTGCTTCGCTGACGAGGACATTACAATCAATATATAATGACGACGAGCAAGACCACCGGCCACACAATCCATGAGAATACGACTGAGAGATGAGTTCATCAAATATGCCAAAAACATTAGAATAAGTTACAGTACTCTGACGTCCTGAACTTGCGAGTGAGATAGGTTTGGCGTTGATTGATTTGTATTCGATTTCCTCTGTTTAAATTGCGTGCGGTATCTACGCATGCTATTTGCCCCTCTATTTCGCTGACAGTAGCTTGTACCGTACCCTTCCAATACCTTGAAGGACGGCCGCTACGCGTAGGACAGTCACTTCGCGTAGCCATCTTCTTAGCTTATCATAACATCTTCCCCCATGGTGGATGACTTGTAGGGTTTGATCCTGCGCATGTGAATCCGTTCTTGGTATGCACCCTTGTCGATCACCAGCACACTGTCACTGCGGACACTCACAACTGGAAACGGTCCTTCATATATTTGTTGGAGATTTGGAGCTTGTGGGTCGCTGCGAGATATCATGACAAGGTCTTCAGGACAATATTCATGTTCCAGTCTTCCTTGGTTTTCGCGCTGCACCGCCTTCTGAATTTGTCGCTGTTTGCGTTGTTGCTGTTGCTTCCAGTCTACTTCGACAGGAACGTCAAAGAGCATGTCTTGACCAAAGGCTGCTTGGCTAGCTGCTAACCCTGTCATTGTGTGATGTTGTGCCCGCATGACAAACATCACTGACGAGAGAAGGTTCTCCCATTCTTCCTTTGTCGAAATACTTTCTGTCCTGAGTTTGTTGTTGATGGACCGATGTGACCTCTCTACAATGGCGTTCGCCTGGGGATTTTTCGTCGTCGTTAGACTCTTTTCCACTCCATAACTTTGCAATAATTCTCGAAATTCTTTGCGAAATTCTGGTCCTTGGTCATAAATACACCGTTCCGGTCGAGGATATCGGTTAAACCAGACTTGGTCGACGATCCGCGCTGCTTCAGCGCTCGTTCCGTCATCCATGTTCGCTATCTCGAGTAATCTTGTGCTGGTGTCAATGATCGTCAGTGCACGCCAGTGATGCTTGGTCCCGAGGGGCCCAAGAGTATCCACTGCTATTTCTGCCCATGGGCGTACCTCAACCGTCTTAGCCGGGATCTTGCCGTATTTAGCTTTGCGATCTTTGCTTCTAGCACAAGTTTTACAATTGCGTACCCAGCTGCGAATAGATTCAGTCATGCCTGGCCATGTCAATGCTGCTTTGACTGATTCAATCATAATTTTTTCTCCCGGATGCACCAGCCATTCATGGTAGGTATTTAAAACCTTGGTGATCATCTCCGGTGGTACAATTACCCTCCCATTTGCTTTGCTGACTAGCACACTCCCTTTAAGTTCAAGTTCAAAGACTCTCATGCTCGGAGGCGCCTGGATCTTAGGAGATAGTAACTATCAGGCTAATCCTAACTCAGCTCATATTTTATCAACTGCCGAGCACCTAAAGTCACCCTCACCTCCACGAGAGGCACGGCAGCTTGATCCTATCGAACATTTTCTAGGTATGACTGAACATTTTATCTGTAAGTGTAAGGCCAAATATGCTTGTCACAACCGTCAGAGACTGTAAACGGTCAAGATGTTTGTCCAAAAGCCTGCACAAGATCAGGTTGTCAAGTATATCCACATAGAGCAACAGCTTTTATCAACCTCACACCTACTGTGATACCGTTCAGCCATTGGTATGACGCAGGACGGTGACATCATCTCCTGCTAGATTTTCAGCGAGTTGTTAACAACTTTGATTATAAAACCAACGGGTGATGGAGCGTTTCGCGAAGCACAATAGGTCATTAATTCGTTTACAGCCACACGACCGCTTTGAAATGCTGAGGAGAGTTTTTTTCCATACCAACCACCACATCTGACACCTCAGCATACCCCGATATGCCGTCCACTTTTCCAACAATTGTGAAGGCAGCCGAACCATCAAACTATATTTCTGATAGCATGTAAATTTCGAAGTTTCTGCTCGACATCTTCTATTCGCTTACTCGGAAGGTATCAATGCTGTAATTGGATAGTGTTCATTCTCACATTATCGCATCGATCTCTACGACGTTAAACCGTAGCATATCGCTTATTTTGTGAAGGGCTTTAGACACCGAACGATTCATCAGCAATCCTCGAATTGTTAGGTGGATGTTTTAGTTTTTTAGACACCCACACAATTCAGTCCTATAGCAACTCCAATATTAGTAAAGAACGCTGTCGAAATTTTCCCTTCTTTTCTGCTTTTGCTTCCATCAACTATAGCCAATAGTCGGGTTTAGTGCAAGCGCTAGATATAAACCGCGACTATACACTTCAAGGGAGCTCGATCACGCCCAACAGTGCTCCATCATTGGGTTATACTACAGCGATACCCCCAAGGAAGAAATCTATCCGGATCAATGAACTAATAATCACATCATTCTAAACAATCGCCGTTTCTTTGTTACGGTGTCGATTTTGTCTCTTTCACACTTCTACCTAGAAAGGCTAAAACACAAGCAGCTTACCCCCGTACTTTATCTACGCAACTCGCTCACTGGGCATCATCCGTACACTTCGGCTTCATATATGATTCGGAGCACAAGGTCTTAGTACTTTCTTTGACTTCAAGATGCGCTTCGTCGCCTTTGGGACCCGTGTCACAACCGTCACGACTGGAGGCGTTTCTTGACACCAGATTTTGCCACTTTAGCTACTGACGCGTGACTGTCTTGGGTGCTCGGAGATTCGTCACTACTTTTAAAGTTTCAATAATTTCCTCAGCGATACGGTTGACCGCGACTGAAATTGGGTTGGGGCGCACCACCTGCCGCGTCTGCCAGCTTCCGCCTTGATTGCCGTACATCAGGTCTAGCGAATGTACATTTTCAAGTAGTAGCTGAACCCACGGCGAAACTCGAGACGATTCAATTCGGCGTTGTGGCTCTTCCATATCGTCAACTGGGAAATAAAATTGTTGTGACAAGCTAGGTCAAGTAAATCAAAAGAGTTCAGCAACACCTTCCCCTGTGGCTCCAAGCCTCAAGCAATCTCCGGAAATCGGTATAGCTTCTCGAAGTCAACACATCTTAAGCATGATGTTTTGGGATGGGAATGGTTAAGCGGTGGCGATCAGCGCGCCCGCTGACCCCACATCACGGGCCGGTTGAGTGCATCCCTTTCACCTCGAGCTATTTTCTCCATCGGTAATCGCTCCAGGTTTGTCACTGTCGGAGCAACTTTGCAAATGCCCTCTGCAGAATCACCGAACAG
Source organism: Phytophthora palmivora (assembly GCA_008079305.1). NCBI lineage: Eukaryota > Oomycota > Peronosporomycetes > Peronosporales > Peronosporaceae > Phytophthora > Phytophthora palmivora. The sequence continues at coordinate 301,035 of VOQZ01001514.1, read as the reverse complement.
CTGAGTAACAGACTTTTAACTCATATTCCGTTCACGATAAGCGGCTAGGTAAGGCAACACAATGATATGCATGCTGCAATACTGCGCATTTCACGCAAATTATGCCTTCAATGACTAAGTAGATGAACGCATGCATTTAGACGGCGTACCCATTCCTGGAAGCTTGATGTTATGACTAACAGAGACGCTTACGTTCCGGTACTTCATTTCCAACGCTAACGCAAAGTACAGCGAATCACTCTCCAAGTACAGCCTCACTTTGTGGTCACAACGGCGCAACCGACCCTCTTCCTCTGCTTCCATGCCTTGCTTCTAAGGCGGCCTCATTACTGCCTCAGCCTCAACTGCCCCTGCCCGACATATCCAGCTTCGGCTAAGAAGCGGTATATGTACGATATCCACGAGTGCAGCGACTACCACCGCGTGGCACGAGACCGATACGCAATAATGGGTCAAACTGGACGAGCACATAAGGTAGGAAGCCGAAGCGGACGACGATTTGGATCCCAGCAAAAACTGTGCGGTGACCATGCCCAATGCTACGTGCACCACGCTTTACTGTCGCTCTAGACACCAGTTTATGGCTAAGTACGAGCAGTAGCTCGATTAATACACTGTATAACTCTACACAACGCAGCGCTACTCTTTAGAAACTATGTAGTACAAGTGATCTACGTTTAGAATTGGACTAGTAGTATCAGTTGAAGGTTTTCCTGGCTAGGTGCCGCACCGTCGCGTATTGTTTTTGAGTTTGACGAAACCTTTGCATCAAGTGAGGGAATGAACATACTGAGCCCAAGCGATCCCTCGAATGCCTTGAAGTCTATATCTAGTCTCGTCGCTACCTCACGGCTGGTATCATTTTACTTATTACTACCGGGGGTACTTTGATGTCCCTCACGAAAATGTATTCAGGCGAACAAAATGGTGTCACGGTACCCATTAGCATAATTTCATTTCTAATAAAAATACCACTCATTTCCGGATACGGTATTTAATTTATCTTGTCAGTGACACTACCGTGAAACTTGTAACTGGAGGTAATGGCTTCACATGAGGAATTAAATGGGTAACCCGGAAAATGTTTTAGTCATTCTCACATACCCGTCACGCGTCCGTGCAGTTTTTTCTCATGGAACGTACTTACAAAACTCAAGTTACCCCAGCAACTGTATTACTTAGTACATGGCAGAAGTTGGAGTCGCTCTTTTTTGAAATTTTTTAAAGCACAAAAACACTAAATTTCCATAAATTTTGCCAATAAAACGTGGATGTGGTATGAACGTCGTGCGAATGTTCAGATGACTTCTGTAACTTTCAATCCCGTATTTTTTGTCGGGATGGGGGCCTTCACGCCTTCACCAACTATTAACTACAACTTCGTCGCGGGTGTGTACGCTTTTTTCACCGCGCTATGCGCTCTTCTGACGGTTCTGCACTTCTACGTGCCGCAAGTGGAAGGCTTCTATATCGTGTTGGTGCCGTTCGTGCCCTGTTTCCTCTGGAGCCTCGTGGTGCGCCACAGGTGGCTGCAACAATCAACGACGGCATACAAGAGCGTGGATGAATCCAAGAAGGACAAGTAGCCACCACTCAATACAGAGCAAACGACTCAAGACAAGATAATGCTCAGATAATTATTCTGGTTATATAGAGCTTTTTGTTGGCACTCTAGGATCTGTTAAACGTGCTCGTGAAAGTTGAATCACGCTGCAACTGCCTTAGTCTCGGATAACAGCGTTGTCCATTGGTCTACATACGAGTGTGATACGGAGGGTCCATTGTCATCAAGTTCTTTTTGTAACCTCTCCAACAAACTCTTCAGCACGCGCTCAAAGTTCTGCTCTCTCACGCGTCGTGCCTTCCTGGTTTTCTCCTCTGTTGTAGTGACAGCAACTGGACTGCTCTTCGGAATTGGCGATGTTCATCAGCTTGCAGGACAATTCGAAAGAGGCGGGTTAGTTCTACTCCGTGCTCCAGCAAGAGGACAATGGGAGCTAACGAAAGAATCTGCTCCAACGCGAGCTGGGCAGCTCTGCGCGGTGACCACTGAACAGCTAACATGTCTTGGAGATCCTGTACGGCACGTTGCAACAATGACGAACTTCGCTTGGCATACAATTGGTCGATGCTGGTGAGCGATTCGAGAGTTGCGAGATGGTGGAGCGCGCTTGAGGCCCTGAATTGTATCGACAATATTGTGTTTCTCGTTAGCATAGAGCTGACATAGTTTCGAATAACAGTCTTGTTGGGACTCACTTTGCCATGGCTGCAGAGCAGTACGAGCTTGCAGTCACTACGACGCCGACGTCAAAAAGCCTCGAGTAGCTTTGCTCCATTGATGTCAAGCGTCCGCGTTCCAGAAAAAACGCTGTAATAGCATCACTTCCGCTCCCTAGTCATAAAACAAAGAATAAATTGGACTTCCCTCTGCAAGAACACAAGTCACAAACAACGTACGCTCCAGCAGCATCGTAACTTGCAAGAGAATTTCACCCAGTGCCAGCTTCATTGCACTACTTTCAAGGTCTAGAATCGAGGGTAATGCGATTGTGTCCAGGATCTCAGATACATGGGGGAGCACCATTTTATCCAGTGAACCTTGTAGCAAAAAATGTAAGACCTCTAAAGCCGTCGCTGTTTGTGAGGCAGCATTGGCGCTCCCTCCCGCCGTTGCTGCGAGTGGGACAACGACGTCAGAATCTCCTCTAATTCGTGAAAGTAAAAGAGGTAAGTAGGTTCTGGGAGCTGCAAAACGTCCGGTGAGTTCAGCGCATTGCCGCATGTCCGAGAGCAGGTCATGGTCGCCACCCCATGTTCGCAATAGGGTGTTCACCAGCAGATGAACGTCCACAGTGATAGTCTCTTCACAGTAAACAAGTACACATTTCAATAGACGCACTGCATGGCCGCGCGTAGTATCTTGCCAATTGGCAAGCTCACGCAAGATTGGGTTCAAGAATCTTCGAGCTCGTCCGCGTACAAATAGTCGCGTACCTAACGAAGGTCGACCAGAGACAAATGGTGCAGGTAGTGGTGCCCTGTAATTGTATGTGGGGTTTTTGCCGTCCACTCCATACTGCTTAAGTTCAATCACCTCTTCTCCATGCTCTCGCTCATATCTCTCGCCAAGAATTTGGAGTGTTGCCAGTGCATCTCCGGAGATTGAGACGTCTTCATCGCTGACAGCACTGAGCAAGTACGGCAGCAAGCGGGATTCGTGGTCATATCGATCGGGGAGGTTGACCATCCAGTCACTGATCATTGCGAAGAATGCACGACGTACCATCGGGTTCCGGTCTTGATCCAGTTTGGCAAAGTAGTTAAGTCTTACTTCAGCTGTGTAGAAGGACGCTACAGGGATAACATTCTCATCGCGGTGGCCAATTAGGTCTACAATAGCCTCAGTTCCGCTGCCTTTGCATTTCTCCACGTTCGGACAGGTCACCAATGCTCGAATAGTTTCCACGACAGCAACTCGCACACGAGCTAATCGATGAAGCAGCAGTGGCATGAGGGTACGCACAGCTGCAACGCTGAAGTGCTTCATGACCGAGACCATGTGGTTGCTAATGGCCGCAAGGATGCGGCAGCTCACAATATTGATTTCATGGAAGTCGTCATGTACTCCACTTATCACAACCAGCAGGATATCAAATATGTACGCATGAAGGATGGATGATGCACGACGCTTGAATGCGTTTTGTAAAACTGCGTCCACCATATTGAGCAATAGTAGACGGATCTCTTCAGACGGCTCGTCAGGGTTTATCCGGGTTACTTGATTCTCCGCTACGTATACTCTTCCTCGTTTGAAGGCGTCATGCAGGAATTGGTCACGTGAGAAGACTTGGTTCTCCTCATCATAGCCGTACTGGCTGTTGATGCGGGTCGTGATCGCTGGCATCAAGTACGGTAGATAGCGAAGCAGATCTTCTTCCTCGGCGATGCACTTGGTAGTGATACGGATGCAGACCTCCCGCACCTTTTCCACCGGATCATTTAAGCGCTTGAACAATGACTTTGCCATCTCTGCGAACAAATCGGCCGCTGTCGCCGTGTCTGTCGCCTTTGCGGACACTTCTTCTCTGTCATTCTTCAGAAATTGATTCTCGAGCGCAATAGCTGCCTTCTTGCGTACACTGCGCTGTTCTGCAGCCAATCGATTCAGCACCTTCGGCAGACTGAAGACTTCCTCATGCTTGGCAGGATTACAGTCTTTGCAACTGGTAGTAGTGTTAGGGTCCGAGTATGGCACCGAAACACGCGCAGCTCGTTGGTTGATGGAAGACTTGACGGACGAGGATTTCTTGGAGTTGTCATTAGTGGCCATCGACTTTTTCAGGAGCTGGGAAACCTCGACATACCGGTACTCGTTCTCCATTGCCAGCTCCTGCCATAGCGCATCCACTTCGCAGGTCTCCATGACTCTAGCTAGATATCTGTGACGTCCTTTCATTGAAAGGTCGTGTCCCGTTTAGGTACGAGTATTTGAAGGATTTGCAGCGTTTTTATCATTATGTCGACAATTCTTTTCATCGAGCTGCTTAATGGAATCAACCTCTTCAATCTCAGGGTCATGAACGACTGATTTGGCCACAGGTTGTAAGATAGGCTACGGCTCGATGCTACAATGATATCTCAATGTGGTTGGTGTGTGTGTCCCCAAGCTGAACTTGTATCCTGTGAGAGGGGACATGTAGCCATTACTCGAAGGGAGCAAAAATTTGGCAATCCGGCGAATATCAATTGCCTTTCAAAAGATGACGTGGATGACGGACGACGTGTATCACTCGCTCGCATGACCGAGGACCTATTTGCGTGCAGACAATGCACAAGTGTGTGAGTATTGGAGATGGTCGAAGCTCTTTAGAGCGCACGTACCTCGATGGCAAGACTACTGCCAGTCATGTACTTGATCAGGGCGTCACTAACATCCACGACGTGCCGAAATTCAAGGCCAAGCACGCCCGTGTTACCGCTCTGGTCAACGCAAAACCTCGGCGTTTGCGTGCTGGTCTCGCGGAAGAATGTGTATCGTAACGACACATGCGAAAACCGCTGTGGTACAAGCTGACAAAGCTGGCGAAGTTCTACGCGGTACTGCAGCGCGCGGTCCATGAACTCATGTATCTGCTCCTCGGGGCTGTCTACATCGACGTGCTCGTACGGCACGAATTCGTCCTCCAACTGCTGGATTGCAATAAACATTTCGTGAGATGATGCAGAAGCAACAAGGCCAAACGACTCGCTTCAACTTGCCCTCCCGCCGGCGCGCTGCGCCACCGCAACGTATGGCGTGATGCGGAGCTGGAGTTGACCTATTTCCGTGCCGATCCTCGACACGATAGGCGTCAACTCGTCAATGGTGAAGAAGTAGTTGAGTACGCCGAGGTACACAACGCACTCGCCGATCAAGGATGGCTTGACATCCGTCGGCGATGTGGTAGTTGTTACCATTTACGATTGCAAGGCAGATTAACTCGTACAAATAGTGTACTTCATCGCAATCTTGGGTTCGAGGCCCTCAAATGTAAGATAGCAAGGAGGTTCAACCAGACACCTAAGTTTCTAGTATTAACTGAGGGTTGGAGCTTCTGGTTCTGAGGAGGACGGCAACGGATTTAGATAACGCTTGTTAGTTATTAAACTCGTTCCATGCTAAACTCTACCTCGCATCTCTGCGGTCTTATACGACCCGCTATCTAGCGACGGCATTTCACAACTGATCTCGATCCAAGCACACTACCCACGAACAATGCAAGACGAAGCGATTCCTGAACGGTATGCAACCACAGTGTCGTTGCACACTAACGAATGGGCCTCTCCTCTAACTGAGACGATTCTCTTTCAGACCTTGCACGCCACGCAAGCGCCTGCAACTCGCACAGGAAGAAGACCGTAAGACCAGCCAAAGTTCACGCGCGATACGAGCATCCGCGACTTCTCCACGACCTTCGTGGGCTCCATGCTGCAGGTCGCCGTCGGTGCCAACCGCACGCGGACTTGAGCCTTGTTGACCGCCAAGCCAAACCAAGCCAAGACGAGCCTCCATCAGCGATAGACCAACGCGACATTCCCGCCCTTAGACTGACGCCAGGCGGACCGCATTCCAATTTACCGTCTGCGGAGTAGAGACTGAGACCATGAACATCAAATGCTACGATGCAATAATGGAGTGAAGTAATATATTATGGTGGACCACAGAGCCCACCTCTGTAGTTGTCGTCTGGTTGTCGCAGCGACTTGGTCGCCTGTTTAACGCAGCGCTTGAAGTGCGTGGAGACTTTACTGGCGCTGACGAGCGCGTCGGTTTCTTCTCAGCGAGATCGACTGGACGACCTGGTTGCCGCTCCTTTGCTGGTGTCGGAGGCAACGCCGCCATCTTGCATGAAGGTGCATGGAAAATGGTAGAATTCCTCACTGCCCGCAATTGCGGGATCAGCTTGCGCCATCGCATTGTTTACACCCGCAGATTCGCATGGATACTGTGAGTCATGGCGATGCAGAAAAAAGAAAGCGGCGCCGACATGGAATGCACTTGGGCAGATGTCTCGCTTGCTTCGGTTCTTCTGGCCTCGCAAAGGCGCTTTCCTAGGGTAATACCGCCTGGCAGGGACATGCTGGTGCTGGGCCACACAAGCTCGCCGTCCTCTTCCGCCATCCGGGTAAGCCTGGTGATCCCTAACACCCAGCCCTGCTCAGTTGCAGCCATTTTTTTCGGGTTGGAAAAAATCAATACAAAAGGATAAAAATTAGCTCGAGGAACCCAATGAAATAGAGGCGCTAGAGAGAGCCAGTAGTGGTCAGAAAGAACCTTCATTCACTATGCTGCGAATCCGCCAAAATACAATCGTAAACGATTTACAGCGCTCCCAGGTACGATTTGCAGGCATAGCGTCAGAGCGCCAGTAAATCGTCGACTAATTTGTATCGCACTTGCAATGGTCGAAGCGCGGGTAGAAACCGAGGTCACAACAGGAAAACCGCTCAGGCGCGAGTACGGTCGGTCTAGACTCGAGCTGCACTCTCGATTCCTTTCGGTCTAGAAGAACGCGACCCTCCCCTGTATCGACGCCGCAGCCATGGAGAAGGGCGTGGGCGTATGGCTCCGCGACGCGGACACGGACGAGTGGCACCGCGCTACAGTCATCAAGCTGGGCGAAGCGCAGGCTGATGAGCGTCAAGTGACTCTCCGTCTGACTGAGGGACCCCATGCGCGCACAGAGAAGACGCTACAGATCGACGTGAAGGCGCTGGAGGAAGAGCAGGTGGACGGCGTGCTGCTAGCCAACAGTAGCGACATGGTACGTGCAGAATGATGGTAGCCCTTCATCAATGCTGGCCACTAACTGGCGTTAATTGTTTTGTTGCTACGTAGGACGTCGTGGAGGATCTGATCCAACTCCCGCACTTGCACGAGCCTGGTATTTGCCACACACTGAACGAGCGTTTCAAGATCAACGAGATTTACACCCTCACTGGCGAAATCTTGCTGGCCATCAATCCCTTCCAGAACCTCGGCATCTACACAGACAAGATCACACGCAAGTACATTCGCAATGGAGACAAGCGCGCGCTTGGACATGAAGTGCCTGACATGCCGCCGCACGTCTTCAGTATTGCTGATAAGGCCTACCGCTCGTTGATTAATCCCATTGGAAGCTCCACGGAGGTGTGGCCAACCAATCGATCCTTGTCAGCGGTGAAAGTGGTGCTGGTAAGACTGAAACGACCAAGTTCGTCATGAACTACTTGGCTACCATCTCGCAGCACAAGAATGCATCGGCAGACAGCAACGTCATGAAGCAGGTTCTGTCGTCCAATCCAATTCTCGAATCTTTCGGTAATGCGCGTACTATTCGCAACGACAACAGTAGTCGTTTTGGTAAGTTTATCAAGATGGAGTTCTCGTCCGAGGGAAGTTTGATTGGCGCGTCGATTCAGACGTATTTGCTGGAAAAAGTGCGTCTTGCGTACCAGGCCGAGTCGGAGCGTAACTATCACATTTTCTACGAAATCATTGCTGGTGCCACCGCTGAGGAGAAAAAGCGCTGGAACCTCAAAGCACCGACGAAGTTCCATTACCTGAACCAGAGTACTTGCGTCAAGCGGAAGGATGGTGTCAATGACGCAGAACAGTTCGGTGTTTTAAAGAACGCCATGCAGACAATGGGTTTTGATGAGGACGACATGGAGAGCATTTTCGTCACGATCTCAGCGCTGTTGCACATTGGAAATCTGGAATTTGACGAGACACATCAAGCATCGGGAACGGAGGGATCCGAAATCTCAAGTATGTGTGAAGATTCGATGAAGGTTGTTTTGGACTACCTGGAAGTGGATAAGGAAGGTCTAGAGAAAGCTATTTGCAACCGCAACATTCAGACAAAGGATGAAGAGTACTCTATTGGTTTACTGCCGGATGCTGCTGAAAACGCTCGTGATGCTCTTGCTCGATTCGTGTACGGAAAGTTGTTTGACTGGCTCGTCAGCCGAATTAACGAGATTGTAGAGAACGAAGACCGCGACGTTCCATTCATTGGCCTGCTTGACATTTTTGGTTTTGAGGATTTGGAGCACAACTCGTTCGAACAGCTGTGCATCAACTACGCAAATGAGACGCTTCAACAACACTTTAATCTTACTGTCCTGCGAATGGAGCAGGAGACGTATGAAAAGGAGGAAATTCAGTGGAGCTTCATTAACTTTCCTGACAACGGTCCGTGCATTGACCTGATTCAGGGAAAGCCTTATGGTATTCTTCCAGCTCTTGATGAAGAGTGCATTGTGCCGCAGGGTAACGACCAGAACTTTTCACGAAAGCTTTACCGTCAACACGAGCTGAATCCACACTTTAGTGCAAGCAAGACTGAGATGGCCAATCACCTTTTCGTCGTGCATCACTACGCTGGCGCTGTAACATACGACACGTTTGGCTTCTGTGAGAAGAATAAGGACATCCTGTACCCGGAAATTACTGCCATCATTAAGCGTTCGTCGAAGTCGTTTGTGCGTGGACTTCTGCAGGTGTCACCTGAGAAGAAGGCACCATCTAGAAAGCCAAAGGGTCGAGCCTCAAGCGTCGCTACGCGTGTGAGCCTGGGTCTTCAGTTCCGTAACCAGCTGAAAACCCTACTTGAAACTATCAACGTCACTGACTGCCACTACGTACGCTGCCTGAAGCCCAACGACAAGGCCAAAGCCAATTTGCTGGTGCCGAAGCGCGTTTGCGACCAACTGAAGGCCGGCGGTGTCCTAGAAGCTGTACGTGTTAACCGTGCCGGATACCCTGTCCGTATTGCGCACCAACAGTTCATTAAGCGCTACCGTCCGTTGGCGAATGGTGAGTACTTGCAGCGCATCCCTGCAGAAGCAGCCGAAGAAAACTTCGATAGTGACGAACGTAAGGAAGCAGCGAGTCTCTTGGTGGAGTTTTTGCTAAAAGCTCATGCTGAGCGGTACCCTGAGCTGGCTGGCGGGTCGTCCGACAACCAGGAGGCCGCTGTCGCCGGTATCCAAGTTGGTCTTACTCGTGTATTCTTCCGTCGTTCTGCGATTCAGTTCGTGGAAGCCCAGTTAGCTAAGCGTTATGGCGAATTTGTGGTACTTATCCAGGCTGCGGTTCGAGGTCTAATCGCACGTCGTCACTATGCTCGCATGAAGGATTCTGCAGTGGTTCTGCAGAAGGTAATTCGTGGATTCAATACTCGCTGCCGATTTTACGTGCTGCGTGAACGTCACCGCCAAAAACAGGCTGAACTTCAGCGTCAAAAGGATCTTGCCGAGAAGAAGCAACGCGAGGAGGAACGACGTGTAGCTGAGGAACAGCGTATCATGGATGAGAAACGTAAGGCTGCTGAACTAGAGGAGCAGAATCGCCTCACCGCCCAGTCTGCATCGTCGGACCCTGTGTCAGATGATTCTTCGGATGGAGACCGCGGATCATCTATAAAGCTACCAAGGTACTCGAGGAATTCTGATGAGAGTCGTGGCAGTCGTGCCGTGTCCCGTTTCCGCTTCACCAAAGACTACGGTGATGACGATTACGCGATGCCGAACACCTCCCGTCAGGTTGCGATGGACCCAGGTGATACGGTGTTACATGTGGCTGCTAATTGCTGCAATGAGCAAGATGTGCTAAAGCTTCTTCAAAACGGCTCTGACATTAACGCTCGCAACCGTCGGGGTCGTACACCGCTACACACTGCATCCCTATACCAAAACGTTGAGGTTGTAGGAATTCTTTTGGACTGGGAGGCCGACGTTCTTGTTCAAGACGACGATGGAAACACGCCTTTGCACTTGACTAAGGACCCCCGTATTGCCCGAATGCTGCTGGAAGCTGGTTGTACACCTAACATTGTTAACGCGGATGGCCGAACTGCCCTGATCAATGCTGTTGACCAAGGTGACGCCAAGACTGTGAAGCTGTTACTGCACTTCAAGGCTGACGTGCTATTCCGTGAGCTGAAGCATCACCAGACCGCTCTGCACTTGGCTGTGCGAAAGGGCCACTATCAGATCGTTATGGAGTTGTGCAAGTCTGAGGACATTCAAGATTTGATTCTTCTGACCGACCGCAATGAGAACAATGCGCTTCACTTCGCCGTATCTCGCGATCGCAAAAACGGATACCGTCTTGTAGATTACCTGATCAAGCATGGTGCCGAGGTTGATAAGGTTAATGCCCGATTCCAGACCCCATTGGTGGTACATATTATGACTACCCGCCAAACTGATCCAGCGATCACGGAGCTGTTCCTTGCAAGAGGAGCTGACCCGAATATCCAACTTGCCGATGGATCTACGCTTCTGCACGTTGCTGTGGAGCGCGAACTGATCGACATCGGCTGTGCATTAATCAAACATGGTGCGTCACTGAACGCGCCAGACGCCAAGGGGCGGATGGTGATTGAAGTGGCGAACAAGAAGTTTTTGAAGAAACTATTTAGTGCCATCACACAACCACCAACTTGGATTGACGAGAAGGAGCGCCGATCGTGTATGCTGTGCTCGTCAAACTTCAAGTTTGGCAACCGGCGTCACCACTGCCGTCACTGCGGGAGGGTGTGTTGCTCTGATTGCTCAGCGTTCACAGTGGAAATGCATCGGTTTCCGAAAGAATTCCCTGGTCGCATGACAAATGGCGGCAAGCAGGTGAAGGACCCACAGCGTGTGTGCCGCACATGCCACGCCGTATTCAAGATGCGGACGGCTCAGAAGGAGTCCAAGTCAGGCTTTATGGCGCGTGTGCTCGGGTATGAATGGGACGAGGTAACTGCTACGAATTGAGCAGAACCTCGCACAGAGCACTAGCGAATAGAAGGGAAGTCCCTGACGATGTCATCGCGTGCGTACGGCGAGTTGGAATCACGGTTACCGACCGGGGCACCGCAGGCGTGTGTATGTCTTCCATCATATCTATCTAGCTGTAATAATTGCGAGTAGCGCGAAAGAAATACATCATCCATTTGCGCTTCATGCGGCAAGGTTGAGTATCTTCTTCTGCTATACCTCGGATACATCCGCTATCCTCACGGTCTCCGGATCTAGGTAGCCACAGTCTGCTCGGAGTCCCAGTCCTCCAAGCCCATTGCTGCTTGCCATACCTTCGAAACACTGACATGTTCCCGTGCTGTACTCGCAAAGGCCACTACAAAAAACAAATGACATGAGTTGGCTTGTGGAAGAGGTTCGCAACGTCAATTAGCACGTACTTGTTAGAACACTCAGCGTTTTCGTTGGTGCCACGAACCGAACCGCTGATCCCGTCACTGTCAATCGTGAATACAGGAAGCAAAACGGTGTTGCGGTCAGCATTTACTTGCAATGGTGGTAGATCCCCCAACGCCGAGATAAACGTGATGGAGATCATGTTTGCAGGCTGATTACTGAGTGTACATGCGCCGCTATTGGGACCGGCGGAGTATGACACTTGAACATCGCCAATCGTTGAAACGCTAGCAAGAGCGGTTTGCATATCTGCTGCTAACATATTCGATGACAGTAATGGTGATACCTTCCCCCGAAAGCTGAGCGTGAATGTAGCTAGTGTTGTATATATGCAGCGAATAGTCTGCACCTCGCGCGTTTGTCCCGTTGTTCGTGGGTCATCACCACGTGGACATGAACGTCGAGCACAGTCGTGTCCTTCGAAACCTTCATCGCAGACGCAGCCCTGAATCTTGTTAAAGTCCCAGGTACGTGGGTTGTTAGGTGTGCTGCCGTACGTAATACTCAGTGGATCACCAAGAATATTGCGGGCTTCTAGCGCTAGTTCAGCCATCGTTAGACATCGACCATGCCCACTACAGAGAGGATCTGAACCTGGAGGGCACATTAGGCGCTCACAGGCAGCACCTTCAAATGGAGCCGGACATGTGCATTCGCCAAGCGAAACTTCGCATACACCCACACCAGAACAAACCGCCATCGAATGAGCGCGGTTATCTGCTATAGGTGTGTCAAACCAAGCAATTCCTTCCGGGCATGTCCGAACAGAGCAATCTCCTGATGTATATCCAGCGACGCAAAAGCAGCGAAATTGAGGTGCCCCCGAGCAAAACCCATGGCCACTGCAAGCAGTCTCACCCTACGCACAACATTGTCAACAATCTACATTAAACATACTCGGGATGAATTGCATACCGGGCATGCGATGATGGTGGCTTCGGTAGCTCCACAGTCACCACGATCGCCTGGATTGCCCGCTCCATCACTGGTGGTGTACCCAGCAAAACAAGTGCAAACACCAGAAGTCAAATCGCAACGACCACGGTTGGAGCATGCCTCATTTTCCTTGGAACCAATTTCAGCTTTTGAGATTGTCAGTCTTGGTGACATGCCGATACCTGCGTGTACCAACAGAGACGAATCTCCAACTAACAGGGGTAACCTGGATGTCAAACACAAAATTCGATGGCACGATCAGTAAATCATTCTCAGGGGGTGTTGAGGTTAATTGACGTACGGTCCAAAGTTTTGCGTGAATTCTACAGTGACCATATTACCGTCTGCATTGCACATAGTTGTGGTAGTGCCGCCAAAAAGAACGTTCACGTTTTGTATCGTGTGCAGTGCCTATAGAAATGGTCAGTTTCGAGAAATATTCACGCAGCAGAGAATACATACGTTGAGTTTCTTGCGCACATCATCAGCATTGTCTAGAGCATCTATGCGAACTGTTGTTTTCCCCGAGAAGGATAAAGTCAGCGTCCCGCTCTGAAGAACACATTGTTTTAGCACACCGAGGATTTAATTCCCACCCCATTCTTCAAAATACGCACTGTTGCAGCACAAAATACAGTTTGTTTCTCATTCTTTTGAAACCCGAACAGATAATCTGTGGAGGCTCCCGTGAGAGGATCATCACCGGTTGGGCACAGACCTGGCAAGAGAGCCCAGAATAAGTAGCGGCTAATGAAGCACCTGACAACATAAGAGATTAAACTCACGGTCGGAACAATCGCCTCCGCCGTATCCTTCTTCACATACGCAGCCGCGTACCATCTCACTATCCCAAACGGAGGAGTAGACAACCGCAGGTGGCAGCCCTTTATCCTTGCGTAGGGCATTAAGCTTCATGGATCGACACTCACCATGCTTGCCACAATCGTTGGGGCAACTCACTACCACAAACATCCTCAATTGTCAAGCACCAGTTCACTCCACCCTAAGAAAACGAAACATACTTCGATTGCAAGCAAGACCAGAGAATCCGACGTCGCATATACAAACCCCCGTGGCTTCATCGCAGCTTCCACGATTCGAACAAACCGCTGGTTGGTGTGCCCGATCAGTAGATACAGCGAAATCACTCCATGCTGAGCCAGTTGGACAAGTGCCTAAACCACAGTCAAAACGTAAGCACCAGTTCCCAGTGCTTTATCTGCTCATACAAAACAATCTAACGCACGCCGAGAGCAGTCGCCTCCAGTGAAGCCTTTGTAGCACGAACAAATGTAGCCATTTCCTTTAGTTGTACACGTGCCATGACCACTGCAAGTGTTAGGACAAGCTGCATGTACAATCGACCACTCTGCCAATACAACAACAGCCAGGATAGTGAGGATTAACCATCGTACACACTTCATCATTAATTCTTGAGCGTATACGTCGTTTCAAGATCAATATTTAAGGTGGACCACTTCAAATCAATGTGGCCAACATCACCAATCACCGCCACACAAGTCGCAGTTGCAATTGCGCAATGATGCGACGAGTAGGGCGACGAGTTGCATCTGCAGTACTGGCCAGCGGCCGTGGACGCGTGGCTATCAGTGGTCGAACATTGCTGACTACTTCACATTGCAATGCAGTTAGTGTGCGCGCGTTCAGCTCTGCAGTTAGTGAGAAAGAGGTGCGTGTTTCAGGAATCCCTGCGACGTCTGGGTGTCTTTTTACGCTTTTTATTGATATTTTGCACTTGTTCCAGGCATACGAAGCTTTTGAGAAGGCGAAAAAGCTGCTGGATGGCGATGACCTGCAACAGGCCATGGGATATCTGGGTGTTGCAGCATATGCCAACATCGCCGATGCACAATACCTGCTGGGTTCGTTGCTGCTGAACGAAGACGAAGAAGAAGAGGAGGATGAGGTGCAACGCAAAAACAAAGAGCTCATTCGTGATGCAGAGGCCAATCGCCAAAGCTCTGCTCGTGCAGATGACGCACAGAATATCAAGGAGATCCGGAAGAGTGCTCGTGCTGCCTACAAACAGTATCTGATGGAGCAGAAGCGCAAGAAACAATCCAAAGAGGCGCGTTCTGCTGGGGCTCCGTCAGTAGTGCAACACGCAACGACTGGGGAGCTGGACCGTGCATTTGGCAAGACGGTGGAGCTTCTACTAGATCCAAAGTCAAAGCTGGAACCGTTGCTTGAGAATGGCGACGAGGACCACACAGACGTTGCTAAGACGCAGCTAGACACCACGAAGGCTGTGGAGTGGCTGCGTCGTGCAGCTGACAACAGCAACCGTGACGCTCATGTTCAGCTCGGCAACTTGTGTCTGAGTCACGACCCGCCAATGGCACTTGAGGCCAGTGCCTGGTACACTCGAGTGACAAAGGACGACACCCCGCATCCGGATGCGCTATATAACCTTGGAGTGATGCTCTTCGAGGGTGTTCAACATGCTGACCCACCGTTTCCGGGCAACAAGAGTGCCTCGATCCCGTTCTTTACTCGTGCTGCAGAGGTGGGTGATGTATCGGCGCAGTTTTTCATGGGAATGCTCCTGCACCAAGGCGACAAGGACCTGGAAATCGAACCGAACTTTACTAGTGGACTCATGCTCATCGAAATGGCAGCTAGCAAGGGTCACCCGGCTGCTTCATACTACCTGGCACAATTGTATCGCTCAGGCGATGAAGCTAACAATTTTGCTGCTGATCGCACCAAGTTCCTTGAACACCTAGACAAGGCCATGGAGGCAGGTGACCCGGACGCATTCTTTTGCATGGCAGACATTTACTTCCATGGTAGTGACGAGTTCGACCAAGACTATGAGCAGGCCCGCGGATTCTACATGGCTGCAGCTGAACAAGGACATGCAGATGCGTTCTGTTGCCTTGGTGCTTTGTACTACAACGGCATTGGTGTGGAGCAGGACTTTAAGAAGGCTTTCTTGTACTACCAGGAAGCTGCAGACCGAGACTCGATGGAGGCATGGAAGAACCTCGCCGAAATGTACACGGTCGGACGTGGCGTTCCTCGCAACGAGGCCACTGCTAAGGCGATCATTAAAATGCTCAAGAAGGTTCAGACCGAAGAGAAGAATGCGTGATAAGCAACATCGATAGCAAGTTTTATTGTTCGGCCAACAATAGAGTACTATTCACAACTTCCGCTGCAACAATTGATGCGTCCATCTGTCCATTTGGCTGAAAGGGCAGTACTTTATATCTTGAAACGACGGCACGTATTTCGTGATGAGGAGAGGGCAATGCACAACAACACTGCTTCTGGGATTACTCTACGTGACTTCGGTATACTCAGCCAGGTACTATTCGACATGACTCAAACAATTCTTGAAAGGCTAACTGTATTGTTGTATTTACTGCTCGTCACAGTCTAGTTGCTCGCAACTTGGTATATCATGTCGACCCCGGAGCGGAACAAGTGCTGTATCTCAAGGGCTTTAATTACGATGGGGCAAAGGTATTGACATCAATTGTGACGTGAAAGTATACGCTGATCGTTGTTACACATTTTGAATGCAGTTGTCATATACGATTACGACACTGCCACTCAACGGAGAGGTCTACCAGCTCTCGGACATCTACAGTGAATACGGGTACGCTTTATCGACACAGGTGAATTTTTAGACTACATCTCGACTCATTTTTCCCTAGATATGACCCAAAGCGCGCGGCATCACCAATTACCTCAGTGCCCACGACAGTCACGGGTTCTAACAACCGAATAGTATTTGTACGACCACCATTTGGAGGACCACGAAGAGACAATAAGGTAAGGTGAAAGCAAACCAGAGGTTGCGGGTGAACTCACTACATGGCGTCGCTCATGTAGTACGCAGAGTTTCGTTACACTGTCACAGATGGAATCACCACGTCGAATGAAGGCATTGTTGTGATAACTACAAACGATGCACTGGTGTCAAGCACCTTCGACCTAGATGTAGACAACTGGGGAATCTTGTCGAATGGGGTTGGTGCCGACTCGCAACCTCATTTCCAGCCTATTTCGCGTGGAGTGCAGCTGAGTTACTATATCTACGGCCTCGACGCAGTGATTCACCGTCGTGATGACACTGGTGATGATTCCATGCTTTGGTACTTCACCGCTCCACCCAAGTTCCTTGGTAACCACTGGTCAGCTTACGGTGGTTCACTAGACTTTGTACTCTCATCAGCAGAAGGCAGCTTCGATGCTGCAAACCTGAACCTTGCGGGTTCAGGCCACCTTGTCGAGCTGGAATGTGCGACCTGTGCACAATTCACAGGTATAACACTGGCGATGCCGCTCAGTCCAGTATTCTCGTACGATGGGACTATCACACAGTTCAAGTTGCCGCTGAACGAGCTTGCAGGTTGGGTCAAGGATCCGAAAAATATCATTTTGTCATGGTCAGCACCGAAACAATGCGAGTTTGTGAGTGTGCTCTCGGGGCTTTCCGCACTACGGATCCTTGGAGACTTCACTCGTGGTCACGAAAGCGTTGCTCTGGACTCAGTCATTCTTCGACACGGACCAGGACAGCCCGTGGCATGCTACTAGTACGTGGAGTACTTCTACCTCAACAATTTAAGCCACATCAGGCGTGTAACGCACCAACAATTGCCCCCGTAACGAGCGTGCTTGCTCTAGCCACGTTGACGTAGTTCTTTTCATTCTTATGTCTAATAAGTTCGTGGGGGTGGCAATTCTGCTGGACTAGGGAAGAGCACCTCTGCCTGAATGGGATAGTGATCGGATGGGTAGCGGCCGTTGCGATCTTCAGTGATGACTTCTGTTGTTAACACCGTCATCTGCGGACGGTAGAAGATCCAATCAATGTGGTTGGCAGCACGGACGGCAGTCTTCTCACCATCGTTCTTCACACCTGCCCAGCCGTGGTACGTGT
Source organism: Phytophthora palmivora (assembly GCA_008079305.1). Classification (NCBI taxonomy): domain Eukaryota; phylum Oomycota; class Peronosporomycetes; order Peronosporales; family Peronosporaceae; genus Phytophthora; species Phytophthora palmivora. Next base: position 283,448 of record VOQZ01001514.1, on the reverse strand, counting down.
ACGATACGTCACCAATTTGCTTTGTCGCTTCAGGCCAAGCTTCACGAAGCTGCGGTCCGCCTTCTTCAGTCGTAAAGTAGCTGTACGTGCTTGTATGGCGATACGTGTTGAAGTCGCCCATGAGGAATAACGGGAAATCACCCGCAATGGCTTGAATCCGTTCCCAAAGCAGCTTCGAGCCTTCTTCACGGGACTTGGGTCCTACATGATCCAACTGCGTGTTGAACACAAACACTTCCTGCTGCGTAGCTCGCAGACGGAATTTCCCCCACGTGACCATCCGCACACACGCAGCATCCCATCCCTGTGTCCCGGGAGTGTCGGGTTCCTCTGACAGCCAAAAGTCTCCGCTGTCCAGACGTTCCAACACGCCTGAATCGTAGAAAATCTGTTCAAACTCGCCGTTTTCTTCTCGCTCAACACCAAAACGTTCGTATGGATGTTTCAGTAGACTCTACACACCAAAACCCATGATCAGCTGCTCAATCTACTCCACAACTTCATCAAACACGCACCTCCAGCTCTGCCAGCTGTGTTTTAAGTCCCTCCTGTGTGCCCATAATGGCTGGATGGTAGCGATCAATGATGTCAGCCACGTGGTCCTTGCGGTAGCGCCAGCTATTGAGGCCGTCGCCAGTGCCCGCGAATCTCAAGTTGAACGTCATGATCTTGAGACTGAGTGGCGAGGAGCTCAGCTGCTTCTGCTCCGTCTCCATCTGCGCACGTAGTCTCGGCTTGTTGTCGTTGCCTGAAAGCGCTGCTGCAGCCTCCGCCTGTTGCTCGATGGATGGTGTGCCGCCTAAAGCAGCCACGTCTCGGAAGTTCTGGTAGCCTACGAAGAGCAGAAACACGACGATCGTGCCTACAAGGACGAACACGCGGTCGCTGGTGGAAGGGCGAAGGCGACGCGACTGCGAGTGGCGGTAGTACGGATTGCGTGGCGCCGAGTTGGTCGGGAAGAACGAGTCGAAGCCGTTCATGGGCTGAAGTGGAAGTGGTGCTCTGATCCTATCGTGCAGCGATATGATTGGAAGAAACTGCAGATTGACATGTGGACCAATAGGATGAGAGAATACATATCATTGGATGAAACGCAAATCACAATTTTTGGTGGCGATTAGAGTGGGAATATCCTCAAGATGGCGGACGCGCTGCATGCCATGGAGACGCGCGCCATCCGCGAGGCGCAGCTGGAGACGTACACGAGTAACTTGGGGTCTCTAGCGCTAGTGGTGATGGCGCTATTGTGGTTGACCTTGCCGCCGCTGTGGAGCGTCGTGAATGGCGAGTGGAGCGCCGCCATTTTGCCCAGTCTGTTGGCTATCGCAGGTTTGTGGCGCTGTAGGAGTAGACAATGATCTGGAAGCTGACGTTGTGGCTTTAATTAACATTAAATGTAGGTCATGGCGTCTTTGTGTTGTCGGTGCTGCTGGTGTTGCGTGTGGCGCAAGTACAAGGAGAAGAGCTTCTGATTCAGTTCAACGCCAAGGTGAGACTCTTTCAATTGGTATTTGGGAGGAACGATACTGATGAGATTTTGTATGTGACAGTACTTGGCACGAGTGAGCAAACCCGAAGCTGCTTCTGCACCGCCGAATCGTGCTGCTCAATGTACGTTATGATAATGATAGAGAATAATGGGTGAACGGATTGGCTACTAACACTTTGAGTTAGTGGACGAGGTAATGAAACTGAGCTCGCTACGTGAGCGGTTCCCTGAAAAGAAGGATTCTTCTGAAAAGAGGAAGGCTCAACAGGAGCGCTCGTTCTTTGACCCTGCTCCTGTGAAGACTGTCGAAGACGGTAAGGCGTACCTTCGTCGTTTGCAAAAGGCGAAACAACAGAAGGAGGCGGAAGAATCCATGCAGTCCGCCTCGGCGTACGGCATAGAGAATTCGTATCAGAGCGACGCTTTTGGCATATACGGCAACGCGTCCATGGTACCGCGTGTGTATCAGGCTTCTGGGTTTGACCCGTATCTTCGTGATGTCAGCATTGGAGACGAGGAAGAGGACCCGCTACGCACGTCGTCGCTTCCGCATATTGCGTGGCAACAGCTCGAGGAGTGGGGACTCGCTATGTTCATGCACCTGTACTGCCGCAATATTCGTCGGTTGCTTGCTTATCACGTGAAGGATGTCGTCGAGGCATTTTTGGAAAACGCAAACGATCTCAATGAGTGTGGTGTGATGGCAGACGTGCTTTTGCGACGCGTACCGTCACAGGCGTTGCTGTGCCCACCGGGCCAAACAAATCAGATGACCAACGTGTCGCTGTCAGACATGCTCCACAATCTCGCGAAGAGTCCTCTGTTTTTCAGCAAGGAGCGAGGCGTGTATTTGTTTGAAGAACACCAAAGTGTACGTGGAAGTTTTTGATCCTGGTCGCTGTCAGACATGCGCTAACAGGTCTTGTATGTTTGTAGTTTGAGAAATACCTGAATGTCGGAGACCCTAGCAACACCGACTATTCGTCTCTAGAGCGCCAGCAGTATGTTTTGGAACGCCTAATCATGTTGTCTAAGGACCGAAGTCTTGATCGATTCCGATGGAACAAGGGCGCTGCGTGGAAAGGAAAAGAGTGGACGGAGAGCCTGCCTACAGATGCCGAGATTCTTATGAACACATTCTGCTGCATGATGGACAATATGCTTCCTGCTGACAACGAGCGTGATCGGCCATTCTGGAAATCCTATTACTTCAGCAAGGGCCCTAACCGGCCATTTACGCCACGAGTGCGTAGTAGGCTGTTTCTCGTGCAAACAGTGGGGCGCCCACCTCATTTTAAGGCGCTGGTAAAGGGTGCGGTTCGTGAGATCGTCCCGGTATGTTGTTTAGCTTTTCCAACTTACCATCGAATTGAGCACTGATTGTATTTCGTGCAGGGCGAGGAGAATTGCTTTCACGCAATTGTGGTGTATTTGCATGCCGTGAAGAAGATGAAGGCGGTACGTAATTTGATTTGGGCAAATGCAGCCCACCCCAGCTTTTTGACTGATTCTAACAGTACCCATTGCTCGCTGTATTTGACCAATTTGATAGGGCTACCTGGAGAGCATTAATCTTCATAGGATCATTGAACAAGTCTTCGATGTCTCCAAGTAACTCGTAGTGGCAATAAACACAGCTCATAATGTTGCATGTGATTTGGTGCTAGTACACGTATGTGTTGGTACGATAAACTACGTCCCTCACGACCTCATTGAACAGGGACGTTCTTGGTGCAGTCCTTTTCATGGGCTTTGAGGTTCTCTCGAGTCTTAAAAGTCTTTTGGCGTGTCGGCGGGCAATATGAGCACACGTATGGTCTTTCACTTTGGTGGCGGCGCTGCCAGTGACGCTTCAAAGTCTGGAGATTCCTCAAGCTTCTTCCCGTCGACTCTGAGTATTCGCATTTCTCCTCAGGGCAATACTTCGGTCCCACAGGAAGTGGAGCCTGCTCCCCTGTCACCTCTTTCATTGAGCTCTCTGGGTGCTGCTTGCCGTGAAAAGTGAGCTGATAGAAGTTCGCAAAACGGTTGTGACAAATGCAGCACTCAAACGGCTTGAAGCCGTCTCGAAGCATTTCGACTGGAGCAGTCAACGCGGGTGCAGTACTTACAACGCTCGTACGCACTTCTGTTGGTGTATGCGTTACAGCGGAGTCAAGAGATGATTGTCCACGGAGACGCGACACCTCAGCCTTTAACTGCTCGATCTGATCCTGCTGCGCTCGAATCGTATCGTGAAGATATCTGCTCTCATCAGATGGTAAAATCTCACCACTATGGGAGCTTTCATCGATACCCATCTGCGGATGAACGTCACTTGATCCCTCTTGAGCACTCCTTGGTCGATCGATAGCTGAACCAGAAGGTGAAAGAGAGGTGAGCGCAGATACAGCTGCCGCTGCCCGATGTGCCACATGAATCTTCACGTGGGCCATCAAGAGCTCACGCACACGAAAATGCTTTCCGCATTCCTGACACACGAACGGAGTCATCTGAACGGCCTGTACTACTCCATTTGTGTCGACTTCACCTCCGGTACATACCCTTGTCGCTGAAGTCTGTCCTACAGCAAAAGCGATCTGTGGGACGTGTGTAGTACGGTGAAAGCGCATCGCAGCACGAGACGAATACCGCTTGCTGCAACCGGGGACGCCGCAAACATAAGGTTTCTCACCAGTATGAACGCGAATGTGTTCTTGCAATGTTGACGCTCTTGCAAAGAGTTTGTGGCATGTCGGGCAGCTCAACTTCTTCTCACCGGTGTGTACGACAGTATGGTCTCTTAAATGAGCGCTATCTGTGAACGACTTACCACATCCAGGATGCATACAGAGGAAATTACGCATCCGCATAGCACCTGGAATCCGTTTGCGTTTTCTAGTTGGCGCTGCTGATGCTATCATTACAGGGGGTGGCGGCGGTGGGATCACTATCGGACGTGTCATTGGCAACGGCAAAGCCACCAACGCAGTATTTAAGGTTGAGCCATTAGCATTCGTACTCTCCACTGCAGCAGCCGAGACTCCAATACAATTAGTCGTCTGCTCCATCTCCCCTCTCTGCACAGTCTCCACCATTGCCGTAGTTGCAGGACCGTGGCCATTGCTGTAGTGATAACAATGACTCGCTGCCTCATTCCCGACAGCTTCACCATTTGGCGCACTCGTAGTCCCTGATCCAGGAGTTGAGCTAGGCAGCAACACTCCAAGAGGAGGCGGCGGTTGGTGCGTCACCGCTGCTAAATATCTGGGTGTCAATGGAGACGGCGACCATCGCGGCAAAGGCACCGACCGGAAACCTGCAGTCCCAGCCGTCGTCGACGACGTAGAAGCCGCTCCAACCACTGGATTTGCCGCGTTAGACGGCGGAGGGTACGTTCTCAAAGGATCGACATCTTCACACACGCAAAATTCCCATTAGAATCCCCAAATTGCCATGAAAAATGAAAAAGATGAACTAGATGTGCCACCTTCATGGGGAAAAGACGCGAGCCCTGGATTGGCTGGGACAGCGCGATCGCGAGTACTGGAAGCTGGGAAGAGACTAACGGCACCTCGAGATGCAGAAGAGGGTGCTGAGGTCGGCGTAGACGTCCCGGGGACAGCGTGACGAACGTCGAGCAGCGGCCTCTCCATGAGGATTCCGCGCAAGAAGTGGCCGTCTTGGACAAACGAAAGATTTGATTGGGTATAATTACTGAAAGCCATGCGATGATTGGGTGAATTGGATCTATGAAGGTTTTGGTTATGATGAACGGATGCTCATGCACTAGAAGTCGAGCTCTTTGAGGCCCAACCACTTTGTCATGTACAGACACGATCGAGGCGAGATGACGTTTCCTTCCTGGCATTGATCAAACACCTGGAAAAACACCGAAAACGCGTCAGAAACGGAAAACCTGGTGGCTGAGCGACAGTTTTGACATACCGGACAGACACCGCACGGAGTCTCTGACAGGTAGTTGAACGTCGTGATCTGCTGTGAGACCTTGTACTTGACCTCATGAGATGCCTACAAGAGCATAAAATAGCGATGATGTGAGACAACGAGACATTGAGCCACGAAATACCGACAGGCGAGCAGCAGTTACGTACACCAGGCGTAAGACGAACGGAACGCACTTCTTCGACGCGACCATCGTACATGAGTGTCTGGATGATGGAGCGAATCTCCTCTGGACCCAGCGCCACCTTGGAGATACCCGAAGCATGCACCTTGTCTGTAATCGCGTTCAACGTACTCATTCCCGAGGCCTTGATCACTTCGTACACGAAAGTGCTGAGCGTGTCAATAAATACGTGGTCGAACTCTTGCTCGTTGTACCACGGACCACCAGTAATCTCCGTCGAAGGCACTGCAACAACAGCAACAGCCACAAACAGTTAGCAACTTAACAGTAATCCCCCTTCTTTCGCCGAATCTGTAGCGACATCATACCAAGGTCGAACAGCATGTAGAGCTTCTTGTTCTTGCTACTGATAGACTTGACGGACTTGACAAGATGCCGTGTCTCCAGCAGCCGCAGCGTCTTGGTCACAATTTGCTACACCACCACAACAAACAAATCCCATCAGCTTCCTTTTACACTGTAATAACCTCCAGCAACCACAGCTGTACACACCTGCGGGATATTCGTGTGGGACTTGATGTCTCTAGTCCAGATGCCCTTGTTACCTGCACGCTCAATCTCCTGAAGCACTAGACGCTGCTCCAGCCTGCATGTATCAACCCAAAATCCGTTAATTCGTCTTCTAGACCTCGATTTTCCTCCAAAGTTCAAACAGCCAAAGCGTACGTGAGTCCGCGAATACGCTCCGCCTCCTCAGCATCCACAATTCCATAGGAAAGCACGCTTCCTTTCTTGAAAATCTTGATCTTGCCCTCTGTCAACAACGCGTTGATCACATCCGGTAGCTGCTCGTAGCCGCCTCCGCCTTCAGCCTGGAAATAGTCGCGCACCTCAGCGTCCGTCACAGGCTCTCGGTAGTTGCGCAATAGCCCCAAGAACTTGGTCATGACGCCATTCTTGGGCGTCGACGCAGCCATCTCGACTTGGACCAGTGATCAATGCAATAATGGTTAAAGAGACACGACACGTGATTGGTTGAAAGTTAGAATATCGCTTTTTCATTGGCTGAAAAGACGTCTCTCTTGCTCGCCAACCAGTCCATACTCGTGTCTGTTGCGTCATTGCCACTCGCTGCTATGAAGTTCGCGTACCAGTTCCAGCACCTGTGCGGCAGCGTCTACTCGCAGGGCAATGTGGTCTTCACACCCGACGGTAACTCGGTACTGAGCCCCGTTGGCAACCGCATCACCCAATTCGACCTCGTCAAGTGCGTGCTATTGACACATTGATACATTGATACATTCTAACAGTTTTATTACTACGACTTCGTTACTGCAGCAATACATCGAGGACTTTTGCCTTTGAAGCACGTAAAAATGTGGAGCGTGTCGCTGTTTCACATGACTCGAGACTTCTCTTAGCTGTGGACGAAGAAGGACGCTGCCTTTTGGTCAACTTGAAGCGCGGCGCAGTGCTCTACCGTTTCCACTTCAAGCAGCCTGTACGAGCTTTGAACTTCAGCCCGGATGACCGCTACATTGCGGTGGCTATTGGTAACAAGGTGCAGTTGTGGCGCACTCCTGGACTAGTGCGTGAGTTTGCACCCTTTGTTCTGCATCGCACGTACACTGGACATTATGCCGATGTGGTGAGTGTGTCGTGGTCGCATGACGCCAAGTTCTTTGTTACGGGAGCTGAGGACCTGTCAGCACGTGTATTCTCGGTGGACCCGTACCCTGGATTTAAACCGTTGACATTGTCGGGACATCGTGATGTGGTTGTGGGCGCGTTCTTTGCTGAAGATGACAAATCGATTTTCACAGTTGGACGCGATGGTGGCGCTTTTGAATGGAAATACAAGCTACCGGATGTGGAGATGCTGGAACGGACCTCGGAAGAGAGCGAGGATGAAAGTGAGGAAGAAGAGGAGAAGGAAGACAGTAAAGAGGAGGAAAGTGAAGAGAAGGACGACAACGATGATGAAAGTGAGAATAGCGATGATGACGAAAGCGAGAGTGAGGATGAAGCTGCTGGTAAAAAGCGCAAACGCAAATTGTCGGAGCAGGAACCTGTCCCGGAGATTGCGCGCGCCATTAAATGGTACACATGCCAGAAACACGTACTCAAGATGGACTTCGCTAAGGTGCTGTGCTGCACCTTCCACTCATCCACCGGTATGCTGGTGGTCGGCTTCGGTAATGGCACGTTCGGTCTGTACGAGCTCCCTGCGTTTGTGAATATCCATACACTGAGTGTCACGCAGAATGAGCTGGAGACGGTTGCGGTAAATGCCACCGGTGAGTGGTTGGCATTTGCGTCACGCAAGCTTGGCCAGCTTCTGGTCTGGGAATGGCGTTCGGAGACGTATGTGCTCAAACAGCAGGGTCACTACTTTGATCTGAACGCTGCTAGCTACTCGCCTGACGGACGACTGCTTGCCACAGGTGCCGATGATGCTAAACTCAAGCTTTGGGATACAAACAGCGGATTCTGTTACGTTACGTTCACGGAGCATTCTGCTCCCGTGACAGCTGTGCAATTTGTTCCGTCCGGCCAAGCCGTTGTTAGTGCATCTCTCGATGGTACTGTGCGTGCCTTTGATCTGAACCGCTACAAGAACTTCCGCGTCCTCACAACACCAGAGCCCACGCAGTTCCTCTCTCTAGCGCTAGACCCAAGCGGTCAGGTTGTGTGTGCGGGTTCGATGGACCCGTTCAACGTGTACGTTTGGTCACTCCAGACTGGACGCCTTACGGATGTCCTCAGCGGTCATACTGGACCCGTGACTTCACTGTCATTTTCGCCGTCGTCCTCTGTTGAGCCCATTCTGGCGTCGGCTTCGTGGGACCACACTGTGCGTCTCTGGAACCTGTTTGCAAGCAAGAAGAGCTTCATCGAGCCTCTCGCTCACCCCACCGACGTGTTGGCTGTAGCTTTCCGTCCAGATGGCAAGCAGCTTGCATCCACAACACTTAACGGTGCTATCAACATTTGGGATGTCAAGGATGGCGAACAAGTTGGCACGATTGACGGCAAGCGCGACATTGCCGGTGGTCGCAAGGAAGGTGACCACATTACGGCGGCTAATAACCAGCTCACGAAGCATTTCACTAGCGTTTGCTACTCCGCTGACGGTTCACTACTTCTTGCCGGTGGACGTTCAAAATTCGTGTGCATCTACGCAGTGGAGCCACAGATTTTACTCAAGAAGTTCCAGATCTCGCACAACTTGTCACTTGATGGCATTCTAGAGCAGCTTAACAACAAGAATCTCACAGAGAGTGGTCTTAGCAAGAGTGAGTTGGATGCTCACCTGGATGACTCGGAGGCTTCAGGCCGCAACGCTGGCACCAACCTTGTGGGAGCTAAACGTGCTATTGACCCTGGTAGCCGTCGTAAGAACATGGAGGTGCTGTCAAAGGCTGTACTTTTCTCCCCAACTGGGCGTGCTTGGGCTGCTGCAACCACTGAAGGCCTGCTGATCTACGGTCTGGACGAGAGTCTGGCGTTCGACCCGTTTGAGCTGGACGAGGATATTACACCCGAAACCATCACAAAAACGCTGGCACACCGCGAATACGCCCGTGCCTTGGTTATGGCCCTACACCTGAATGAGGAGCCACTTATTGCTCGATGTGTGGAAGGTGTTCCTCTGGCAAGCATTCCACTTGTGGCACAAACACTGCGTGGGGAGATGTACTTGCAGCGACTGCTTCAGTTGCTGGCCAAGCGGATGGAGCGCAGCCCTCACCTCGAGTTCTACCTTCAGTGGAGTCTTGCTGTGCTTAACACACACGGCCAGACTCTGCGCGATGACCCATCCAGCAGTGCTACGTGCCTGCCGACTCTGCGTTCATTGCAGAAGAGTATTGCGCGTCACCTTCAGGATCTTGCCAAGATGTACGTTGATTTTGGCATGATGCTGGTTGCAGATTGTACACTTACTAACATTTTCTTGATCTCATTGTGTGCAGTTGCGATGATAACCAATTTACGCTCAGCTACCTCAAGAACCTCAGCAAGATGCAGCAGATGCAGTAGACCCAATAGATCGAACAAGATGGCAGTGCGCCGGACAGATCGCTGGTTGTTCTCGAAAAGTATTGCTTGAACACAGCAAGACAGTTCGCTTGTGGAATAACACGGGATCGTAGTAATAAATAGACTCATTGTGTGCTTCATAATGGTGCTCGAGTTCGTCTGTACATTACTCGGCTGCTCCGCCTAGCTATTCGAAAGGTGTCTCGCTCTCTCCGTCTATTGGATGCATCACTCACGGTTGCTTTCACCATCCATCTTGTTATCGCTATCTCCATCGCCTTTTGGAGTCCACATTTTGATATCCCGATTGGAACCTGACACCAGTAGCGCACGTGTCGGATGAGCCGCGAGCGCGAGTACAGGATGATCATGTCCGGTCAAGATAGAAGACACATCCTGCGTATTTACATCCCACATGAAGATACGATTGTCTTCAGACCCACATGCCACAACATGTTGCTTGTTCCATTGCTGCTCTAGGAATGCACACTGCATGCTGAACTTGCGGTTGACATGACCGCTGTATGAACGCACACAGATATCGCGCATGTAATCCCACAGAAGCACTGTACCATCAAGCTTCGAGCTCAGCACGTATCGTCCATTGGGTGTAAACCTCGCACTACCCACAGGTGCAGCCGGTTCCGTAATAATCGTACGTAAGCACTGACGAGAAGCCACGTCCCAAACACGCACAAGACCGTCGTATCCGCCTGTAACCAGTAACGACCCGTCCATCGGATGGAACTGCACACTCACCACCGGTTCCTGATGTGCCGCGATAATTGCAACTGTCCTACCACTGCGGACATCCCACAACCTCACATTCTCATCATGTGAGCCTGTCGCCACCAGCGATCCTTGTGGATTGAAGTCTACGCAGCTCACGAAACCTGTGTGCGTCTCCACGGGAGGGTCCTGTGTCACAACTGTAGTATTAACTCCATCCTCATCCAGTCCCAACGAGGCAGAGGAACCCTCCAGCAGAGACAATGGAGTGGTGAGAGCAGCGTCCAAGCTCCGGTGGGTGGCGCCCAGAGTTGCGAGTGTCTTGGCCGTCTCGACGTCCCAAAGTCGCGCAGTTCGGTCGTCCGAAGCCGACGCCAAGTGCTGCGAGTCTGGCGACCAGCACGCAGCAGAAACACCAGCTTCGTGTCCGTATAGAGAAGTCTTGGGCGACGTTTCCAGCTCGTTGGCGGCCGTTAAGCTCCAGATTTTAACCGAGGAATCGGCAGCTAGAGACGAAACAAAACGTTAGACGAATTGACACGAGGGAAGATGGAGGAGACGTACATGAAGAAGCTAGCAGCGTCTCGTTACACGAGAAACAGAGGTTGGAGATGGGTTTAACATGCGCAGAGAGCGTCTGCTGAGCACGCCAAGCTGGAGACGCCGAAGCCATGATTGCAAATGGTTAATGTCACGTAACAGTTAAATTTCAGTTAAGAACATTTTACTTAATGGTTTTATATTAAAACAAAGCATTTACCACAAATCCAGATCTTACGATGGCGGAATCCGAGTCGCGGTTTGAGGTGCTGGAAGAGGAGACGCATTACCCTGCGACGCATCCCAAGAGCACCGAGAAGCAGGAGAGTCAACCGGAAGAATCGCTTGAAGAGAAGGAGGAGGAGACGCTGGAACAGCAGCTGGAGCGTCTCGTGCTCAGTGTCAAGAAGAACGACGACGAAGACGACGCTAAAGACAACACTGAGAACGTTAAGAAGGCGTCAGGGGCCAAGGAACTCGGTAACAAGTACGTGGTAGCAATGCTATCCACGACAGGAGAAGAAGCTAACTAGTTACCAATGTTTACGCAGATTCTTCTCTCGAGGCAGCTATTTGGACGCCATCGAGTGCTACACTACGGCATTGAAGCTCTGCCCCGCAGACGAAGAGTATGCGTACAATAGGGTACGCTGCAGCAATATTTAGTGTTGATAAAGTTATTGACACTAGTGTTGTTGCCAATATAGGCGGTGTACTTTAGCAACCGAGCGGCATGTCTACTCCGACTCGGACGGACTGAGGAGTCAGTGGATGACTGCACCCAAGCGGTGACGCTGTCGCCAACATACGTGAAGGCACTCCTCCGACGAGCGGAGGCGCTCGAGAAGCTGGACAAGCTGGAGGAGGCTCTGGCGGACTACGATGCTGTGCTGAAGATCGACCCGACAGTGCGCACGGCAGTAAAGGGCCATGAACGATTGCAGAAGATCGTGCACGAGCGACAGGAGAAGATGAAGGCGGAGATGATGGACAAACTCAAGGGATTCGGTAATACCATCTTGGGCAAGTTCGGACTCAGCACTGATAACTTCCAGATGGTGCAAGACCCTGCGACGGGATCGTACAGCATCAACTTCCAGCAGAATCCAGGCCAACAAGGACAGCAACCACCGCCACAGAAGTAAACACAATAGCGATGGAGCATTGTGCGTTGGTGCATTAAACGCAAATTCTGTAGTACCAACGAACGAATTGCTTTTCGAATGTTTCTGTTTTGATGTAGCACTTCATTTCTTCTTACCTTTCTTCCCACCTTTCTTGCCACTTCCTTTCTTGTTTTTCGCCACCAACTTGGCGTACTCTCGACGACAAAGCACTCCGCGGTACATCTTTTGGATGGTTGTAGCTGCATTATAAATCGTCTGTGCATTTAAACAAGAGTAGTGAGTTTGTGAACGATTAATCCCTCATGCGATAATACACAACTCAACCTACCATTAGTTTCTCGTGTTCTCGGGCTCTAATCTCTTCCAATACACGCTCTTCAGCATCGATACGAGACTGTTCCTCATCAATCTGGAATAGTATCCAATACAGGTTGAGACTTCGTTCCCAGCAACAGCATCATGAAAACTGGCGAGACGTACCTTGAGGAAATGCTCATTAAACTGCTCGTATTGTTCGCGTTCTTTCTGAAACATCTCTTCAAGTGTGTGCAATTCGGCTTCCATTCTCTCCATCTCGTTATCAAATTTCTCCACAACCGTTGCGACTTCAGCTGCCATTTTGCATTTCTTCTTGCGGAGTCCGTCTTCTTCTTCCTGATGCTCCTGCGCCATTTTAGCAGCTCGCAACTCTAACGCAGACGCTTGGTCCAGCAACGACTTCATCTCTTCCGAGTGTTGGTCATGTGCTTTTGACTGGGCGTCCTTGAGATCCGTCTCAATCATCATGAGCTCATGTGAAGCAGTCTGTTCCAACAAAACATTCATTTAAGCCCAAGCAGATGTACCTGCAACAAGACCTACGGACCTGATTGATTGTATGCAATTCAGAACGAAACTTTTGTACTTGCGCGTCTAACAGAGCCACCTCTTCTTCCTTCGTCTTCCGCATCTCAGTTAATTTCTCACGAATTGCCAATCGTTCATCCTCCGCTTGTTTCATGCGACTCTCAGCCACAGCCATGAGCTCCTTTTTCGACTTGGTATCTTCCAGCGTCTTGTCCAATTGTGTATGAGTGAGATCTGTCAGCTCGGACAACGCTTTCACTAGCACCTGCAAGTCTTCAGACCTATCGTGTGCTGTTGTGCCCTTATGGTACAGAACTTCTACGGATACAGGGTTTTCGCGCAAGTCTCGACACAATGCTCGTGCTGTTACCCGAACTTGATCTCCGATGTTGTCTTGACGACTATCCATGGCTTGTGTCGCTTGCTGATAGAGTTGTTCCCATCGCCAGTGTTCCCGTAACAACTCTGCCGAGTTGAGACATCGACTTTCACGAAGAGCTTCAAGTAGTGATGTTTGTGGCTCCAGTGGCACATAAGTGAGGTAGTTGAGGCGATCTAACAGGTCGCCCATGACTGCCATCACACGTTGCGACTCGACATTCGTCAGCTTCTGCATGAAGACGCTCGTTAACAAAATCGGGAATGGTCGCGACTTACGAGCCTAAACCGAAAATTATGATTATCTCGTTACCCCAATGTATTTACACATCTTCAAAAACGTGTCAATGTGTTTCACTAAGTTTTTTCCGTTCATCTTTCTCTTGTTTTTCATCGCCAGGCCACAGACTGCTCGTGCTCAGCACTTGCTTCAAATCCACAGCGTACGAGGTGTATTCGTCGGGCTCAATCTTTGTCACAGTATCTACCATAATTATCAGCTCCATTTCGCCGATGGCGTTCCCATACTTGAATGGCAACACCACGCTGTAGTTGTGGGTACCCATAATATCCGCTAGTGACTCGGACGTGGACTTGCTGGCAAGGACATCACTGATAGCGAGAATTGCGATAGTTGATGACAGCACAAGCTTCAGATGCATCTCTCTAGTACTTGGGCACTTCTTCGGGGTGCGGACAATTGCGAAGTGACCGAAGTCCAGGCCGGAACCAATTGATACGGAGACTTTACACAGTAAGAGAAAACAAACAACATCTCGTCAACACTCTTGCGTTATTACGATATATCCGTCATGGTGATATGCGTTATGCATGAGCCCTTCTACGCCACCGCCCAGCAGATTGGGCCAACCAAGATCCATGGCTGACTGCTGAAGGTTTGGAGGAGAAATGAAGCCGGAGATGGTGCTCAAAGAATTCGGTAATAACATCTTGAGCAGGCGCAATCCCAGCATCGACAAGTTGTGTGTTATTGAACATCGAGCCGAACCCAGCTTGATCCAAGACATCAACCTCCCAGCAATCGCCGAATACGACGACAGATGAGGCAACGCAGTCACGAAGGATAAAACGAGAAAACGATCGTCAATCATTAGCAGGATTCAAGAGGATGAACTGGTAGGATGTGTGTAAAACTAAGAACGAGCCAAAATTTGTTTGGTTTTAGTTTCATGCAGCAGTCGGGTTGACTAAATGTTGATTAAATTGCTCAGATTTTTAGTCAAGCTCCAGATTTGGGCAACTTTGCAGAGGTATGCGTAAATCCGTGAGCAAACAGATTCGCCGCTCCTATAGGTAGAAAATCCGTCGATATGGTAGAATATCATCACTTCCGACTACTAGTTTGTATTGAGCGTAACAGCCAAGAGGAGTAGTTTAATCCAATCAAAACATATAATTACCATTTTTTGTCCAATAGGATGAGAATATTAAACCTGGTCATGTATGCCAGCCGTTCCGACGTATGAGGTCGGAACGCTGGTCAATATATATATATATATATATATATATGTCTAGCCAAAAAGCAAGTGAATAGCGTATCACGCACACATTTGCCGTTTATCCGACCGATAGCATGGGATTAGAAGAGTTGTTGCCTGGAAACACCAAGCGTTCAAAGGCAACTGCTGTGGGGTCTTTCCTGAAGTTTTTGAAATCTGAAGGTATGACAGAAGAGTATGTGCGTGTGTGTACTGAGCGTGATAGGAGTGGAAAGTGTTTTATGTCCGTAATGGACAAGTTTGATATGTATCTAGCATTTAATGAGAGTAAAAAAGGAAAGCCACTGGCTCGAAACACTGCGATGCAGTACTACCGACAGGCTAAACTGTGGCTCCTCGACCAGTTTCCTCAGCACCGGGCTGCGTTAGAAGCTTGTCTGCTCAAACTGGGGAAGCCGCTAGATAAAATTTGCTTTAAGCGTGACGGTGGTGGCTTCATAAGCAAGGCACCGCCATGTTCAAAGGCTGACTTGAAGAAAATACTTGTGTATTCGTGTGCTAACACGAGCTGTTGAAGTGACTACCAACCACGCATTGTGCCCAAACCGCCACCGGTAGATTATCGAATGTGCATTGACTCGAGAGAGGTGAACGAGCAGACAATCCCGATGCTGTGGACGATGCCACAAATTGATGTCGTCATAACGCACATTGCGGGTTCGAAGGTGTTTTTGCATACTAGAACGCCACGATAGAGCAGGTCACCAAAGACCAATTCAACAACGCTTTGACAATAAGCGACTGCACCTCTCGCACCAATTGGCACACGCGTGGGGGTGTACATTCCCCGATACGTCATGAAGGTGAAAATCTCTCTCGATTCGGGGTGCAATGGCAACTGCCAATACCCGTCCAGTTTACGGCACACACGAACTGTTGCAAATCTGCTGCTGTCGATGATGATGCCATCTCGATGTGCCCCTGCCCACAATTGCAGCAGAGGCTCTGTGTCATTGCTCATGCGGGGGCAAGTGGCCATCGGGTCGTCGATCCGACAGCAAAGTCGCTGAGTGCAATGTTTGCAATGTTTGTACGGGAGACGCTATCTCAAGATGAGTCAGCTTTTGCTTCTGGGTGTATCCACTGTTAGTGCACTCAAGACAAGAAGGTGCCTCGACCGTATGGTGAGACCTTGAGAGCAACCAAGCCGAACGAAATTCTGCATTTCGATTTTCTGTCGATACCGCGAAGCACCTCCGGAACGTTGGATGTGCTCGTGCTAAAGGATGATATGAGTGGCTACGTGGAATTGTTGGCGTGTGATCGGCCGACCTCGGACGCTGCTTATCACAAGTTGATTAACTGGTTCAAAAGATTCGGGGTAGTGAACACGTGGGTATTCGACCAAGGTTCGCATTTCGCCAGTGATGTGATGGGGCTCGTTCGTCATCTTTTTGGTGCGCAACATCACTTTGTTACTGCTTATTCGCCTTGGGCGAATGGCGCAGTGGAGGTATAAATCGGCTGGTACTCCGCTATATGAAAGCGCTTACTAGCGAGGTGAAATTGCAACTCAAACCGTGGTATGTGACCATACCGTTGGTGCAAGCGGCTTTGAATGATATGTCGTCGGATCGTTTGGGAGGCATTTCACCCGTGACAGCATTTACAGGGTATCATGGGTGATCGCAGTTGACGTCTATCCTCTCCGAGCCTTTTACAGAGGGCGGTACACTGTCGTGGGTTGCGGAGCAGCAGAATCAGCATCTGATGGATGTGCGGGGCTGGATACGATCCACCAGCAGGTTACAACGATAAGCGAGCGCCGAAACGTTCAAGCGCGAGGGCGTCATGCAGCTAAAACAGGCGTGCGCATGGCAAAGTTTTCAATTGGCGATTTGGTGCTTGAAGCTACGGTGATCAAAGGTGGAAGCAAGCTTTCGCTGCATTGGCGCGATCTAAAACGTGTGGTGCGCTCACTCAACGATTATACGTTTGAGGTACAGGACATTTGTGCTCCGTATACAGTCACCGTTCGCCATGCTTCGCGGCTCAAGTTTTACCGCGAGGCTGGTCGTGGTGTCACCGAGGATCTTATTGCGCACGCTCTTCATGGCGAAGGGGTAACCTCGTTGACAAGCTCCTAGACTGCAGGTGGGGGCTACAAGCTCAGAAATGGGAGATTTAACTAGCATCTATCATCTTTGAAGATGTACCGCGGTTGTTCGTAAGTTTGTAGCCGAATCCCGACTGGATCACCTGGCGCGTCGCATGTGGACGGAGGTATCACCCGAGGACCCCATTAACGAGACCGAGCGACGCCAGCCTGATCGCAGTCGTCGAAAAAGGAGGAAGAGATCTGCGTTGTACTCACCCAGTGAGATGTCAGTATGTATCTAGGTGGTAAGTAGTCTGGTCGAACTAGTTTGTGGGTTTCCTAGACGTACATGTGCATGTGGGGGCTGCTAAGGCAGTCTCCGAGAAGACGAGAGATAAATGACCAGTTTCCATTTTCTCCGCAACTAGCGAGGTTGTTGAGATTTGCCGCCGCCGTGTGGTGGCAGTCGAGGAAGACAGATCAGTGACCCCGTCACAAGCTTCTTCCTCTTTGCGTGCCTCCTCCGTCATCTGACTCTTGATTTGCGCCGTCCGTAGATTCCATGTGGGGTCTAATACCAAATTGATTTGGGTCAGGTATCAGAATTTATCGGTGTAAATTACGAATAGATTCTGATCAAGGGACTTGACCGAAAAATAATCTGAGATTAGCGCCCATAATAATTGTTTAGTCCACGTATTTAACAGTTTGATTATGACTATTTAACTGTTTTATGTACAATTTGGCAACGAGTACGGAGTGGTTACCGCAACTATAATATGCGACATGTATGGTTGCTTTACCCATATTTCAAAAATTACCCTCGTAGTTTAAAATTCAAAAGTCCCGCGTCTATCTTAGGTACGAACAGGTATAGCAACATGCATTTTAAGTGCGTTTTGCTTAAGTACGATCACTCTGAGCTGTTCATTTCAATTTTTGCACGGGAGCGGAGAGAGCAGAACGCGTGGTGTCGACGAAAGCGACAAGCAGCTGAAAGTACGTGACGACACACAGATCGAGAGCAGGACTCTCGCGGACAGGACGATTGAGAAGAACACGCGTGAAATATGGTATGTTGTCGCTTGTTGAAGTATTAGAGTGTCTCAGTATGTCTCAATTGTCTGTTTGTTTTTATGTGTGTACTCCTAGATAGCAACGAAGACAGATGAATAAATATACGGAAGGTGTGATGCCCAGTACGTTGTGTGGCTTTGTGGTGTGTGATGGTAGCTGTATGATCTTTTATTTTGGTGTTGCGTGCGTGGCTAGAGCGGCAAACTCAGAAGAAAGTAAAAGACGTGTATGACACGCTTGGAATTGAAGATGACGATGATAGCAGCGAGGGAAGATTTTTTGAAGAGGACGAATACGTAGAAGAGACGGACCCATCAATTGATTCTCCCCAAGTCGGTAAGAACTTCTTACTAGAGATATTTAAGCTGACGTCAACACAAAACTAACGTGGAGTGTATTACTAAGCGGACGAGCGGAGGAAGGGCAGAGTGAACAAGAAAATGTACAGCGAAGAAGACAACACAAGGTAATGTTGCTTTAAAATTTTGGGTTGCATTATAACTAACTACTTTTGTAATCAACATTTAAAGGTTCGAAGACTATTAAGATAAAACATTCTCCTCGCTCGATGGCTGCATCGTCAGTACACCGTCCGCTGAAGAAGCGAATGCCTTAGCTAGAAGATGACGAGTCCAAGGGTAAGGGAGTTTCAAACACCAGAACTACTGCAGCGCATATATAGATGGTGTATACCCCGAGGAAACGCAGTAGTCAGCATCTCGATGAGATGGAGGCGATGAGAACTGGAGACAGCGAGGTCATGAATACGATTCCGGTATTTGGTAAAACACAAATTTCGGGAGTTGGGAAGATTTGAGAGCCATTTCGTGTTGTACAAGAAGATGAATAAGTACATTTTCGTGTGTGGAGCTCTGAAAAAATTGAGCTTTACAACAAGTACGTCTGCATCGATGCAAATAGTGTCGGGTTATATTAACAGAAGGTGTATTTCATCGCTCAGGACTCACCAAGACCAAATACCGACGGAGTTTGAATATACGCACAAGGTGTTTCGGTGCACTCATGGAGTCTCTCAGATGTCTCGATCACAAGGTCATCGCAACAGGATGCAGCGGTACTGTAAATGTAAAGCACGATTAACGGTAACGGTTACTCGTGTTTCGGGCAATACATACGAGATTTTGGATAGAAACCAGGTAAGAATCAAATAGTTCGGTAGCAGATAAAACGTTCACAATACTGTTCTAAACTGTTCTAAAAGTCCTAAAATAAATTACCAAACTTGGTGAATCTGACCTAAAACCAGTTTAAAATACTGAATGGTATTTTAACAGTAATTTAAGTATATATACTTACTTCAAGTCAACACATACTCGTTCTGCACCACTCAAATTCTAGCGTCAAACCCTTCATTCATCATTCATTTGAGAATCCGAAATGGAACACAAAGGGTACAACTTCTATTGCAAGCGCAAGGTCGAGGAAACACACACTTCCTATTGGGTCTGCGCCCAGTTTCGAGGTGGCTGCAAGGCGCGGTTAATCATCCGCGACGGAACGGTCAAGAGTCGCAACGGCCACACCTGCAGAGAGGTGGCACTTCCAAAATTAACAGACGTTCGTAGTGAAATGAGAGCCGCCCTCCAAGCAGCCTGCCTCTCGAACCTATCTACTCCTCCTGGAATGATATGGGAGCGGATCATGTCCAGCTTGCGCGATGCCTATCCTAACGCCACCCTCAGCACCATAGGAAGAACACCTGGGATATCAATCATTAAGTACACCAGAGCTCAAGTCACTGGGAGCGACACCCTCCGTGCCATCGAATTGGCCCCGATGCGCAACGTGGCTGAAGACGACGTACGGCCATTTCTTCAGTTTAGTGTTGTCCACACCATGGGATGTGCGCAACACAGATGTCTTGGATTTGGCCATCCGGACCTTATCCGGCTACTACGGTACTCGGGAACAGCTTTATTTATCGACTGCACGTTCAAAATGGTGCCCAAGCCATTTTATCGATGTCTGATCGTGATGGTACGCGACCCTGGTGTGGATCTGTACGTCCCTGCGATGTACGTGCTGATGGACTCGAAACAGAAAGATGTATATTGGAATGTGCTAAACTACATCGTTATACAGACTGGGCGTCTACTCGAGCCATCGTCTGTGACCTGTGACTTCGAGCGTGCCCTTATGAATGCGGTCACTGAGCAGTTTCCTCTCGTCAAGATTGTTGGGTGCCTGTTTCATTGGAAACAGGCACTCAGACGCAAGATGCTTGAAAAGCGCATCCCACTTGACCAGATATCTGCCGCTCTCGCGCCTGATGTGTTGGACGTACTAACACTCATACCAGTTGATGAGATCCCTGACAAGGTATTGTATTTAAAATTTGAATATAGAACTGCAGATTGTGATCTAAGTTTGTTGTTTCAAATTTAGGGAATTCGTTATGTGCGGAGTCGAATGGATGAAACAGGTGCGAAGACGAAGTGGGACGCCTTTTCGCGTTATTTTAAAAGTACGTGGATTAGAAGCTATGGCGCGGACCTGTGGAATGTGAACAACATGGCTGCTGCTGGAATAGATCTCACAAATCGGACAAATAATCCCCTCGAGCGCTATAATCAAGCGTTTGGGGAACGTTTCTCTGTTGCTCACCCCAGTTTGTTGAGTTTTATCGAGAAGGCGAAGTTTGATTCTCGGCGCTACGTTCAAATGATTGAGGACATTAAACACCACCGTCGTGATCCTCCAAAACATGCGCCGTATGTAGAGCCACGAATCCCGGACGAGTACGCGCAGTTTACGTGATCGAGTACGCAACTATTATCAGTAGATAGTCACATCATAACTGATAACAGTAAAATACATTCCAGAGCTTCTACTTGTTCTAATATTTGTCCTAATGATTCACACTGCTGTGCTGTCCTAAACAATGTACTAATACCGACATATCTTGCAGTATTTTTAGGACAATTAGAACACTTTGAGAACAGTTTTTAGGAACGAATTTACCAGCACCAATAGTTCAGTGTTTGCACTATTAAAATAAAACTAAAACTAACATTGTGCTCTTCTCACGGAATCACACACATTCGCATCCAACTACTACTACGCAAGCTACAGCCTAACTGACTACAAATACATTTCGACTTGATGAACAAGACCGAGAGGATGTGAAGACATTAGCAGATACGCGTGTTTCGTCCACTCACATCACTAACTTCTTGAACGAGTGTATTGGTGAGTATACTGAATTGGTGCAGTAAAACTATTATTTAGGTGTCTTACGCTGTTATCTGATTGGCTTAGGCTGCAACGTTACACCTCGGCAAACAAGAAAACTCATTCGGAGCAACATCGGTCAGGGCTCAGGCGAAGACGGGCTCAAGAACACGTTGCACGCTCTTCGGCAGCTGGATGGAAGTGCCGTGCTCGTAATCCAAGATCAAATTGATGTCACCTGCGGATTTGTGATGTAAACAAAGGTGCAAAAGATGATGTTCGAGCGGTGGGGCGAAACGCTTACGGTGGACTTCACGCACCAAGAACCTCGGGTATCATTTGGGTACGTGTGTTCGATATGTGGTCATTTGTATAGCAACCTTGCTTTTGGCAACTCTACAGAAATAGCAACTTTATTCTGTAGCAACCTTGTTTTGTAGCAACCATATTTACCAACATTAATTGTTTACTGCTGGTGTGTAGGGTGTTTGGCCGTGACTACAGCTACAAGTAGAGGCATCCCTGCCTTCGACTTCATGTGTCTCAACGAGAACCCTGTCCTTTTTAACGCTATTCTGGAGTATTCCAAGGAAACCTTCAAGCTGGAAAGAAATCAAGACCGTGGAGATCGACAAAGACTTTGTCGAATGGCAGGTTTTAAACGATTGCTTCCCAAAAGCTGATGTCTTACTTTGCCAATATCACGCCATCTCGTATTAGAAAAGGTTATGAAGCGACCAGTGTTTCGAATCAAGGTTGCCGATAGTGATCAACAACTTAAACTGATGACAACACTGCTGTACAGGTACGTTATTATTTTGCTAGTAGTTACTGGTTTGTAGGTCATTTTTGGAGTGTAAACTAGCCGCACAGAGGATGCTTATGACGCTGGCTATGACGAACACAAACAGTATTGCAAAACGATGAAGAAAAGCGCATTCTTTGCATACTTCGAGAAAAACAGGGATTCGTGGCGTGCAAAGTAGGCCAATTTTGCTCGTGTAAAAAACTTTACAGCTGACAACACAACAACAAACAGGACCGAATCTAACTGGAAGTATTTGAAAATGCTACTAGGGCTCAAGGCACGTATTGACAAGAACGATTGCTGGGTTACTTCAGCGTTAAATTACTATTACACGGCAAATAGTTCATGGAATTGGAAAGCAACATTCTACGACCCGAGTACCTAAGACTGTGTCTACAGTTTTGAGGCAATAGTCTACAGACCGTCGTCTGATGTTTTGAAGATTATGAAACAAGAATGAGTAAAGTGTGTGAATCGGGCGGAAACAACTAGATGTGAGCGGAGTTTAGACCTTTCGAATTGGAAAGTCTATAGCATGAATCAAAGGTTCACATGCCACGATGTGGATTGGTCATGCAACTGCCTGTTCTACACAAGCAAACATTTACCTTGTCGCCATTTGATGCATGTTGCTGACAAAGAATATGGATTCCGGGTACTTCCTCCAATGTCCATCTGCGTAAGATGAAGTACATTTGCAGCGCTGGGTATTAAAGAAGAACTTACTTCTGCGGCAGAAGCTCTGCAACCTATTGTGAACATGTGCAAGTTAAGGTTGCCGAAACCGACTTTAAGGTTGCCCGAAGGAAATGCTGAGGAAGACCATACTTTTGGTGTACCAGCAGAACCGTGTTTGGAAGCTCGGAGGCAGATTGTGTTTGTTCGGTTACGCAGACACGAACGTGCGAACCAAGTAGTGCTTTCTTCGGCGGAAAAGTATTCCAACGCCAAGGCAATGCTTGATCCTCTGCTCCAGCATTTGTCTGGGTTGTCTAGTGCAGGTTTCTATTAAGAAATCAGGGCGTGGAAAGAAACTGTTCAAATAGGCCTGTAACGGCAGAAAGTTGACACAGACGCTCACGAAACAGTTATCAACAGTGAAACAAGTAATGGAGGTAGAGAATGTATTTCAGAAGCAAACATGTATTCTTTCTTTACCCTGTTAAAGCATTAGACACTGCTCGCGTAATGGAACAATTTGAAATATCAAGTGCGGGGGAGCTCATGGACTGTAATTACGACGACGATCGAGTCCCTCTAGCGCAAATATCTAACTGTCGAGATGACCAAGTACGAGAAAAAAGCAAAGGCAAAAGTTTATGAAAAGGTGGAGTAACAGTCGATATCCCATTCACTATCTGCAGCGCTAGAAACTGAAGTCATTTATGAAGAAAATGTCTGTGTGTAGAAGACACACGAAATTTCTTCATCACCGTCCAAGAGCTACGTCGACATTGCCAATGTACCAAAGCCGAAGTCTCGAGGCAGACCACGAACGACAACAAAACAACTAAGACAGATGAAGCTTACGCGTACTGCTGTACACCAATATCCAAGCGGTCTCATTGTGAGGCTAGACCAATTTCTTGTTTGGGCGCGCAATACCGCGAATGTGAAGCTAGTTTTGGGGATGATGAATTAATATCTTGTCCAGCTAAAAGACGAATATCTTAGGTCACGTACGATTGAATGTGGGTGGGAGGTAATGCGACCTGAAACCAGTATTCACATATTTATATTCCCGGCTGATATCACGCGCAATATGGATGCAGTAATAAAAAATGCCTACAAGGAACAAACTTATCCCGATCCGCTGAAAGACAGGATTAAGAACCAAGGTGCTGTCCTCGATCTTGTCGCTTCCATCGATCCAAAATTCTGGAAGTTTAGCAGGTAAGGTTGCTTTACGGATATGGTAGCTCTATTGTGGTAGCTTTATTGTGGTTGTATTAAAACGTTTTTCTAGAGCATTTGTGGGTTTGTCAACTACATTCTACGCTGTGAAGAACAAGTTACGATTATGGCTTGAAGACAGAAAGTGGTTAGAGCAAGACTGGCTAAGGGTTGAAGCCGACGTAGATCTATTTGGGTTGGAGACAGAAACTTCTGGATTGTCACGGGATGCGGTATATGAAAGGCACCAGACACTGGCAAACGAAGTTATGCTAAGTTTGCTACAAGCCCTCTGAGTTTAGAATTTACAACCCCGTCCGGCAAAGGACTCATCAGCTTTGACAACATCGTGGGTGGTGTTTGTAATGGCTGGTTGAAGACAGTTCTGTGGGTTTTTACTTGGAATATCTTGCTGGAGTAATGGGAGGGTGTTATGTGTTGTTGACATTGACAACGAGCGTTGGATGGCCTAGGACTCCAGCTATTCCTATTTGTTTCACCAAGATTGCCCTTCAATCGGTTAATATGAAAGAAAATCATTGCGGTATTATTGTTGCTCAGCTACACTACGTTGAAGCTACTCACAAGTTACTTATGCATGCATATATGTATGAACCGCTAATTGATGATGATTGCCGAGACGACATGGAAAACGTTTGGAACGGTGTTTCAAACGGAGAGAATAATGTTGTGCAAGAAGTCCTCCGACGCTTCGTGGAGAGATGACAAAAAAGCTCCCAGTTGCAAACTTGTCATAGATCCAATTGAGTGGGTCACAATTCCACGGCAACCAGATTTTACTAGCTGCGGGGAGTTGGTGGTGGTACAAGCATACAGCTATCTTATCGGAAATAGGAGATGGCAGAGTGGAAATGTCTATGAGGACGACGTGAAGATAAAGCGGCTACGAATACTGTGGATTATGCTGGGTACATCGCGTTCGCGCGGTTTGGCTGCAGAAACGGGGTAAGACGAAGAGTATTCATGAGCGGCTACTGAACCAACTGTGACGATGTGCCTCTGAATTTTCTAGGCACACCCGCAGCTGCCCAGCCGGGACAACCCGTGCACACTGATTCGGACAAGAGATGATGATTTTCGAGATGGGTATTGAGTGGGACTCCTGGGCGAATTGATGGTTTGGACTTTGGGGATGCAGATGTTCGGTCACGGAGAGGCTCACAGATTGGAAGCGTACGCCCTGAATGGGTACCACATTCAGGATGCAATACGCTCAGTCCGACCGCCGACTCCTTGACGGCAGGTATCCACGAGAAGGAAGCAATTGCCCTCTGAGAATGTATCCCGAGGAGCAGCCTACCTTGACGGAACCGAACATCACTCAAAACACCCTGAAACCCTAAGGTTTCAAAAATTACGACCCTACCTACACATGTAAACCCCAAGACTGTCTCCCTCATCCTGAAAGTTCGATCGCCTACCGGATATGAAGACTGCATCCGAAGTTATGAAGTGTACACCGAATGTACATCCCAAATGACAATGCATCCTGAATGGCCATGTGACTGTCGAAGCTCAAGTTGCTGAAGATAAGTTCAGTCAGGAAGTCAGTTTACTGACATTCAAGCAGAGCCAAGACAGTGCACCCTAAGAGTATCTCAATCAGATGATTACACCGTGCAAGAACAAGACCAGTGCTGCAGATCTCAGAAGAGCCGAGACATCGCTGATGAGTGTATGCAGATCCAAGTTCGACGTGACATTTCAAGTATACAGAGATCAAGTCTACCCGAGTGTGACCTCACGAAGTAAAGGAAGACCGCCAAAGATGTACCAAGACTACCAAGATTGAAGAAGAATTTAGAATGTCAAGAGGTAGAAGATAATTTTAAACAGAGTTTGATTTGTATCGTGGAACACAAGTGTCTTCGAGTTTGATCTGCGTTTGAAGTACAAGCGTCCCTCGGAACACACGCGACCAAGGGAGGTCGCCATGTTACCCTACACATCTCGTCGAGGAAGGACTACTTGGAGGACCGCTTAAATTAGGAGGGCCCCAGAGTGAGGACGACCAAGGCTGCGCTAACCGCGTAATAACTCTCAACACGTTCAAGTCGAATTAACTTGGGGACCAGTGGGCTTGAACACTCGGAGTGATCCAGTTATTTTATTTGCTATGTTGCTAGTGGACACTCCGAGTGCCCCTTGCATTTCATATTCATTTCCCTGCGATCTTAGGAGGTTTGGTAGTGATCACCTCTAGGATTTGACTGTTGATTACTGTGTGTTTAGGAAAGACATTCTATTGTTTCCCTCGAGTATTTCGAGGGTGGTGCGCGTAGGGCATCCCGAAATTTACCTGTATTCGGGAGTGCTAACTAACTGACAGGCTGCATATTGTATACTCAAACTCTGTATTATTTTAGGTTATCTTTTGGGAAGAAGGTCTTTACTCGTGATCTCTCAACCCACATTAAGGACCCCCAGGATACGTACAACCTGGAAGTTCTTACATTTTCTGTGTGTCTATCTTAGGAATACAAATACCCGGTGAAACCCGGTCCGCCGAATTAATCGACACCTATAGGGATTGCACAAGGTCACACGCCAACCTGGATCGAGTCTAGTAGTTGATCCAGGACCTGTACTACGCGAGAAGTCGGTTCTTTTCTAAGGACCACCCCCCACGTTTCGGGCGCGCTATACTTTGGGCGGTAAAGTGTTCACCCACTTCGCCACACAACTCAAATAGGATCCGTGTTATCGTTTTAATTCAATGTTACTTTTACAACCCTTTGAATCTTTGGCTGCCAGATCTAGTACCCCGCCAAATGACAACGCATTGTCCTGAGTTACTCAAATACCCCTCCCCAATTCAGAAGCCAAACTTAACTGCTTTCTTCATTATCTTCGATACGAGACAAAAGCTCCACTTGAGATCTCAGGATCTTTTTCGAGACTCGTTCCAATCTCCTCCAGCGTTTTCCTCATGTGAGCGAGCTCATCAACTCTAGCACGCACCAGTTCACGTGCAAGCATTCTCTCGTCCATCATTGTGATGCAGCTGGAGTTTTGCGAAATGTGCGAAGTGTGCAAAATGCGTGCCACACATGTTCATGTATTGCACGCACTAATGTGTGGTGTACACATTGGTTACGTATCTACTTTTAGACATTATTGGTGGTGAAGACGACGTGGACTCGTCATTATCTTAGATTGGGTGATAAATACGATGTGTGGTGAAGTGGATTTGAAAGATTTGGCATTGGAGTATCCAGGAAAGATCCGATTTGGACGTGATCGGACCTGACGTGATGTGATTGGAGTAGATGACGAGCTGATGTGGGTGGACCTGGTGGTGGATCCAGTTGATGGATAAGATTGATGAAGATTAGTGACACCTTGGGTGGGACGTGATAGATGTATTGATATACGATCTGTACATGTACCCAGATCCGAAGAGCTGGGAAGATCTCGTATGGATATGGATGATGTGGGACTTGCATGATTATAGTATGGGTACAACAGTATGTCTATATACACTGTGGAAGCTGGTGATCCAAGCCTAGATGTCCAGATCTGGGTCATAATCTACATCTGTGTAGACCAGATCGGTTCATATATGCGGGTCTATTCGGGGAACTTGGATCAAGGCTCATGAACCTAGATCCATAAGCGGATCCGAGGGACCCGGGAGCTAGGGATATTATGGCAGAGATGAATGATGATTGGGGGATTAACAGCATGGAATATGCTCGGATATGTTATAATTACGATTATCACGAAGTATTGCCACTGGATCAACCGTGGAAACCCTAGATCAAGGAGATCCAGCCGATCCAGCCGATCTGGAATTGGATCAGCATGATCGGGCCTATTAAAGCGTGACCTGACTCGGGTGACGTGTGATCTGGATATGATGGGGAATGATTACGATATTGGAGAAGGAAGAAGTCCAGATCGTAACATTGCGACGAGTGATCTAATGTTTATGGTTCAGATCCAAGGTGCTCTGCAAAGATGGCGACTGCTATGATGGTGAGGACAAGAAAGACCAAGAATCAGGATAGCATAATCAGTCGATGTGTCGTTAAGGATAGGATACAGGATGGGATAGGTCTTAACATTAAATCAGAACCGAATTTGCATCGTACGACACAAGTGCTTCGCTACGCGCCTGGAAACGGGAACTACATTGGCCCTACGGTATTAATAGCGATTTAGGTGTATAGATCTAGGGTGGTTGATAATATCTGGATAATATATTGGCTAGATCCAACCTCCTAGTATCTTACCCTAAGTGCAGATCCAAGATCCCGGTATTAATTGCTTAGCCGGTAGATCTTCGGTTTCTCAACGATCAAGATCGCGCTATAGGAAGCGCCAAGCAATCAAAGGACCCCGCGTAAAGGGAAATCTACACCAAAGGAATTACTACAAGGCCGGATCCAGATCTAGGCCTCCGGATCTAAGCTCGATCTAATCGCTTAGACTCCGGATCTACTACTGGCGAGTGGTGTGAAGACTTCCACGCCACTCTACGACCCCAACGTCACGCCAAGACGTTCAACTAACACCGATCGAGCAACTTAGCAGTCACCAAGAGAGGAAGATCCAGCCCAACCGACGGGTACACAAGGTGAGCAAGTTCAGCAGATCACGGGTCATCGGAGGACCCCCTTCGTTAGTCGGTGTTCGGGCATTGGTGGGAAGTTGGATCTAGCGATCTCGCAGATTTTGCTGATCCCGCTACACCACAGATGTGGCAGAGTTTTCTTATGATAAATTACATTCTAACATATGTTTTTGTGTTGCCTTTGGTTGATTGCGGTCTCAGCGGGGAGGTGATAATCCCACTAGACAAAACTGTTAATCTCACTAGACAGTACCGATAGTACGGTACAGTAGTTGGTTGCAGAAGTCAAAAATAACCACTGGTTGGATGCATAAATAAACGGGAAATCTACAGCCCATGATTTGCAGAATATGTTTTGTACATGTTTTAAACCATGTTTGACCATGATTGTAATTTATGGATTTGTTGCATTTTTAAATTTCATTCTCTTCATCCACTCATTCTGCCACGTGTAGGGAAAAGCGAAGCCCACGCCCCCCCCGACCTTGCGCGCTCCTTACGAAGCCCAGTGAAACCCAGACCCCTCTGTAGCCTCCCAGCGTTATCCCCCTTCGTCTGTTGACAGGTACTGCGCTTTATGGGGTGCCATGTGATGATAAAGGTGTAGAACTTATTGTGATGCCGTATTTGGCGTATGTGCAGCTATCTGTTTATAGTCGCAAAATTCCCCCCTCTTGTAGGTATTTTCACAAGACTGCTGGTGCTGACAACAAAAGGTGTGACTTCTGTAGTTGTATTTTAGCTGATCGCGCTATTGCTAATGTCGTTGTGAATGTCCTGCGATGCAGTTTGCCGATTGGAGCGTCGCGAGGCCACCGTACCTGCGTAGGATGTGAAAAGGTGATAACGAAGGACGAGGTAGGCCATCTCTTTAAATGTAGATGCGCAAGATGCAATGGTCGAACTGAATGAGATGTATTATCTGTGTGATGGTTGATATTTGTCTAAATTTATGTCTGTCGTTTTAGATCCACGTATGTATGAGTCTTCACTTAGCTAAATTGCTTGGCGCTTGTCTTAGAGACTAACATGTATGAACCCTGTTTGTGGCCATGTTTTGAACATGTTTTGTACTATTGTTGTTTTCACTGCAGCATGCCCCGGTCAAAGAAAACATACAAGCTACTACGATTGCTAGACATACCTGCAGCTACAAGCAGTAGTAGCGATGACAATGGAGATTCTGATGGCTCTGTGAATCCCCGTCAGTCTGGTGAAAGTTTCGTTGCAAGTGAAACGCAACGTGGTGGGATACCGAACGCTCAGAGCACGAACGGTTTTGTTTCCAGTGGTGATGATTCAAGGGAGCTTGTACGTACAAATCAAAAAGAAGGCAGTGGTCACTCGTATAGCGATGGTGAAGATAGTGGTGGCTATGAAGAAAGAAGCGATGAAGAAAGCAGTGAACATACGTCTGGCAATTCACGTGGAAGTCGGAAGCGTGCGCTTGGTGCATGTGAGGAGGAGATGTACTTTGTTCATGAGCTGAAGAAATACCACAAGACTGGGAAAAGTTTGAAAAATATCTACAAAAGTATCAGAGCGATACGAAGACAGTTTTGACTATTTGTGAGACGCACAATGTGCGACTAAGGAATCGTCTAATTGCTAAGTCGAACGTGGGTATATCAGCCTCGGAACTACAATTGGTTCCTGACCGAATGGACCCATATCAGCGAGTGTACATTTGTACACATGGTTGGAAACCTCGAGTTCGTTCGAAGGGAGTTCGTCCTAGGCACAAAGTCAACGGCATTTGTTGCCCAATGAGATTTAGAGCTCAAGTTGTACTACGTTCTCCTGATGAATGGGTCATAGAGGTGAAACAGGCATTCTATGGCCATTCTCATCCTGTATCGGAAGAAATATTTCGGAGTTATCCGTCCGTTCGACGGATACCAAGTGGAGACCCGGCCATGAAAGACGTGGAATTAATGGTTGCAAGTGGGAGTCGAGCCAGCAGAATCTATGATTATAATCGTGAACGTTCTCCGCACTATGTGCAGTTGAAGGATGTGTACAACATGGTCTCGAAGATCAAGAGCTGCGGTGTGTGTAACAGTCTATAGATTATTCGCAGATACTATATTTGGAGTACTATCTATTTTTGTCCTTTTATCTACAAATGTTTAGGTGGTTCCCTAAGTGACGAGGACTTAGTAGCCGAGTTGTTGGTCAATTTCGAACTGGAGGCGTTAGGTAACGTCGCCGACATCGATGAAAACGCAAAGGGGCAAACTGCTGTCATCTCGGCTAGTTCTCAGCACATGCGCAAATTGTACAAACGTTTTCCCGAAATCCTGTTAGTGGATTGTACCCACAACACCAACAGGTGCGCACAATGGTGTTCCAGAAGAGGTCATTTTTTGTCTACCCATGTTTTATTGATTTACCCATGTTTCATTCATGATCTGACTCAGATACAACTACCAGTTGTGCACTCTAATGGTAATGGACGAGTTTGGTTGTGGCCAAGCAGTACAACACTCAGTGATTGAGAGGAACGCCGACTGGCATATGACAAAAGCCATTGAGCAATTCCAGGCTGTGCATGATTGGAAACAGACAAAGGTGATTATGGTGGACAAAGATTCAAATGAAATCGGTGTGCTACGGAGTATGTTTCCTGATGTTCGCATCTTACTTTGCCACTTCCACGTCCTGAAGTGGTTACAAGGAGTTGTACGGGATGACAAAAAGTATGGAACGTACTCAAGTGACGTGTTAAACAGCTTGACTATTGTGTACACAACATGGTAATGTCAAAATCGATGGATGCCTTACAAAATCACGCAGCCGAATTCAAACTGCTAGCGTGTCGTGATGGCAGAAGCACACTGTGGACCTACTTCGAGTCGAATTGGATGGAGTATAAGGAAATGTGGGTCACGTGGTTCCGCATGGATCTTCCCCATTTCAAGAACAACACAAATAATCGCCTAGAAAACGTTTTTGGTAAGCTGAAAGCAAATCTGAAAAGCTCGATGTCCATGAGGCAATGCTTAGAAGCTACATTGCGTTATCAGCGCCGGAAGGAGGACGAATATGTTACTCGTGTTGTAATGCCAGGTTCTCAGAGACACATCGACTACGACTACGAGATGAATCAGTTCCTCGGGATGATAAGTGAGTGGCTTGCTGAAATTTTATTGTGTGCGTACAAGTTTGCTGCAGATGCGGACGTAGTTAAAAGATACTGTATTGATGATGAGGAGCTCTACGTTACGTTGAAGTGCGAAGACCGGAATCATCGCGTCGACAAGTTCAATTGGATGTGTTCGTGTGAGTTTTCCTCCACGATGAAGTTGCCGTGCAGACATGGAATGATTTACCGCAAACACGTTGCAAAACTTCTTACGATTCCATATTCCTCGATCCCGGACAGGTATGTCCCCATGTTAGATCTTGACTGTGAATCTCCATGTTTTACCATGTTTCAAATGTATCTGCTAACATGTATCCATGTTTTGACCATGATTCAACCATATTTATACCATGTTTGTGAACATGTTTCCCTCTCATAAATCGAAACACAGATGGCTGCGAGTCGGAGCTTTAGACGAGGAATTGACTGATATCACTTTCCCTCTGCGTATCAATTCTAGATGTGAAGATGCGAAACGTAAGAAACAAATGACTGAGCGCGACAAGTTCAAGAGTGCACAGAACGTTTTTAGCAGGATCACTTCTGAGCTTACCGATTTACCAGATGACAAATTCAAAGAGGCTCTGGATACTTTGGAGGATTGGTGGGGAAAACTGCGGCAGGGAGAGGTAGCAATGGATTGCCTGGAGACGAAGATGACTGTGGAGGAGGAGCAAATGAAAGAAGACCACGACAGCGAAATGCCGCCTACTCAAATTGCAGAGACAGCAACAATTTTAATGGAGGAGAGGGACCCCGAGGCTAACGAAAGTGGATCCAATTTCGAATCAGCGCGTACTACCAAGGAAAAGAAGAAGACAAATTATAAAAAGGTAACATTGCAACCATTCAACCCCATAACCAGAGTGGGTAGACCTCGAAAAGATAGAGCTGCAGAATCTAAACAGCGGGGAAAAGATCGAAAAGAGTACAACAATGGAGCAAAATCACGCAATGCATTGCGGGGAGATGATGTCATCGAAGTCAAAGACTTTATTAGAAACTGCGAACCACCGCTTGAGGATCTCTCGTCATTCCTAAACACATTTGAAATCCGGTATCAGCACAACAAAAACAAAAAATTGTCCGTAGCGAAGTGTGTACCCACTTTTACACCTGTTCCATTCCGACTCCCTCAAGTTTTGGTGCTAGAAGGCTTACGCATGATTGAACGTGCAGCTCCTTTCGAGACTATGGATCTAAGCAGCCAAGTAAATCCAAGTGCTGAATGTTGGATGCTGACTATTAGTGGAATTGGAGATCACACAGAGGCAGTTGATGGCAATGCATTACCTATCCAGTTTAGAGGTTGCATGTAAAGATGGCAAGATGTGTTATTCGTGGCTCATGGGGAAAATTGACGTGAATTTTAAGAAGGAAGGTGCTAATGTGATGGCAAAAAGGCTACTTCAGGCGTGGCCATATCATCGACTTCATGGCTTTGGGGAAGGTTTCCATTTGGATTGGACACACGTGTATTATGCTCGTGGGAAGTGCTGGTACAATGACAACTTTATTAACGCGTTTACTCTTACACTAGCTGCCAAGTATGAGAACAACGCTACTATATTCCTACCTAAGATGACAACGCCTGCCCCAGATAAAGGCAAACGAATTCCACCTGTAACGCTAAGTAAACTAGCCGGATCTGGAATGGACGTGATTTTGATGCCACTGAATGTGAATGACAATCACTGGATGTGTATCGTTGTAGACAATCCAAAACAGACTATCTACTGTTATGACTTGGACGAGCGAGCAATTATGAACCTACTGACAGAGATAGCTGGCGAACTCATACAGAAAAGCCTCTCGCAACGGTACTCCATCACGTTAGTGCACTCACCCATCCAGAGAGACAGCGACAATTGTGGTTTATTTGTTTGTCTTTACTTCTGGTGTCGCTTCGACAAGGAAGTTGGGAACAACTACTCTCCCAATGGTTTGATGCGACGGAGATGGGATATTCTTCGAGCTGTGTTAGATTTCAGTAACTCTAGCAAAGGTGACCAGTCAGTAAACAGCTCTGCTAAGGACTTCAATGCAAGTTTGCATGTTTCATTGTGATTGTCCACGTTGTCCATGATTTATGATTTTTTTCTGATTTAGGTACATTCCAAAGGAGAGTTAAGTGCATGCACTATAGAAGGAAATTTGGTTCCGACGACATCAATATGCCGTCAGTCTTGAATTTTCATGGTGTACTGTTAACATGATTTTTGCATGTTTATACCATGTGTTGTCCATGTGGGAAAATATCCGTAATTTATTCTAGAATCATGGACTAGACATGGTCATACATAAGCATTTTCCATGTTTCCTGTTACCTAACCCTAACAGAAAACATGGGCTATAGCACCCGCCATAAATAAAACAACTTGTCGAAATCTCACCATTCGTTCTCTCGACTACTACAGATCAGAGGTTCTCTTATCGAAGTACTAGGTAGATCCAGCATACGCTTGTAAGGAAAACAATGAAAGCTCATGAACTACCGGTAGTAAAGAGCGCGATTGCCCGATTAGGAAGAGAGGAGTTGCGGGCTGGAGATCAAGTAGTCTATATGTCTCCTGGGTATGGCGATACTGGGAGGAACGGTCGTATTGTTCAAGCACGAATTTTAGCAATCGACATCGACGCAGAAAGTTACCCACTGTGCCTCAATACCGATGAACGTTTGACTGCAACATGGAACGTTCGCAACGACGAAGAAGGTAGTAAGAGCCAATGGCGCAGTATTCGTTCATTTGATTTGATCCGATGTGACATTTCAGCACCCACTCGTCGTGAACAGTTTTCTGATTTTATTGATCAGCTTCCTTCGATGATCATTATTAATAATCTGGTGCACACGATCAACAGATCAGAGCTAGGTTGCGAAGTGACGACGCGAGACAAACAAACAGTGAACAATCTCCAAAGTGAAACAAGAACGGTAGTTTCAAACCCAAAGAATCAATTCTTCACGCTCGACGATGTTTATTTCCGTGCTAGTCAAACTACTTGTGTTTCAATTTCGTCAGAAGAAAAAAACAGTGAATGCGGTGAAACGGCTGTCGCTTATCGGAATGGGAAGAAGAAATTTGCACGTTCTGCAGACGGAAGTTTTGTAGATAAAAACTTGGTTTGCGGAGTTTCACAACACGGAGATGTACCTGGAGAGGTTATATTGAACAGTCAAGGCAACTTAGAACCTAAACCCGTTATACCAGATAAAAGGAGTTTGAAAAGCCTTCCGGCGGACCTATCACACGCAAATGAGTGGCATTTGTTTCCTGTTCCTCCACCACAAAGTTTCCCTGCTCCTGAAAATGCAAATCGGCATATAAATTATTATGCATGAGACCATGGATACGCTATGGTAATTAAATGCTCGATTCCAGATCGCCATAAAATTAAGTATCGAGTTATAATTGCCTGTCACCGTCATGGAATCTACAAAGACAATTTTAAGTCAAGATCTGGAGCAAAAAACGCCCCAATGCAACACCTCGCAAATGTGGTTGTCCTATGAAAATCAGTCTGTACCTTAACAGAAATTCGGGGAAATGACACCTTCATTATGATAAATCACTAGAATGGTTTCGTAATTTGATGAATCTGAATTTAGGCACAATCACCCCTGTTCTACAAACCCAACTTCACACCCAGAACATAGTAAAGCCTAGACGACTCCTGTTATTCGTGATTCTTTTGTTCTTGATGCTCGCTTAGGTATAAAACCCTCCCGTTCTATGGCTCGCATTCTCGATACTAATCCAGATTCTGCTGTAACGCTTGAAGATATTCATAAATTTTGTCGGACAGCAAAACCTACATACTTTGATAAACAAAAATCACGTTTTGAGATTCTTTTCTCTATACTGTCTGATAAAGATCATTTTTTCGTTGTAAACGTATATCCAGATTCACAAATTTCGAATTTGTTCTTTGCACTCAAGGCAGCGGTTGAAATTTTTAAGGAGAACCCAGACGTGATTTTGCTAGATTGTACATATAAAACTAACGTGTTTGGCATGCCGCTATTAAATTTGGTTGGCGTCACTGGTTTGAATACTACTATTCACCTAGCTCAAACTTTTCTCCGCAACGAAAACAAAAGATGACTATGTGTGGGCACTTAAGGAAGCGAGTAATAGAGAGCGAACACATATCATTTCCACAAGTTATCATCTCGGATTGCGATTGCGCTCTCATGAACGCATCGGAAGTTGTCTTTCCAAGTGTTCCTGTCATATTGTGCATGTGGCACATCGTCATGGATGTGCGCAAACATGCAAAGAACTCATTTTCGGTGCGATGTGATACCGATACAGAGAAGTTTGGGACATCCTCCGCAAACACGAAATTGACTCAGAATCGCAAAATCAGCAACACTTATCGGCTCAAAAAAGGAAAACGAGAGTTATAGATGAAGAAAACTGGAGGAGTTCTTAGATACATTTATAGCTTTGACAAGGCATCTTCAGCAGATGAATACGAAGCACTACACGATGCGTTGCATCAGCTGTGTCCAACCGAAGCAGCTTATATTGACAATGTATGGTTGGATATGTGGAATATGAGATTTGTTCGCTGCTGGACTAATCGACACGTACATTTCGACACATATGCCACGTCACGGGTTGAAAGTTATTAGTCGGCTTTGAAGGGATGGCTTCTTAGCAGAGGTGATTTCTTCAGGATGTACCAAACAATGAGAGGCTGGTGGAGTATTTCTACCGTGAGGCGGTCTGTAAAGACCGAAATAAAGTTTCAAAGTCTTTGCGGAACCCAATTTTCAACAATGTGGTTAAAATTATCCATAATTATACATTACTTCGATGTGTGGATATCATGAATTCGATGACAACAAGAGCTTGAAGAAATATTTTCACCCATTCGACAGGTCTTCCATGTAGTCACCGGCTTCAACACCTTCGAGAAAAAGAAAAACCAATTGAAGTTTCTGACTTCCATGTTCATTGGATAATCGACCGGTTTATTGAGGCCCCTCCATCTTGAGCTGTGGTATTTGAGCCTGCCATCAAAACGCGGTGTGCGTCCAACAAAAAACACGAAAAACACACAAACGAGGGTGCGGTGTCTCGGGAACTCGGAGGCTATTGTCAGCATTTGAACGCTCTACAGCCACTCCAGTACGACAATCTATCCAAAACCAAAACTCAGGACCAGACAGCGATGACAGTATTCATTACAGCTTTTGAAAGCTTTTAGTCACCTCATTCACTGTTGGTGTAGTCCCAAAATACAGCAAACCTAGTGAACGCAACATCCTATGAGTTTCTTATCTAGTGCGGCTGTGAGGCATCTGCTGTTACAGACTGGTGTACCATTCTATCGGTACTGTCTAGTGAGATTAACAGTTTTGTCTAGTGGGATTATCAGCTCCCGTCTCAACGATGCCCTAAGGTTGCCGTAATTCCTGTTGTGGTGTCGTATTACGGTTGCAGTAACGCCTCTCTAGTGAGTATTATATGAGTGTGCAGAGGCATCTCATTGAACAAATCACCTCTACTCTGTGACCTCAAACATGTGTACTTGGCAACAGACATAATCGAACACCGTGTGGCCCCAAGAGAGACCGTTTGCAGCCGAATCGCAGCGGAGGTCTGCAGTGGTCGGCGCGTGGGGCTAATGAATATCCTTATGAAGAAGGTTCAGTCTATCAATCGACGCCCTTGCCCACCATGAGCGAAGCAAAATTGGCTGTGCAAACGAGGAGCTCACTGGAGGTCTTGCTCACACCCATATCATAAAATATCCGAACTATCCGACCTACCTAACCCTAAGCGTAGCCAGGGCAAATGAGGGGGTGTCACGTTTAACTGTCATCCTGCCTCTCCTCAAATACCCTTCAGATAGCAGGTGACAGAACCCTAAGTGTGACGGGGTCACACGAGCACCTTGCTTAGAGGAAGCGTGCTATCAAGAGTATACAAACTCTAAGTGAACGGCAGTTCACTAGTCCCTGGTCTTAGGGGACTTAATAGCCAGTTTAGCGTAAGTTTTAGACTGATTTATTTATAGTTAATTAGGTTCATTTGGCCTGTAATACAAACTCCTAATTAACTATACTTTAAGCTAATTATGCATATAAAAGGTAGGTTTAAAACTATTGGTTGGCCCTCAGCCACCGAACCTACGTGGCAGTAGTGTGGCCCACACCACAGTGTGGCTCACACAACTCCATCAGAGTATTAAAACAAATACTCACAGAAGTATATCTACTTCTAAAGGCGGTACCCTTTCTGGGGTACCCCTTTCATGTAACCCCGTTACATCCTCCCCCACTTAGGTTGGAAACACCCCCAACCAATGAGGAGCTAGAAAGAGAGCTCCGCTCTCTTTCCTGTCCTTTGTCGATACCCATCGACGAGCCACCGTTGTGGCTTGAAGGCTTTCATTCAGCCTTTTCGCGCGTCCAAGACACCCGGAGGTTTCCACGTCAACCTCCTTCAAGATGCCTAAGAAGGCAAGCACTCGCGGCGCTTCGGCGCCTTCCAAGTCTAAGACCGCGAGGTCGAAGACTTCTAAGGCCAAGTCGAAAGACAAGGCCGCTCCGCGCAAGGAAGTCCGCAAGGCGGCTTCCGAGGCAGGCAGCAAGCGTTCTGCTGCTGCTGCCAGACGAGAAGGGAGTCCGCGACGCAGTCGCTCGCGCTCCCTGTCACCCGACGATAGACCGAACCCTCGGTTCGCCTATCGGGACCATAGTCCTGGGTCTGAGTCCCCGGATTTCAACATCCCTATGATCACGGGATCAGAGTCCGACGGGGACTCTCCTGGATCCACGAAGGATCCACCTTCTTTTCAGGATGCTCCTTCGCAGGACGCTCCTGCACAGGACGCTCCTTCACAGGATGCTCCTGCTGATGATGCTGAGTCATCAGAGGCAAAGGCAGCTTCAACAAGCTCGCCTGCCAAGAGCCTTACCTTAGCCGAAGGTAAAGCTCGAGCCCAAGCTGCGAAAGCAGCTTCTTCAAAGCGGGCTGAAGAGGGTGCTGCTGCTGCTAAGAAGCGCGCAGCCCCTGGCTCTCCTACGTCAGAGCCTTCAATCGCTAAGGGATTCAAATCCCTGTTCGACTCCTCGGACGAGGAGGAAGAGGAGGGGGCTGTCTCCGAGCCCCGAGAGATCTCCAATGATCTCGATGAGCAGCAAGAGCGTTATCAAGCTGCTCAGCTGCGAGGCACTCCTGTGCCTCCCACGCCGGTGTATCCTCGCGGATACTATCCACCGGATGCGGGGTCTGGGTCTCCAATGTTCTTGGAGCACCTCAAGGCCCCTCGTGGTCTAAACCATGGGCGCACTTCGCGTGGCGCCTATGAGCGTGCCTTGGTTCAGGACGAACCACTCTTTGTCAAT
This sequence comes from Phytophthora palmivora, assembly GCA_008079305.1. Lineage (NCBI taxonomy): Eukaryota > Oomycota > Peronosporomycetes > Peronosporales > Peronosporaceae > Phytophthora > Phytophthora palmivora. The sequence continues at coordinate 244,596 of VOQZ01001514.1, read as the reverse complement.
GACATCGAGGCCGCTAGGTGTGTACTGCTTGCACCACACCGAATTCCTCTCAAGGAATTCACCAGTCTTCGGAAGAAACCCGAAGACCGCGGTGGGCTCTTCCCCGTGTGGGGGTACCCTTGGGTACAGCCCGAGAACACCGCAACCCAGACCCAGGCAGAAGACCTGTTCTGGAGATGGGTTTCTCTAAAGAACTTCTCAGTTCAGGAGTTGAAAGAACTCCGGGAAGATCGCCTGCTGTCCTATGTCTTGGACCAGCGCGATCTCCGTATTGAGTTTGCCCACTTAGTCGCTAAGCGGCAACTCCACTCCGTCATGGAGGGACTTAGACAGCAGTCTAAGTCCAGCGCTCAAGATGAGCGCGGGTACGGTTCCGTCAACCCAGGGACCGTACACCGTAAGGCGGCTAAAAAGCCGCGGACTACTTACGCCCCGGCTGTTGATCCCAAATCTCAACAGCCTTCGGGCAGTCAACCCGGAGCCGGTCTTCCGGCTCCCACGAGTTCTGTGACGAGGGGTAACCCCGCCACTTCACAAGCAGCTGGCGCTTCCCAGAGCGCCGCCGCTCCTGGACGACCCGCTCCACATGGTAGTGGAGCTCGCCGTTCCGGTCAAGGAGGGCAGGAGGAGCTCTCGCACGCGTATGAGTACGAGGCTCCTTCTCAGCCTTATCCTTCTGGACCCTCAACTTCGGGTCGGGACTCTGTGGGGTCCCTATTAAGTGACGAGGTCCGTCAGCTTCGAGATCGTGTTTACGCGATCGAGATAGCCCTTGGGCTTGGACCTGGTGGTCAGGCTGCCGCTCAGGCTGGCAAGCCGGGGACCCTTGAGGTCCTTCGTCAAGACTTGGACGCTCTTGGTCGTGAGACTCATGAGCTCCATGGGCGTGTTGACCGCCGAGCTCCGGCTGCTGCCGTGAAGGAGCTCCGTCGAGGCTTAGACGTTCTAAGCCATGAGGTGCATGGTCGTATGCCCTCTTATGAGCCGCAGGGGTACTCGTACCACTCGGCTTATGGGTATAGTTCTTACCCAAGTTCTTCCCACTCGGTACCGTCATACCCGTCGTATGACTCTCGTGGGTACCAGCCTGCCTTTCATTCGCAGGCTTCGACACCGGCAGCTCCGGTTGTCCAGAGAGCTCAGCCTCGTTTCGAGGAGGTGAGTTCTCACCTTGGTCTTCCTCCGTCCGAGAAGGAAGACCCAGCGGATCGTGATACCGCTTAAGACGCCCCACGTAGAACGTCGGGTGCGTCGCCATTGACTTTGGGAGGTCAATGGTATACGCCGCGCCATGTCTGGCTAGGACCGCAAAGGGTCCAATGAAGCGGTGCTTCAACTTGTTGCTCCCTACGGAGCTAACCAAGTTTATAGGTAAATTTTTAGTATCTAAAAGTACTAATTCACCGTTTTTAAAAACAGTTAAATTTCCTCTTCCGTTCTTATCTGAGTACTCTTTCTGTTTGTCTTGGGCCGATGCCATTGCATCTCTAACCCGGCTGATTAGCGTCAGCCTGTCATCTATAAATGATGACAACTGTCTCCTTAGAGACTCTGGCTCGATTTCCGAGACCTGGGAGGAAAAGGCTTTCCGAGCCTCTCCCCCACTTACGATGGAGGCCACAGTGCCTCCCCGCAAGGTTAGCGGCACCTGGGGGTGTCGTAACCCATTCAAGTAGAACGGGGTAAACCCCGTTGATGCGTGTACCGCATTGTTGAGTGCAAACTCAACCATAGGAAGCTGGTCCGACCAGGACCGAGGTGCTTCCGCACAGATACTGCGCAGAGTATCTTCGAGCACGCGGTTGACGCGCTCCGTCTGACCATCCGTCTGCGGATGGTCCGCAGTTGACATCGTCAACTTAGTTCCCAGCAATTGGAACAGGGTGTCCCAGAACGCACCCGTGAAACGCGGGTCTCTGTCCGAGACTATGGTCTCTGGTAGACCATGATAGCGAAACACGCTATCTAGGAACAGCTGTGCAGCCTGTTTCCCGGTGACCTTGTCACGTACCGGAGCAAGATGCACCATCTTGCTCAAACGGCAGACAAACACCAATATGCCGGTGTTGCCCCTGTCATCGGCCGGTAGGCCGAAGACGAAGTCGAGACTCATCGACTTCCAGCAGTCCGCTGGTACTGGTAGGCTCTGCAGTGGAGCCGAGGCGTGGCCCGAGGGCTTCACCCTCTGACATGTTTCACATGTCCTGACATAGTGTGCCACCCACTTATACATGCGGGGCCACCAAAATGTCTGAGAGACCATTTGGTAGGTCTTCTCCCGGCCAAGATGGCCACTTATCGGCGCATCATGCGCCTCCAGAAGTATGTCATACTTCAGATCCTCGTCGTTTGGAACGACAACCCGAGGAGGATCTCTGGGGTCTACTCTGTAATGGAGTAACCCCTCGGCCAGCTCATAACGATGGAGCTGCGCCCGCTGTCGAGGCGAAAGCCTGTCGACTTTGGCGTCCTTGCCATCGGACAAGAACTGCACCAGTGGTGTGTAGTTCTCGTCCTCCTGATACGCCAAGCGTATCCGATCGTATAGATCTGTCGTGACCCGACTGACATGAGCTAGCTCATAGTCAGGTCGACGCGACAATGCATCGGCAAGCACATTCAGCTTGCCCGGCTTGTATTCAACGCGGAAGTTGTATTCCGCGAAGAATGACAGCCACCTCGCCATCCGCTGTGACAGATGCGGCGAGTTGGTGGCAGTCCGCAAGGACGCGTGATCCGTATAGATCACAAAGGGCCTCGTGCCCAAGAGATGAACTCTAAATTTGACAAGAGCGTACTTCATTGCAAGTAGCTCCTTGTCATGAACGGGATAGTTCCGTTCGGCAGCCTTCAGCTGCCTGGACTGGAAGGTGATGACACGTTCGTGTCCTTCATCGTCCTTCTGCAACAGCGCACAGCCTATTGCATAGTCAGAAGCGTCACAGACGACGCTAAATGACTTGTTCTCGTCCGGCAAGGCCAGGACTGGCGCTTGCTGTAAGCTCGCCTTGATGCTATCAAAAGCATCTTGGTGCTGTCGCTCCCAGACCCAGTCGGCATCTTTCTTTAAGAGATCCGACAAGGGTCGAGCAAGTTCAGCGTACCCTGCGCTGTACTTATGAAGATAGTTGGCTAAGCCCAACCACTTCCGGAGGTCCTTCTGCGACCTCGGGGTCGGCCAAGCTGCTATGGCCTTGACCTTCCCTGGATCGGCGCGTACGCCGACCCTGCTGACAAAGCAGCCAAGGACCTTTATCTCCTCAGCTGCAAAGACGCACTTGTCGATGTTGGCATAGAGCTTGTTAGCTCTCATGACCTCAAACACTCGACGGAGGTGCTTCAAATGCACCTCCATAGCCGTCTGGCCACCTTCGGCACGGCTATGGACGAATATATCGTCAAAGTACGTCTGAGCGAACGTACGCAATGGTCGAAACAATTGTGTGACCAAGCGATTGAACGTCGCTGGGGCATTCGATAGCCCCTGTGGCATCACTAGCCACTCCCAGAGCATCCCGCTCGGGGTGCTCACTGCGGTGAGAGGAATGTCACTCTCCCGCATCAGGATCTGGTAGTATCCGTCCACCAGATCCAGGGCACTGTACAGCGTACAGCCCGACATGTTGTTTAGCAACACATCCTTGCGAGGGATCGGCGTCTGTGCCGGTACCGTCGCATTGTTCAGCTTGTTGTAAGCGTGAACCAGACGCCACTTCCCGTTCGGTTTACGAACGCAGAAGGTCGGCGTCGAGTGCGGGGACTTCGACTCCCGCACCATGCCCGACTTCGCCTTCTCGGCGAAGAAGGCATCGATGACCTCGCACTGCTCGCGAGGTAGAGGCCACTGCCTCGTGACACAATACTTTGTGCCAGGCACGAGGTCAATCTCGTGCCGAACTCCCCGATCCGGCGGGAGTTGGGATGGTGGGTGTTTCGACACCACATCCGAGTATTCCTTCACAAGAGGATACACTGGATCCTCCGGGTTCTTGAGAATCTCAGAACCCAAGCGCGTTGCGCGCTGCTTCGTGAACCCCTCCAGGACGTCCTCGTCCATTACGGAGGAAGAGTTCAAATCTTCAGGAGAGGTCTCCGACTTCAGGAGCACCATCTCCGCAATCTCTCCGGCCTTCAACTCGGCCAGGAAGTCCTTCATGGACAATTCCTCGAGGTTCAGCAGTGCTGACACCTCTGGCAGTGCCTCCAGATGGACGGCACCTGCCCTAACTTGACGACCGGACACGCCGTCGAAGACATGGCATTGTTCTTCGACCGGCCGTGCCGGTGGAGTCTCAGACTCCGAGTGTGGTACTTGGTTATCCACACGGGAGGTGTTCACCGACACCTCCGCACTCGTACTGGTCTTCTTGACCCCGCGTGGAACTCTGTTACCCACGCTAGAGACGCACGCTGCGCTCTCAATCTTCTCGGTCTCCTCGACCTTGTGTGGAACTATGTTACCCACACCGGAGGCGCTCTCGGCGTCCTCCCCAGCAGCCTCAGCTGCTTGCGGACCTATGTTACCCGCTTGCGGAACTACGTTACCCGCCTGTGGACCTATGTTACCCACTTGTGGACCTATGTTACCCACACAGGAGACGCCCTTAGCGCTCTCCTCAGCAGTCTCTGCTGCTTGCGGACCTATGTTACCCGCCTGGTCAGTGCCGTCCGGCACTGCCACAGTCGAAGCCCATACGGCGCGACGACTCTCAGCGTTGGGACTTGCCGTCGCGGCAATCCCACACGCTTGGCAATGAGCCTTGGTCTCACGACCGGTTGCGAGGCTCATCGCAACATCTTCACTGGAGTCAGTGACTCCCAGTACTTCTTCGGGCGCATAAGCGCCTTGGCGACCATCTCTGGCGCCCCAGTCCCGGACAGAGGTGGGAACATTACTCACCAAAGCTCTGTCGGAGACTGCAGGCCGGCTAGCCCCAATGGCTTTGCCGCGCCAATCGATCCAGGGCTCGTGCTTTTCGAGCCACGGCATGCCCAGGATCAAGTCGTACTTGTCCATGTCTAGGACAAGAAACGACTCCGTGCTGTCAAAGTCTTCAAACTTTACAGCCAGGTCCATACGGACCCCAGGTACGTTAACCACTGTACCATCGGCCAGTCTCACCGAGACCTGGCCCCTGCCTTTGCTTTCTCTCAAAGCATCGGCATACTTGTCGCCATTCCGCGCGACCGTCTGGCGTCGAGCAAAGTTCGTCGACGCCCCAGAGTCAATCAGGACTCTAAAGGGATCTCCATATCCCCGTACACTTGCGTGTACCACGAGCAGTCCGCCGCTGCTCTTTCTCGTCTCGAGAGCACCCAGGCTCTCAGGGGCTAAGCCTCCATGGCGTGCGCCGTCCGCACTCCTACCATGGGGACTTAGATCTTCCCCAGCAGGGCGCCCCGCCCCTACTGGTGACCCCAGTTCCCCTGGCTCTTGGGTCGCGGCTTCTGCCACGGGCCCCTCGAGCCCCTAGGTTTGGAAGGGAACTTCCTTTGCCCTCCCGCAGGGCAGGCACGTTGCATGTGCCCGAGCTTCCCACATCCGTAGCAACGGATGGAGCTCTGTACGGCCGTACCCAGTTCCATGGGTACCGGCCCGGTGCTGGCTCCAGCTGCTGGAGCTCCTTGCACTGCGCCTGATGACGCATTGTGGCCTTGCCACACCGACGTAGGAGTACGAGCCTGGCGATGGCTGTACTCCTCTTGGAGGGCGATCTGTATCGCCTCCTCCATAGTGTTCGCATGCACGCGGAACAACTGTGTGCGGGATGGGCCCACCTTCAGGCCATCCATGAACACTGTCACTTTGATGTGTTCAGGTAGGGGGTTCCCCACCAGAGATGCAGCGAGCACTCGCATCTCTTGGATGTACTCATGCAGCTCACGCTTCCCTTGTTTACAGGCAAGGAAGCGCGAGCGCTGGCGATACTCATAGTTCGCCGGAAGGAAGGCGGCTCTAAGCTGTTGGCACAGCTGAGCCCAGGTTGTGAAACAACCCGGCGTTGTCGCTTCGCGCGTGTACGCCCAGGTCTTCGCCCGACCTCCTAGGTTGGATAGGGCGAAAGCGACCCGAAGTCGCTCGGTCGAGATCAGAGCCGCGTCCATCGCGAGCTCTACCTCTCTGACCCAGAAGTGGAGGTTCTCACCCTCCTTTCCCTCATAAGGATTAACCTTAAGCCTCAACGGCTTAGGTTGGGCTGGCTTCATCTCAGCCACGGGGGTCTGCAGCCCCTGTACGTGGGCGATTAGCCCTCTCTCGTACGTGTCGAACGCCTCAATGCGTTCAACCTGCTCGGCCGGCGTAGCAGCCGCCAAGCTTCGGAGGGCATCTCCTCCAAAGATGCCCACCATCTTCCGGACCGACTCAAACTGAGAGTCGGTCAAATGAGGGAACTCCCCTCTATCCATCCTGGCTTACCTTGTAGGAGCCACAGAGGATTCAGGTAGTCAATCTACCCGCGTAGGCGTGGATTGACTACGAGTGCTACCAAGTGTGACGGGGTCACACGAGCACCTTGCTTAGAGGAAGCGTGCTATCAAGAGTATACAAACTCTAAGTGAACGGCAGTTCACTAGTCCCTGGTCTTAGGGGACTTAATAGCCAGTTTAGCGTAAGTTTTAGACTGATTTATTTATAGTTAATTAGGTTCATTTGGCCTGTAATACAAACTCCTAATTAACTATACTTTAAGCTAATTATGCATATAAAAGGTAGGTTTAAAACTATTGGTTGGCCCTCAGCCACCGAACCTACGTGGCAGTAGTGTGGCCCACACCACAGTGTGGCTCACACAACTCCATCAGAGTATTAAAACAAATACTCACAGAAGTATATCTACTTCTAAAGGCGGTACCCTTTCTGGGGTACCCCTTTCATGTAACCCCGTTACACTAAGCCCGCTACGGCTCCCAAGTCGAGCCTTCGCTTGCCGGAAGGGCAACGCTGGGTCCTGGGTTTGCATCCGTGTGCTTCGCACACGGGCTCCAAACCGCAGGCACTGAAGATGACATCCGCCCCCAGGCTCCGACCAATCACAGAGCTTGCATATCACACTATATTGAACGGACTATACTTGATTTGCGGTCGGATGATTTGCACAATTTTCTTAGGGTTTTGTAATGGTCGCACTTAAGTATAACAAATGGAGACACATGATATGAAATTGTGTCTCCGTTTTGTTAAAATGTAGACCATTAGGTTGCTATAAAATCTAGTGTCTCCCTTGGCATTTTACACTTTTCTATGGTCGGGGTGTCAGAATTTATCCATTTGAGTACACCTATATCGCAAATGGGACTAAATAAATTACGGTCTAGACCCTGACCAATTCTCTTACTAGACCCTTTTTGGATGTAACCCCAAACACCGATCGGGTTTCTACGAAGACCACGTCATTTTTAAATTAGATCAGCGCTGTCCGGTAGTGTTGAGTTCGTTTACTCAACTGAACAAGATTCAATAACTATTTTCGCGTCAGATCTTGTCAAAATACGTCCATCACCTCAACACTCATTCTTCCACGTCGCTGTAACTAGTGCCCAAGCGCTTTGGCAATTGTGTTTGATGGAGCATGCTATTTCCAGTATTTCATACCTCGCTTAGACACGATCGATGCAAGTTACCGTCTTGAAACACTTGAACTGGTAAGTTAATGGGAAGGATACTATTCTTGATGTTTCATTCAAACCAGAGCTTCCCACCATAAATGAAAGCAAGCTGATTAATCCTAGAGTCAATGATTATTGCTGGAGGACGAACCCGAAAGGGCAAATTGTTATTAGTAGCAATAGTCAGCATTTGTGCTTACACTGGTGAACAATGGTGGACAACTCAAGACCCTCCACATCAAAGTAGTACTAATACAGGCCCTGCCAGCACAAACACAAGCTCTTTTGAACGGTCCCATTTTTTGTCCTAGATTTCAGTCCTAGCTCTCTCTACCATTGAACCCGCATTCGTCGTCGAGATACTTTCCAACCTCAGCACTCGCGATAGTGTATCTAATGCAAATTGGCTGCTTATGCTTGCCATTAGACGACTGGGCAACCACGTTAACTCTAACGTTGAGATGATTTACCGGCTGCAACTACGCTCAAAGATCGATTTTAGTGTTTCCCGTCTATCTCTCACTGCACGCACCAGCTTCGTTTGCTGTATAGTTACAGTATAGCAAGGACATCACTTCGATTGCGTGTATGGTCTTGTTCAGGCTCACGATACTCCTTGTTGATCTTGTCTATTGGAAACAGTCGATGGATTTTTTGTCGAGGGATTGAGTACAAGAATTCGGTGGAATACAACCACATGAGAATCATACTCCAACCCTTATCAGAACCTTGAGATTCAGGCAACACATCCGCACGTGGTAATCTGCGATTAAAATCGACTAAAAGGTAAAGTCAGGAGAGCCAGTAGGCAAACGTTTGGGATAAGTGTATAATTTATACCCAAGGTTCAGCATTTGCGTTTTCGCCGAGGAGGGGGCATTCAGCTTTCCAGCACTAGACAGAACAAACCGCACTTCCAGCGGTACACTACAGGACATCATGATGTCCAAGAAAGCCCAACTCATTGGAGTGGTGGTGGTCATTGCGGTCATCGGTGTCATCGCTGGAGTGATAGTAACCCGTCAGTCGGACAGCAGCTCTGCTAGCGAGTCGTCGGGCACTACGAACTCTAGCTCCGGCTCGACCGTGTCTGACAGCACTAACGACAGCTCTTCAACCACTTCATCTGGTGGGACGAACAAGGTTTCCAAGAAAACTAATAGCACAAGTTCAAGTGCCAGCTCCACCATCACTTCTGACCCCACTTCCGGTACGAATGTTGTCATTTCAGTTGAGTTGAACGCGAACTATAACTAACATTTACTCGTTATTTTGGTTCACAGCAAAGTTTTCGCTGGCTGCGTTTGCCGTTGGTGACTGGGGAACGACCATCTACCAGGATTCGTGCTGCACGCGCTCAGACACGTACACCAACTTCGATATCGTCGCAGAGGATGTCGTCGCTAGTCTCATGAACACACAAGCGGGGAATGCAGACATCAAGCCAAAGGCTATCCTTGGTCATGGTGACAACTTCTACTGGACAGGTATTAACAGTGAAGAGGGACGCGATTCTCGCTTTACAACGACTTTCGAGAAAAAGTTTGACGGAGAGAATCTCGCAGGAATTCCCTTTGTGAATGTTTTGGGCAACCATGACTACGGTGGTGGTAGCTTCATTTGCTCGAAAGGTGACGAGAATGCCAAATGTAAGAGCGCTGATGACATTGTTGCGGGTTTGGAGAACAAATTCAAGTGGCAGCAAGAGTATACAAGCCCCAACGACAATCGCTGGGTGCTAAAGGATCATTTCTATGTCTACTCAATCGAAGACAAGGACTCGGGCGTCAGCATTGACATCTTTAACGTTGACACGGCAGATGCCGACGTGCACGCTGCTCTTCAGGTCTGCTGCCAATGCTTCGCTTATTCAGAGGGTGATGACGATTCGTGCAAGGGCGTTGCCCGTGGACACGAATTCTGCGCCGGAGGTGATACGGACATGTATGACGCATGCTTTGCGAAGTTCAAGGAATGGGGTGATGATTCGCGCAAGCAACTCGCTGAGAAGGTGGCGACGTCCACCGCAACATGGAAGATTGTCAACAGTCATTACAGTCCCCATGCACACTACGACGAGAAGGGTATGAAAGAATGGTTCGACATTCTGGAGGGCTCTGGTATTCATGCGTGGGTGTACGGCCACACGCACGGCGAGAAACACGACTACTCGGAGCCGCTGGGTATGCATTTCGTGGAGAATGGAGCTGGTGGCGGTATTCAGAAGGAATCTGCCAGTGGCCTTACCAAATACGCAGCCGAGTATGCCACGAATGTGTGGTCGTACACCGGTGACGAGTACGGCTTCTTCTCGATGGAGGCTTCGGAAGAATGGCTGAAGCTGCAGTACCATACAGCAGATAAGTCGTGGGCATTCGGCTCGACCATGAGTGACACGACTGCAGGTGGGGTGCAAACCAAACACTGTTGGTACATTCCAGCTGACGGCACGGAAGGAAAGGAGTGTGCGTCGTAAGACTTTGTCGATATGCTAAGTGTTGTACAAAGAATTTGATTCTAATGCGAAGACATCTCCTTCGTCACCAGCAAAAATACATGCAAATGAGTTGTTGAGGTAGAGAAAACTATATGCAGATCGCATTGCATGCTTCTAGCTCCTGCTTCAACCTGTAACCGTTACCCTAAGTTGAACTATGCGCATTCGACCACCGAAAAGCAACTTGTTTAACAAAGTTCTGGATGGGAGGATAAATAGGCGAATTTCTCTATGCGTCTCAACAACAAGATTATTGAGCAGCGTCTGAACAGCGGGATTGTACGCCTCGATGTTGCATGGGGTTTTCCTCGAGTCTGACTTGGTCAACGGACCTCACTTCCGTTTAACCTTTAGCCATCGCAATTCAAGTTCTCCATCGTCATGACCAAGCGGTACCCTTTCTGGGGTACCCCTTTCATGTAACCCCGTTACACTAAGCCCGCTACGGCTCCCAAGTCGAGCCTTCGCTTGCCGGAAGGGCAACGCTGGGTCCTGGGTTTGCATCCGTGTGCTTCGCACACGGGCTCCAAACCGCAGGCACTGAAGATGACATCCGCCCCCAGGCTCCGACCAATCACAGAGCTTGCATATCACACTATATTGAACGGACTATACTTGATTTGCGGTCGGATGATTTGCACAATTTTCTTAGGGTTTTGTAATGGTCGCACTTAAGTATAACAAATGGAGACACATGATATGAAATTGTGTCTCCGTTTTGTTAAAATGTAGACCATTAGGTTGCTATAAAATCTAGTGTCTCCCTTGGCATTTTACACTTTTCTATGGTCGGGGTGTCAGAATTTATCCATTTGAGTACACCTATATCGCAAATGGGACTAAATAAATTACGGTCTAGACCCTGACCAATTCTCTTACTAGACCCTTTTTGGATGTAACCCCAAACACCGATCGGGTTTCTACGAAGACCACGTCATTTTTAAATTAGATCAGCGCTGTCCGGTAGTGTTGAGTTCGTTTACTCAACTGAACAAGATTCAATAACTATTTTCGCGTCAGATCTTGTCAAAATACGTCCATCACCTCAACACTCATTCTTCCACGTCGCTGTAACTAGTGCCCAAGCGCTTTGGCAATTGTGTTTGATGGAGCATGCTATTTCCAGTATTTCATACCTCGCTTAGACACGATCGATGCAAGTTACCGTCTTGAAACACTTGAACTGGTAAGTTAATGGGAAGGATACTATTCTTGATGTTTCATTCAAACCAGAGCTTCCCACCATAAATGAAAGCAAGCTGATTAATCCTAGAGTCAATGATTATTGCTGGAGGACGAACCCGAAAGGGCAAATTGTTATTAGTAGCAATAGTCAGCATTTGTGCTTACACTGGTGAACAATGGTGGACAACTCAAGACCCTCCACATCAAAGTAGTACTAATACAGGCCCTGCCAGCACAAACACAAGCTCTTTTGAACGGTCCCATTTTTTGTCCTAGATTTCAGTCCTAGCTCTCTCTACCATTGAACCCGCATTCGTCGTCGAGATACTTTCCAACCTCAGCACTCGCGATAGTGTATCTAATGCAAATTGGCTGCTTATGCTTGCCATTAGACGACTGGGCAACCACGTTAACTCTAACGTTGAGATGATTTACCGGCTGCAACTACGCTCAAAGATCGATTTTAGTGTTTCCCGTCTATCTCTCACTGCACGCACCAGCTTCGTTTGCTGTATAGTTACAGTATAGCAAGGACATCACTTCGATTGCGTGTATGGTCTTGTTCAGGCTCACGATACTCCTTGTTGATCTTGTCTATTGGAAACAGTCGATGGATTTTTTGTCGAGGGATTGAGTACAAGAATTCGGTGGAATACAACCACATGAGAATCATACTCCAACCCTTATCAGAACCTTGAGATTCAGGCAACACATCCGCACGTGGTAATCTGCGATTAAAATCGACTAAAAGGTAAAGTCAGGAGAGCCAGTAGGCAAACGTTTGGGATAAGTGTATAATTTATACCCAAGGTTCAGCATTTGCGTTTTCGCCGAGGAGGGGGCATTCAGCTTTCCAGCACTAGACAGAACAAACCGCACTTCCAGCGGTACACTACAGGACATCATGATGTCCAAGAAAGCCCAACTCATTGGAGTGGTGGTGGTCATTGCGGTCATCGGTGTCATCGCTGGAGTGATAGTAACCCGTCAGTCGGACAGCAGCTCTGCTAGCGAGTCGTCGGGCACTACGAACTCTAGCTCCGGCTCGACCGTGTCTGACAGCACTAACGACAGCTCTTCAACCACTTCATCTGGTGGGACGAACAAGGTTTCCAAGAAAACTAATAGCACAAGTTCAAGTGCCAGCTCCACCATCACTTCTGACCCCACTTCCGGTACGAATGTTGTCATTTCAGTTGAGTTGAACGCGAACTATAACTAACATTTACTCGTTATTTTGGTTCACAGCAAAGTTTTCGCTGGCTGCGTTTGCCGTTGGTGACTGGGGAACGACCATCTACCAGGATTCGTGCTGCACGCGCTCAGACACGTACACCAACTTCGATATCGTCGCAGAGGATGTCGTCGCTAGTCTCATGAACACACAAGCGGGGAATGCAGACATCAAGCCAAAGGCTATCCTTGGTCATGGTGACAACTTCTACTGGACAGGTATTAACAGTGAAGAGGGACGCGATTCTCGCTTTACAACGACTTTCGAGAAAAAGTTTGACGGAGAGAATCTCGCAGGAATTCCCTTTGTGAATGTTTTGGGCAACCATGACTACGGTGGTGGTAGCTTCATTTGCTCGAAAGGTGACGAGAATGCCAAATGTAAGAGCGCTGATGACATTGTTGCGGGTTTGGAGAACAAATTCAAGTGGCAGCAAGAGTATACAAGCCCCAACGACAATCGCTGGGTGCTAAAGGATCATTTCTATGTCTACTCAATCGAAGACAAGGACTCGGGCGTCAGCATTGACATCTTTAACGTTGACACGGCAGATGCCGACGTGCACGCTGCTCTTCAGGTCTGCTGCCAATGCTTCGCTTATTCAGAGGGTGATGACGATTCGTGCAAGGGCGTTGCCCGTGGACACGAATTCTGCGCCGGAGGTGATACGGACATGTATGACGCATGCTTTGCGAAGTTCAAGGAATGGGGTGATGATTCGCGCAAGCAACTCGCTGAGAAGGTGGCGACGTCCACCGCAACATGGAAGATTGTCAACAGTCATTACAGTCCCCATGCACACTACGACGAGAAGGGTATGAAAGAATGGTTCGACATTCTGGAGGGCTCTGGTATTCATGCGTGGGTGTACGGCCACACGCACGGCGAGAAACACGACTACTCGGAGCCGCTGGGTATGCATTTCGTGGAGAATGGAGCTGGTGGCGGTATTCAGAAGGAATCTGCCAGTGGCCTTACCAAATACGCAGCCGAGTATGCCACGAATGTGTGGTCGTACACCGGTGACGAGTACGGCTTCTTCTCGATGGAGGCTTCGGAAGAATGGCTGAAGCTGCAGTACCATACAGCAGATAAGTCGTGGGCATTCGGCTCGACCATGAGTGACACGACTGCAGGTGGGGTGCAAACCAAACACTGTTGGTACATTCCAGCTGACGGCACGGAAGGAAAGGAGTGTGCGTCGTAAGACTTTGTCGATATGCTAAGTGTTGTACAAAGAATTTGATTCTAATGCGAAGACATCTCCTTCGTCACCAGCAAAAATACATGCAAATGAGTTGTTGAGGTAGAGAAAACTATATGCAGATCGCATTGCATGCTTCTAGCTCCTGCTTCAACCTGTAACCGTTACCCTAAGTTGAACTATGCGCATTCGACCACCGAAAAGCAACTTGTTTAACAAAGTTCTGGATGGGAGGATAAATAGGCGAATTTCTCTATGCGTCTCAACAACAAGATTATTGAGCAGCGTCTGAACAGCGGGATTGTACGCCTCGATGTTGCATGGGGTTTTCCTCGAGTCTGACTTGGTCAACGGACCTCACTTCCGTTTAACCTTTAGCCATCGCAATTCAAGTTCTCCATCGTCATGACCAAGACTACCACCACCACCTTTGACGCACCCGCGAAAGAAAAGCTTCAGTGGAATGTGCAGCCGTCCGAATTCTCCAAGCTATGCTCCAATCCCATTCGGAAAATCGTGGACAACATCAAGAAGCCTGCGACGTCGACTAAGACGTTGATTCCGCTGTCCCTAGGTTAGTGCCACCACAAGGTTCATCGTCGTGTGTATTCCAACTAACAGTATGTTCCAATAGGTGACCCAACGGTGTTTGGAAATTTGCATTGCCCCGATGTGCTGGTGCAGGCCATCGTCCGCAACACCCGGTTAGTTGAGTGTGCTGTTAGTGATGCACTTTTACTCGAGCTAAACACTAATGGCTCTCTACTACTTGATCAGTTCGATGCAACACAACGGCTATATCCACTCCGCTGGTTCCGAGGCAGCCCGTACAGCAATTGCACAGCACTACGGCAATAACAGAGCCCCCTTGACGATGAATGACATCGTCATCGCTAGTGGCTGCTCGGGTGCTATTGAGATCGCTTTGCTTGGTCTACTGAACGCTGGTGACAACATTCTACTCCCTAAGCCTGGATTCCCTTGTACCAAGCACTTTGCGAAGCACACAAGATTGAATGTAGATTCTACAACCTGAAGCCGGAGAACAACTGGGAGGTCGATCTGGAGCGCATGCAGTCCTTGGTGGACGTGAACACTAAGGCTATTCTGGTTAACAACCCATCAAACCCGTGCGGTAGCGTGTTCTCGAAGGTGAGAGAATCGGAGTATTTGAGATAGACTAGTGTTTGCAGTTAGCACTGACGTTGGTCTTTCGTGTAGCCTCATCTGGAGAAGATTCTCGCTTTGGCGGAGTTGAACAAGATTCCGATCATTGCGGTAAGTTAGCATCTCGTTTCAAGAACTGGGTCTGTAAGTCTGACTTTGCTGAAACTCTAGGATGAAATCTACGGTGACATGGTATTCGGAAGCAACGTGTTCTTTCCCATCGCAACGCTCACGAAGACAGTACCGGTGGTGGCAGTAGGAGGTTTGGCAAAGCAGTTCCTGATTCCTGGCTGGAGGGTAGGCTGGGTCATGGTACACGACCGCAACGACATTCTGAAAGACGTGCGAACTGCCTATTTCAAGCTTTCGCAGAACATCCTAGGAGCGAGCTCGTTAATTCAGGTATGTCGTAGCAAGTATTCATGACTCATAGACCATGAGGGTGTCACAAAACCAAGCTGACTTGTGTGACTATTGCAGAGCGCGATTCCGGATTTGCTGACTCCAGTCCCTGGAAGTGCTGAGGCGCAGTCATTGGTGGACTTCAAGCAGCGGTATTTTGCGACGTTAGAAGACAACGCGAAATTCACAATCGATGCGCTCAAGAAGATCCCAGGACTGGAAGTCGTGGTCCCACAGGGAGCAATGTACGCGATGGTAAGTGATCCAAATACTGGAAATTGTTTTGTTGCAGAACACTGACTAACTCGGCTTGTCTGGGTAGGTAAAAGTCAACACTGACATCTTGACAAAAATCAAGGATGACTTCGACCTCACACAGAAGCTTCTGGATGAAGAATCCGTATTTGTGTTGCCTGGACAAGTAAGCTCGTTCAGTGACTGCCACTTTGGATTGTTGTGGTTCTAATTGAGTTTTTTATGCTGCCGACAGTGCTTTGGAATGACCAACTACTTCCGCATCGTATTTTCGGCACCGCATGAAGTACTGGCAGACGCCTACACTCGTCTCGCTGAGTTTTGCAGTCGCCACCAGTGAACGACTACGAGAGCAAGTTCGTAAGCTCCCCAAAAATTCATATAACCCGTGAATATGTTGTCTCGTTGTCTCTAGCGGCAAGAAACTGCTTTAGATTCGTACTCGTGCAGATGCGAATGCGATTTGATGTTCGAAGGCACTTCAACATGACCCAATTTAAATTCCAACTCAACCCAAACTACGGTCATTTCGGTCGTTTGGTGTGTCTATACACCATTTTCACCATACTGAGATCAAGTCAATTTCCCTCATCCCATCTTTTCGGCCTTCCCAGCTGGACACTGCTCAGCCAAATCTCTGGTTCACTCTTGAAAAAGCCAGCAAAGTCTCAAGTTATTTTTACAGTCAAAGGCAGTCAATTGAGCTCCAATGCGTGTGGCCTTCTCCCTCCTCGTGGCTTTCCCTGCGCTCACAGCAGCGCGCAACGTCGTGACTATCGGCATGACAGGCGGTTGGCACTCGGCCAACGTGACGGACGAGAGCACGAAGGTGTTGGGCGACGCCCTGAGCGGCAGCAGCTTCGCCAAGTCGGTGGGTGACACGCGTGTGTGTTTCTCAGAGGTGACGTCGGTGGAGACGCAAGTGGTGGCTGGCACCAACTACCGCTTCCACATCCACGGCTGCAGCGTCACCGACTCGGACGGACAGTGCTCCGAATCGACACTATCGGCCTGTGAACCTTCGAGTTTCGTGGTGCAGATCTTCCAGCAGACTGGACTAACACACTCAAGGTTACGAGCATCAAGGAGGAGTCTCAGACCAGCAGCAGTGCTTCCAGTGAAGCCAGCACGAGTCAGGAGAGGATGGGGCAGAACGCCGTGCAACAAAGTACGTAAGCGTGCTGTTGTGTATGATTCATGTAGGGACGAGATAAGAAATGCAATTCGACTTCCTTTGTTTTTGATGTTTGGTGTTGGCTATTAACTTGGATTGGTTGATGTGCTTGTAGCTCTCATGTCGGAGGACGAGAAGAAAGAGGTGGATGCGTGGATTCAAGCTAATGGACTGAATCAATATGGAGATGAAGCCACGAGGATGTACACGGGTGGCACGCCGCTGTTTGATGAGAATACGGGCACGAAGAAGGACCGATATGAATACATCTTAGGTCACCACCCAGATCGCCCTTGGAAGGGGGAAATTCAATCCGCGACGCTTTTTGCAGCGAAGACGGAGACTGGCGTGGATGACATGCAGGGACAAGGTTCCGTTGCCGGAGTCTTTGCGATGCTGGGTGTGTTCACGGTTGTGTTGGCCGGTGTGGCTATTCTGAAGATGCATAAGGGCAAACGCGACCGGTTCCGCTACAACCCCATCCACACCCGCGTGCAATAAGTGACTACTGTAAACCAAGAAGGAAATGAACCGAGGAAGATGCACGTGAAGCAGCATATGTGAGTTGCGCAATATGAGCGGTTGAGATTTCTATTCAATCACATGTATGTATTTACGCCCCGCGACCGAAGATAGTCCGTACGTAGCATCAAGGGCAATGCCATGTCTGTCCAGTTTCAGAAGCGTGTGATCACTGTGATCAGTTCATCATGAGAGATTTGAACCATGTTGAACAGCATGCGACATCGAGGAAAGCCGAACTCCGCAGAAATGAGAGCAGCATCACAGAGCCGCGTAACCTAATTGATCTGCGTTCGTGTCCTGTATGTGTTTACCGGAGTAGCGTGAGCTGCTGTGGTCGGTAGAGAGCTGGTGGATCCCGTCATGGTGCTCCGTCCGTTAACAGCCGAAGAGACGCAATTCTGCTTTATTCACCGCCTTCTTCTTGCTACGATGAAAGATCCTCACGAAAACAAGCGTCACAAACCAAGTTGCGATCCTGGTAGTCGAGCTGAGTTTCTACAGGATCCAAGATGTCAGACTTCATGCTGGACTCGACCGAGTCAAATGACCACGATCGCTGTGATGGAGAGAGTTCCGACGTCTTTCATGCGGATTCCGTACAGCAAAATGCGGCTCAATGGTCTTTTAGCACCGACGATTTGAGCGCATTGGGAAGCAACAACAGTGGTTCGAGGCTGTTTGATACGATGGCAGGGGCGTGGACATTCGTACCGTTGACTCCGCAAACAGCTCAAATTGCGCTTGACGCGGTACGCTATCAAAACAACTATGCTCGTACCGTCACCACGCGATTCTGCTTGCACTACATCAACACTATCCGCGTACGAAAGATTAGTGGCCTCACGAGTTACATCATCTCGGTTGACGGCTGTGAAAGCAAGCAGATTGCGGTAACAGGCCGCTGCGATATCTACTACTGCCGGCCGTACACGTACGAACTCCAACTCATGCAGAAAAATGTTGGAAGCACTATGTTCATCGTGCAGTCGATCTACAAGACTGTTGACCAGAAGACATTGATCGAGCTCCGACAAGACAGCAACTTAGACTTCTCCACGGCTCCTGATGTGGATCTAAGGACTGGAGTAGATTCCATCATCAAACAAGCGGAGATGTCACTGCAACCTGCGGTGTGGCAAGATGGTGATGATGGTTCTCTGCAGGGTACCAGCGTCGTTGATGACGAAAAGCCAATTGCTTGGACTAACGATGTGAACAATGGTTGGAAGTCGGCAGAGCAAGTCACGGCTCAACCGTTGTCTCTACGGGTGGAACCAATTTCCACGAGTTCGCCCCAATTGGAGAATTCTGCTGCAGTGATCGCCATTGTTGGAATCGCTGCAGTGGTGGTGTCTACCGTCGCTTTCGTTGTCGCCTTTGTATTGGTTCGGTGGCGTGGACAAAGGAATACTTCTACAAGTGAATGCGAAGTGAACCAGGAGTACTTCCCCCTGCGAAGTACTCTCAATACCGCTGAAAATACGATCTCGATGGCTAGTAGGGACAGTGTCGGCGATGCAGTCACCAAACCGGACGTTGAGAAGATCGAGTTTTTTGGTTGAGACCAGTCGTAGTCAGATATTTGGTAGTACAGTACAAGAAGTATCTTCGTCGTGAACGAACTAGTTTGATCAATCTGTGCGTACCAAAAGTCGCAAGTCGTTTAGCAAGAGCTCTCCACCGTCCAATGTGTTGAAGCGAATCCTTGGCATTTCATATCTTGCGACAACAGTTAACTTCCTTGTCTGGCCACCACTAGATATGGCTTCCAACGTTGAAAATGCAGCACCAGCAACTCCCGTTGCCAATGACATGCAGCTCGAAGTTGATACGACAGCAGTAACGGGGACCTGGATGTTCGTGCCATTGACGCTAGAAGCTGCTCAAGTCGCTTTGGATGCTGTGCGCTACCAAAGTAACTACGCTCGGACAGTGACTATTCGACTGTGCTTGCACTACATCAATACCATTCGAAAGCGAGTGAGTAGTAGTATCACCAGCTACCTCTTCTCCGTCGATGGTTGCGAACTTTTGCAAGTGGAGCCAACTGGTCGGTGTGATATCTTCTACTGTCGGCCGTACACATACGAGCTCCAACTAGCGCAAAAAGCTATTGGGAGTGATATTTTCATCGTACAGTCCATCTACAAGACTGTCGACCAGAAATCTCTGGACGAACTCCGAGGGGCCAGCAATTTGGATTTTTCTACAGCACCGTTGACAGCAACAGGAATTGAGTCACTCTTCTATCCTGTGGAAGAAACCGAGCCACTTACTTCTACTGATGAAGGGCTGAAAAAAACAAGCGGAGGCAAGCACGTGATCGATTCTACTGATGTCAATAATTTGTTGACAGCACAACCCATTTCAACGTCTCCGTTGTCACTACGAGTTGACTCGTTGTCCATGGCAGCATCAACAACTGAGAACGCTGCTGTTGGATCTGCCACAGTGATTGCAATCGTTGGGATCACTGCAGTGGCTTTATCCATGATCGCTTTCGTAGTGGCTCTAGTTCTAGTTCGACGGCGTGCACGAGCAAACACCTTGAAATTCGCTCTGAGCCAGGAATGTTCTCCTCTAAGCGGCGAAAAATACTTATCCAACACTACGGAGGGGACGATCTCCATTTCTAGCAGTGAAAGCATTGCTTCAGATACCAAACCAGACATTGAGAAGCTAACAGGATTCTTTGTATGAGTTCATTGGTTGCCAAAGCAACTTGTGGTTAAAGCCCAGCAACTGCTGCACGAATGCTGCTTAATAAATCGCTGTGTTCCACGTGTGTCTTCTTAGCTTTAATAGCTTTATCTTCTTTCGATGATGCTTTTCCAAGTGCGTAGTCACATGCATCATTGTTGCAACGCACCGAAGGGTTAGCAGAATTGACAAATACGTGACGAATTCCAGGTGCCCCAGCAAAATAAATTTGCAATGATATCGGGTTGGGACGGAAACTGTGCTTGGTGTTGTCGGTGGATTCCGATTGAATTAGATGAGAGCGCATCAGAGATACTCGAACAGCAAGGTGTTCGCTCAGACGGCACAACAGCGAGCCATCAGGTTCATCGCCCAGAGTTTCGACTGATTCACACCTACCATCTCGAAGTCTTCCCTGTGCGTCCCATTGGCGACTAATTGCACCAGTACCAATGTCAAATAGCAAGCCATCTCCACCGGACGTCGTCGAAATCAGCGTCTTCCCACTTGGATAAGCATTTAAAAACCCCACACCGGCAGGGTCGAAGCTCAGAGCAAGCTGGCCATCCTTGTGGGCCGCATAAACTCGATACCCACTACGTTCCGCATACGTCTCAAAGTCAACGCTGATCGCGATGCTACCTGAAGACCATCGAGCTATAGCTGATCCATCACACCGCACCTGAATGGCGGTACGGTGCTGCTTGGTAAACAACAACGTATTCCTCGTTTTGACGGAATGACATTGCTGAACCGGAGCTTTCCACAGGTGCTGTCTTGGGTTTGACACGGTGCTTTGTCTTATTGGCAGGTAACTGGGGCTGTGACTTCTTTTTCTTGAGAAAACTATGATTGCCAAATGTCGGGAGCGTCAGCACCGAATCCAATAACGCTGAAGTTCCTCCAGGCTTGGGCCCAGTTCCCACCTTCGGCAACAATCGATTTTCCTGGGCTCCATTGTCATGAGCTGTTAAATGGCTTATGTCAGTCAGTGTTAGCTCAGCATTAATCTCGTTCTGCTTGCCTTCGGTTTCGCTACGAGTAAAACCATTAGAATCTAAAGACTTGTCTTGGTGTACTTCGGTTTCAGGATCCTGCAACTGATTATCCAGAATGACCACGGGTTCTCCTTTGCTATCGATGGGGATGAAATCCTGAATCGGGAATGCCCGCATAAATTCTTCGGCTTTCAACTTCATAACAAGCTTGTGACTAACACACAAAACCCAATGAACAACTCCTCCAGATCGTACCTGCTTATTAGACTTTGCCGGCTTTTTCGATACCGTTGGGGCGCCGGTGGTGTAGTGACCCTGTCTTCGGCAGATTCTTCATTTGATCTTGGATCTGAACAAGCGATCAGAGCCGAAGACTTTAAGACGTTCAGGATATAAAGTGCTTGGTTACCTTCCGATCGTCCTGACAGCGAGAAGAGTGAGCAATCAGTTGCGCCTGAATCCAACGAAACTCTTTCTTCTGTATGCCTCGCTTCCTCTCGAAGCTCTTCTGAAACTACAGTAGTATCAACACGCTGCAGCCACGGAAGTACCTTCAAAATTGACAAACTACACACGAAGGTTTGTCAACGCGCAACTCCCATGAAAATGAAAACAGGCCATACACATAGTCGTCACCTCAGTACACGGATTAGGATGAATGACTAGCGTCTGAAGCGCGGTGAGCTGCTGTAAATGCGCTAGCTGTGCACTCTCAACACGGTTATCTCGGATCCACAGCTCCTCAAGACACTTTAGCCCCGCTATCCAGCTTAGATCAGTGATTTGGTTGCTCGAACATTTGAGCACCAACAACTTTGACAGCATCGCCACCTCCTGCAGACTCTCAATGGTATTATGGGATACGTCCAAACTGCGCAACTCTTTCATCTACAACAGCATCACTTCAGCAAAACTGTAATTCTGAAGCCAAGAAGTACCTGACCTCTTCCAGTCCACTCAAGCTGCTGATACAGTTGAACTGTTGCGTCAAGTCAGTACTTCAAACAATTGCAATAAACTCCACATACCGCCAGATTGAGATACTGCGCAGTTGGCATCACTCTCACCACGTCATCAAGACTCGATAGCTGCTCATTTGCAACAATTAGATGTCGTTCGTCCTCATTTTCGACCCGCATGTTGAAGTGTCGTTTCACGTCACCATGTGTGCCACATAGTATATGCTGTTACACAGTTCCTATCTTATGGCATAGTGTAGCTCACCACCACTATTTAGGCGACAATCAATTAGCAGCATGAACTTCGGCGGTATGATGGGCGGCGGCGCGGCTTCGGCTGTGCCCCAGCAGCCTTCGCAACAGTCACAACTGATGATGGCAAAGGTGGAGATGGCGTCCTACGCGGATCTGTTCGAGCGTCTGTCGCGGGTGTGTTTCCAGAAGTGCAAATTCAAGTACAACGACGGCCAACTGAACGTGGGCGAGATGAGCTGCATCGACCGTTGCGCTGGCAAATACATGCAGGCTTACAGCTCACTGGGCGTCAAGATGGCGCAGGTGGAGAAGGAGATCATGGAGCAGGCTGGTGCAGCGCAGCAATAGACGCACAAGACACAGCCACAGGACTAGAGACAAAGAGATCTAAATAGTGGCTGACGTTGTGTTGCTGGTGTTACTGAGTCGACTTGGCTTTCTCTCTATCTACGCGTTCTAGCACGACACGAGCGATGATCTCGTTGGGTGAGATCCACTTGCTGGTGCTCGTTCACATTGATGCGCTTGCGTTTCCTCGCTGGGAGTCAATAATTGTGTCTGCTATAACCACCTAAACCAGATCCACCGACACCGCCACCTACAGCAGCAGTAGAGCCTAACGGGAGACCTGGAGGAACGTATGGTGGTCTACCACCCGAGTACGTCGCTCCATCGCTTTCGCCTCGGTACGACATTCCAGGTGCATATCTCGCTTGTCGCGTGTAGCGACTGCCTTGAGTGTCGCCCATGTTACCACTATCTAGACCTCGAGCACCGGTTGGTGTTCCGCCTGCCAGAACACTACTGGCAGCTGCTGCAATAGCGTTTCGTTGGGGTACTCGTGGCAAGCCATAGGATGAAGCTGATGCGGCGGCGGCCTGTTGTCTTAAACTGCTGTACGTTCCAACATCCACCACTGGCTGCTGGTTCCGTCCATACTGTCCACTTCCGCTTCGTTGACTTCCTGCTGATTTCTGTGGTGGAGTAAAGGTTGCCAACTTCTCTGTTGATTCTGCTCGTTCGTATTGCTGTTGACTATTTCCACTTGGCGTTGATACACTTAGTGGCACTGTCACATTCAAATTCACCTGAAAAAACGGGTACTGTAGCGCCTGACTCGATGTCGGTCGCTGGTTGGGATCAAACTTTAGCAAGTCCGTCATTAGTTGAAGCGCCTCTGGACTTGCGTGTGGGATTAGCTGTGCTAGCGATGTCGGTACGAACTGTGGGAAACGATAGTTCATCTGCGCTGCAAGTTTCATGCCTTCTGGCCATGTACTGTGTGTTGGATTTCCTAGCACAGAGCATATTTTATATAGCTGGTCGCCTTCACTGCTTCCTGGAAATAGTGGTCGTAGCGTAAACATCTCAGCCATGATACATCCCATGGCCCACGCGTCAATTGGCGAGTTGTATGTTGTAGATCGTAGAAGAACTTCAGGAGCACGGTACCAACGAGTTGAAACGTAGTCGGTGAATGGCGGACGAGATCGAATCTCTCTTGCTAGACCAAAATCTGCAACTTTAACTGTGTCTCCTTTCACCAGCATGTTCTCAGGCTTTATATCTCGATGGAAAAAACTGTGTTTGTGCATGAACGCCAGTCCCTGTAGCATCTGGTACATGAGATTGCGTATTTTGGATTCTGGAAAGTGCCGATCTCGTTTCTTCATCGTATCGTACAAGTTGCACTCCATGTACTCAAAAACAAAGTAGAGCTCGTCATTCTCTCGAATGACTTCCTTGAGTTTGATAATATTGGGATGGTTGAGCTTCTTCAAGGACTAAACAAATACGATACGATACGATCACTAAATGTCTGGGATCTGTTCGAACACCGCAGCATCACGTACATTCACTTCGCGTAGTTGCATACACTCTTCCCACGAGTAAAATTTCTTCTTCATCCGCTTAATCGCCACCTAATTCCGTAAAAAAGGTGAATTAGTTGTCCCGTTTTGTCCTAATAATTCATGTACACGCACCACTTCACCCGACTGGCGATTCACGGCCTTGAGCACGGATCCATACGTGCCATCGCCCAGCTGCTTGGTCACTTTGTA
Organism: Phytophthora palmivora; assembly: GCA_008079305.1. Classification (NCBI taxonomy): domain Eukaryota; phylum Oomycota; class Peronosporomycetes; order Peronosporales; family Peronosporaceae; genus Phytophthora; species Phytophthora palmivora. Next base: position 220,370 of record VOQZ01001514.1, on the reverse strand, counting down.
TCGATTCATCTTGCAGCTTGATCGACGCTGCGTCTGTTGCTGTTGCACTGACCAAGTGAGAGGACGCGGCCAAAAAAGGGAATTGAGCATCTGTGGCGAAATTCTAAAAATAGTCTCGCGGCCGTTTCAAGATCGAGTTGAAGTTTTGTACACCAGGTACCCAAAGTAGCAGCAATAAACCCAAAATAATAACCCACCGTCATTCCTAACAGTCACACGAGCTCAATGCAGACGTGGGAAGCGTTTGGCGCTGGCCTGGCTGTAGTGGCCTCCATCATCTCCAACCTGGGCGTGAACATCCAAAAGTTCTCGCACTTAAGTGAGGCTGCTCGACCTGCGCGCGAGCGTCGGCCTTACATTCGTCGTCCTGTGTGGTGGGTGGGGTTAGCGCTTGTGGCATTGGGTAGTTTTGGCGACTTTGCAGCCTTCGGATTCGCTACGCAGTCGCTTGTGGCGGCATTAGGAGGTGGTGCAACACTCGTGGCTAATGTGGTTACGGCACAGTGTCTCAATGGGGAGAGACTTTACAAGGTGGGGGCATGTAAGATACGATTTAGGTTTTTATTTTCTAATTGTTTTTTTTCTCTTATCAGACGGATGTGGGTGGTGTATTATTTGTCATTCTGGGGGTGGTGATCATCGCGTGTATTGCTGAGCCCAATGTCGAGTATCCATTACCGGAACTTGAGCTGAGATTCGTCCGGACACGTGAGTCTGGATGTGGAAAGGAGAAAAATGGGTCGGTTTACTGAATTCTACATGGTTTTGCAGCATTTGTGGTGTACATCACTTGTGTTGGAGTTTGTGCTGTGAGCATGCTGGCCACCATCAAAGGCTCAGTTGCGAATCGGCTGAAGAATCAGGTGTATTGGTCCAACAAGCGACAGAAGAAACTCATGAAGGTTGAGGACAGGGTTGTGCTGGAGATTTGGTTATGTTTCTCTAACTAGTGTTTCGTATTTTGTGTCGATGGTGAAAGGAATTCGAGCTTCGAGTCGAGCGACTAGAGCAGAGACTTTTGGATATGGAAGTGAAGCTGCTACAAGTGACCACATCACCTGCTCCGCTACCCACTGGTCTCGTCGACCCTCCTGCAATGAGCAGGGAGCTGCGAGAACTGATTGATTCGACAAATGCAGAAGACGCTGAAGCCGACGAAGAGGCTGCTGCTCGAGAATCCCGTGTGCCATACTACTATGCTATTTGTTCGGGTATTGTGGGTGCTATGACGGTGTTGCTGGCCAAGTGCTCCGCGATCATGATTGCTCTGACGCTCAAGGGTGAGAACCAGTTCAAATATGGCCTGACGTACATTTTCTTGGGTGGTATGTTCGTGTGCATCCTTGTCCAGACGCACTTCCTCAACATGGCTACGGCTCTGGGGGACATCATGACTGTGTTTCCCATTTTCCAGGCCTGTTGGATTACGTTCAGCGTCGTTGGAGGTGCCATTTTTTATCAGAACGACGATGAGCCGTTTCCTACTACGGACAAAGTGTTCTACCCTGTAGCTCTGCTTTCAATCGCTGTGGGTGTTGGGCTGCTGGTGCAACACAATTCCTCGTCGATTGACAACGCAAGCGGGAAATTGGGAACCAAGGCACGAATTGGTGGTGGTACCAAATTTGATCACAATGACGAGGACGACGACATATTGTTGAGTGCGGATGCGTCCATGAGTTCACCATTACTCCCCGCGGGTTCACGGGAAGATGAAGGCTACTTGCACCTTAGCGCCTAGGAACTCCAAAGTTTTATGAAGTGGAAAGTCAATCAAAAATCCTATTGAAATGTTTCGAAGACATCTCAACGTTGCAACTCGAAATAAGCAATATGCTATGCATGAAGGGTATAGTTGAGTGTCCACTCGGTCCACGAGTCTGTACCATACCGTCATCTAATCATCGTCCACGACGATGTCAGGGAAGTCGTCGTCATCGTCGTCGGCTTCAACCGTAGCAACAGGTTTCTTATCGTCATCACTGTCCTTTGCACGTTTCGCTACAGGCTCATCGCCCTCGTCTTCATCGTAATCATCTTCCTTATCATCAGCCTCCTCTTTCTCGACTTCCATTGGAGTCTCCTTTGTAGAAGTATGGGGCCGAGCATCGTCGTAATCTTCTTCCTCCTCCTCCTCCACTTCTTCCTCGGTCACGGTAGGAGCCTCTGATTTTCTCAACACTTCCGGTTGTTGCCCTTCTTGGTCAGCCTTCGAGTCTTCATCGTCACTTTCATGTTCGTTTTCATCCCAGTCCATAACATCTCCCTGGATGGCGAACTCGTTCGAGGTCTTCGAACTGGTATCAAAGCGATTGTTTACCTGTTTCTTGCTGGCACCCTGCTGGAAATTAATAACCATTGGAGGTGCACGAGGGTGTAGCATTGCCTCACCAGCACTCAGTGCTACAAGCTGGAGCGCCGACGAAGTTCCTCCGCTACCAATGATGCGACGCTGCCAGTACTGCAAACCGTGAAGCAAGTTAGTCGCATGAGATCCATTGGCATCGGTAGTCACCGCGTCCGATAGAAGCGCAAGAGTCACAGCATCGATGGCAGCATGAGCATGATTTGGTCCGACCACGTGACACCGTTGAACAGCCTTCAACGCGATCTCGCTAACCGATGTTCGGCACTCCTCCGGCAATAAGCTTCCATAGACACTCACACAACCAGCGATAGCCGTCAGAACTGCTTCAAGCGTGACCCCGACAACTGCTTCATCGCGCAATGACACAAAACTCGACTGGCCTGCAGCCGCGTTGCCTCCATTTAGAGCAGCGAGCGTTGCAGCAGCAGCAGCTTGACGCTTTCGCTTCTTGCTCTTGCTTCCGCCCTGTTTTGAGTCGTTCTGTTGCGCTGCCAGCGCTTTAGCCACAATGTTTGAAGAGTTCGCAGAGCCCTTCTTTTCATCAAGACTGCGTTTGCAGCGCGTGACTAGTTCATTCAGCAACGGCACACCAAGTTTCTCAACAGTACTGGCACCAAGACGACGAGCACACACTGCAGTAGTATCAGCCAATGCCTGGAGGTCCTCACCGTCGCCCACACTTTCAGAGGCCAGTAAAAGCACGCGAGTGATCTTGCTAGCGTGACGCAAAGCGCAGATCCCAGTGCGCTCCACCACCACACTCAAAACACGCAGCGACTGTGCATGAACTCGTGGGAGCACAGCATACACAACGCTAACCGGCAGTCGCACACCATCATCCGAAACTCCTGTGTGTTTGCCCACCTCATGTGCACGCACAGCCATTGCGCGTCGAGCAAACATAACAACTTCAGGCAGCATCTGTTGCACCTCCCGCTCTGAGATCTGTCCGCGACTCTGGGTAGCTGTGCGAGCACTCATCAGTTCGTGTAGCGCACTTAACGCACGTGTCATCCTGATCAATGTCACTTCAGCACGCTGGTAAATTGGCAACTGTTGGCTAGCAGTGCCCTGTACCCATATCTTTTTCCCTGTCACTCCTTCCGTCGACGGCACCACATTTCGTTTACCTGCCAACAAGTCAAGTTGTTGGTGTGCAGCTTCCAAGGCCTTTTGCGCCATCTGCGTCCACACCTGCTGCGGTTTGTCCGACGCATTGCACAGCAACGCAAGACACACCGCTGCCTTTTGAGCTACCTCCTCCTCATCGTCACCACCATCAGCAGCAGGAAATAGAGCACCCACACACGCCGACTCGATCTTCACAGCATAACTCCTGAGTGAGTTCGGCGATGCACGCAGCAGTGATGCAATAAGATCCAACTGAGCGATCACCAGCGTCGATGTGCTCGTCTGTCGCTTGCTCGACAGCAACGCCACCAGTGGCTGCAGCAGCTTCCCCAGCAGTTCTAGCACCTCACGACGCGTGTCCGGATTGTATCTGTCCACATGAAGCAGCACCACTTGAGCCACACCACAAGCAGCAGCTGTAGCTTGCTCTGAATCTTCGTCCTCGCTCTTACTCGACTGTTGCTGTTTCAGAACCTTCACAATGCGCTCCAGCAGCTTCACGGCCTGCGATTCCAGTCGTTCCAACGGACTCTGACGCGTCGTCGTCAACAGCAGCTCCCAGCCTACACGACGAGCGATGGAAGAGCCCTCTACGAGCTGTAGCAGCCTGGTTTCCCATTTACTCAGCGCTTTACCGTCCGTCACGAGTCCGAACACATTGTGACGCTCCAGAGCTTCGCGTAGAGCCGATTGTTGCGTCAGAAAAGCCTCCAGAGCAGCAGAATCGCGTTCCAAGTCACTGGGGAAGGCCAGAGCAAGCACAGACGACAGCAGGTTGCGTGCTAGAGCCGTCTCCACGGCGCGAGAGTCCGTCATGGCACTTACAGAATGGTATGACTGGATCGGAGCTGCTCGTCTGTGGTTGGTGGAAATCTATTTATAGCCAATGGAAGAAGGATATTTATATCCAATCACCACTGCAGCGTAATCTTTCGACCTGCGTAATATGTTGCAGTTCTTGCTCTTACTGTTCAACTGCGGCGCGCGTTGCACGCAAGGTCTCTTAGCGATCTAACACAATACTTCTCAGTAGAATTGGTTATTTTCTTGCCAATATGCAACGATACTACTGTTGTAATCTCTTCGTGATAAATATCTATGCTGGAGTGGCATCCACATAAATGACCGTGCTATTTATTTCAGCTACCTTATAATTCGATTCTCATCTGACCGCGCTACTCGGTTAAGCCCCGAGTCTCGCTCTATCGACCTCGCTGCGTGGTTGTGCAGCTACAGAAATTGATTGACATTCTAGACTGATATACAAAGTCACTTACTTCCAGTAATTTCTGTAATTCACCCCTGTCATCTACACTCTTTACGCTACCACTGAAAATTTCCTCTTCATACTTGTAAAGCCGTACGTATACAATATACCTGACCTAAAAGCAAAGTGTAAACTGAAAGAAAACATTGTGAGACGTCACGTATACTGATTGAGATGCGCGTAAATCTGGACGACTTTCACGAGTGTACGAAACCAACAGTAGTTGCGCATACTAGAGGCGAGCACGGCGGATAACTTGTGCCTTACATCCTCGCTGGCGCTTATCGGGAGGCGCTCGTACGTATGTACGCATAGACAGCAAAGAACCAGTCGTCCACGGCCTTGTCGTTGTCTTGAATCTCTACTGTAGGCAGTCTAACTACACGACCTTCTGGAACTCGCTGCCAACCTCGTAGGTGATGAATCCGCCCAAGACCTGCATCGCGCAGATCGATGCGACGAATCAAATTCGGATAGCTGAGTGAACACTACCTACGTATGCATAATGTCAGGTTTACCCTATACCGGTACTCCAATTCAGTTTTGGCAGCACTTGACGTAATCATTCCAAGTTCATAAACATCATCCCGTTTCGCTTGGCAGCACTCACTTTGAATTCTTCCAGCTCACAATTTAATCCCTTGAGGAACAATGAAAAAGAATCAATCAACCACTAAACGAAAAGGCAGGCGTACCAAGGATAATGTCGCGTACTCGACAGCATTGCAGCGCCGTCGCAACGAAGACGTGCGTAGACTTCGACTTGAAGTGCAACTACTCGAACAGCAGCTAGAGCGGCGGAAAGCACCAAATGTGGTGATGGAGAAGAATGAAATGAAAGACGAGAACGTCTGGAAAAAGCAATTACGAATCGAGTACAAGAAGTGGTACGATGCTGAGACTATCAACCAAGAGTTAAAGTCCATTCATGCAACTCAAGCGAAACTTTTGAGGTTGATACGCCGGATAGTTAGCAAGATGGAAATGAGAGAGGTGCGTGTTTGGTCAATATGAATCTGCTTTTGTTGAAATAACTAACAACCTGAATGAATTCAGGATATTTACTTTGTGCAGCACCTTCAGCCTACTATTGAAAGGTCTGCGGTTTTCAGCAGTGACATGCTGTTAAGCTTGTCTAGTAGTCTGGAACGTCTACGTCTAGAAGCAACCATGGAATTTCCGGCACTTGAAGACAACTTGTCTGTTTGCTGCCGAAGTGAGACCAAGAATCACGAGATTTTAGGAATCTACCTTGAGACAAACACGATCACACCGATGGCTTGTCCAGCAAAGCAAGCCGCAGATATCGTGTGGCATGCAATCGCACGATCAGAAGATGAGTCCTGTAAGCCTGTGAGTACCTAGTGTTTAAGTTCAGTCTGGTTTGTGCTTGAGGTGCTAACTTGATCTTGAACTATCGCAACAGGGGCCCTGGACCAACGATAGCTCATCTGAAAAGAGCTACACCGTGGATGTGAATGAAGGTCCGCTGCGCATGGATGGAGTTTGTATATTCCGCCAATGTGTGGAAGGTGAACAAGTTATACTGCTCGGTGCAATGAAGTTTTGTCTCCCTAATGGAGAAATTCTCTTCGAAGCCCCATTCTGGTCTGTCATATCTCCGGCGTTATCGGATCCGTCTCGTGCTTCGGTGGTGCAGAGCTGTTATAAACTGCATACAGTAGCTCCTGTCGCTGGCTCCACTCTTTCAATGGACTTGCCTACACACGATGTAGTTTATACGCTGCTAGGAAACAAGATGCGAGCGATCATGCAAATGTTGCAGAATTTGCTTCTTGAGCACGTTGAACAAGGGCCATACCAACAAGAGGTTTGTTAAGATGTTTGCACGAAATACAAAGCTTTTCATATGCGACTTGCTTGTGTTCAATCTAGCAATACCTTTAGACATGCTTGGGCAGCGTGTTGACTCATAAATTGTTATTAATTGGGCGTGGTTCATTCATTCTGTACAACGGTTATTTCGTAATAGATCGCTTCACGTTGCAATGAAAACGACCACCAACGTTTTCGTCTTCGAGGTACAAGCAGCCGGGGAACTGGGGGCAAGAAATATAACTTTCGTGGCACCGCTTCACTGCGCTTTCGAAGTACATACACGAGCTATATGTTATGTTCCACAAGTACAGCAAACACGGAAAACGTACAAGTTGTCTGAGTAGAGTGATCCCGAGCAATGTTGCTTGTCCATTTCTTTTTTTTGTTTGTGATAGAGTAAAATTCATCCGGAATTTGCTCTGTTTGCATGTAATCAACTACTTCCTCAGCTTTAGCAGCAACGACTTATTACCCTTTACTTTTTTCTGGAGCTGCATCAGTCCGAAGACAAGAGCCTCAGCAGTTGGAGGGCATCCAGGAACGTAAATGTCGACTGGTACAATACGGTCCACACCACGAACCACCGCATAGGAATAGTGGTAATAACCACCTCCATTGGCACAACTTCCGAGCGATACGACGTATCGAGGCTCCGGCATTTGGTCGAAAATACGACGAAGAGCAGGGGCCATCTTGTTGGTAAGTGTCCCGGCCACAATCATGACATCGGTTTGACGGGGCGACGCGCGGAACACCATACCCATACGCTCGAAATCGTAACGCGAACCGGCTGAATCAAACTAATGTAAGTATTTGTCACCTCTATGATGACAGAAACGTACCAGCATGCATCATCTCGACAGCACAGCATGCCAAACCGAACGAAATGGGCCACAGAGAGCTCTTGCGGCCCCAATTCACGAGGTCGTCAAGACGGGACACAACATATTCTGTCATTCGGGGACGCGGTAGTGGTGTGTTATTACGTCAAGCTTATAAATCTGCAGAAGCTCAAAATCCGGCAAAGGGGTCACCTACCGGCGCTGTCTCGGGCAGCCGCATTTCCGTTGAGGAGGTCGGTGACATTACCACGTGAGACCTGCAGCTCTTCCTGGTGTTGAGCTTGTACCCCAGCTACCAGGGAGGTAGTCTGAATTGTTCTCGTCGAGCTGGTAACAACAGGATGAGCGCTGCGGTGCAGAAGTTGGCAACCAATGCGAAACATAATGGTAGTCAATTGAGGCTACCAAAAGTGAAAGCTCGGGATGTCCGAGGGCTGTGAAACCTGCGGCCAGGAGCGAGGCAAAGCGCAGAAGAAAGGAGAGGTAGCAATGGCAGATTGCGCCGGCACCTGCACTCTTGTTGATGGCCACCTCTTTATGGTTGCAAAAGACGGTGGGCTTGCTATCGTGTGAGCGGCAAACACTAGCGATAAGTAAAGAGATCAAGTGTTGAGGCCCGGTACTAAACTATTTTTTTGAAATACAAGATTATGCTCTCGTGATGATGGCCACACTGAGGATTGCAACGTTATGGTTCAGCCCTGGACTTCTCTTTGTGTTGAGAACCTTCGGGTTGTTCCAGTTAGCAAGTAATTGAGGAATACATATTGGAACTCGTCATTTCAAGGACAACAAACCAACCCGAAGGTGGACGGACTACCACTCAGAGATTTTGCGACTCCAGCTAAAGTGTAAGAAGGGCGAGTTGAAAGCGTTCGGGATTTCGACTTCATATCGGCGGTCTGTCGGATTTGATTTCCACGTTGTTGAGCCTTATCAGTTGATGCCGTCACAGGCTGATCACGCCTAGTGCTGAAGACAGAGCAGCTCTGACGATTCCTGGAAGAGTTTGGTCATGATTGTGCACCAGAGATCTCGGTAGCTAGTCAAGGGTACCACGTGAATTTGAAACATGAACACTACACTATGAAGTGATTCATGAGGGCATGTGGTACGTACAACTGCTTTCTTCTTGCCATCATGTGTTGTGTTCATGAAATTCATTGTCTTGTGTCTTCTCTCAACGTTATACAGAAGCTAAGTAGCTGTCAGCAGCGTCTCATCGCGACAACTGTTACTTCCTCAACTTGAGCAGCAGCGACTTGTTGCCCTTGACCTTCTTTTGAAGCTGCATGAGGCCGAACAGCAGCGCCTCAGCCGTGGGTGGGCAGCCAGGTACGTAAATGTCCACGGGGATGACGCGATCCACGCCACGCACTACAGCGTACGAGTAGTGGTAGTATCCACCTCCATTGGCACAGCTTCCCATGGACACAACGTAGCGGGGCTCGGGCATCTGGTCGTACACACGACGCAGAGCAGGCGCCATCTTGTTCGTCAGCGTACCAGCCACGATCATCACGTCCGTCTGACGGGGTGACGCACGGAACACCATACCCATACGTTCGAAATCGTACCGGGAACCAGCTACAACGAGGGAAATCAGTTACACGAGCTTCACCTCAAATGAGGGACCGACACCTACCCGAGTGCATCATCTCGACGGCGCAGCAGGCGAGACCGAAGGTGATGGGCCACAACGAGCTCTTGCGACCCCAGTTCACGAGGTCATCCACGCGGGACACGACGTATTCTAGAGCAAGGCACGTGAGAAGATTGACGAGAGATTGTACACGAGGGACTCGTACCAACGCCGTTGCGGGCCGTCGCATTGCCGGCCAGCAAGTCTTGGATGTTGCCACGCTCAGCAGGCGCAGAGGACGACGATGTGGCGGGGACTGCCGAGGCGCAGCGGACGGCCGACGTCCGGGCCAGAGCTCCTGAGCGGCGCGCGAGAGTCAGCATCAGTTCGGCAAGCAATTCTGACCGCTCGATTTCGGGAGACACCACCAAAACCAAAGCCAAAATGGGCAGTGTCCATATTTTGGGAACAAAACTGTTGTTTTTAATTACAAATTCCCAAAAAATGGGCACGACCCAAAAAAGCTCACTCTGCTACCGGTACATAGTGAAACCAAGTTAAGCATACCGGTTTGCTGCGGAGGATTAAATCGTTGAGAAGTTCTCACCGATAGTTGAAGTCACCGCTGCACAAGTTGATTTCACTGGAGGTCCGACGCCAACAAGCACCAATACGGGGATTGCCAAACATCTGAAACTACGCTGCACGCAATATTTCTTAGCAATCTATCACAATGTTTCTCAGTGGAATTGTCATTTCTGCAACGAGGCTACAGTAATTAATCAACTAACTACAACTAGTAGTATCTAATTCGCTTCAGCTGCCCTATAAATCGAAATTCTCATCTAACTGAGCCCGCTGGGCCCCAAATTTCGCTCGGTCGAGCTAGGTCCGTGGTTGTGCTGAGTGGGGTCGCAGCACAACGACAGAAAGTTGGTCGACATTCTCGACTGATGTCTAAAGTCACTTGCTTCGAGGTAACTTCTGTAAAACATGTATTTTCATACCTGTTGTCTGTGCTACACACACTCTTTACGCTACTACTGGAAATTATCCACTTCACTCCTCGCCAAACTTTGTCGCAATGAGTAAACCGACGACACCTTCGAGATGGCTTTTATCTATTGTCTGGCGCAGAGCACTAGTTCGGCGGTGGGGTGGCACTGTTATCCAGTAATCTTATTATAATAAATAATGCACAAAGTAAACGTGTAGTTGTACTGAAATATGGCCGAAGTCCAAGCCATGTCGTCCTTCTTCGTTGCGTCCTCCGCGTTTGCTTTTGATCGTAGTTGAGGCATCACCACAGTGAGGAACACCGCTTCGAGCAGTATTCTTCATGCCTGGGGCTTTGGTGCACCTTGGGCTTCATTTCCCACTGATTGACCGAATACCGTAATCGGTAAGTTAATCTCGCTACAATGGCGACAAGATTATACAAGAAAAAGTGAGGAAACAGGAAGCTTCAGTTTTGAATATATCCACAAACGACTTCCACGCTGTTCGAGACGGCCACGGGCCATGCGTTCAAAATCTGGTAATCCATGGGAACTAATGTTGACGAAATCCAGATAGTTCGGGTTTCGTCGTAATTTCCGCACTTGGTGCATTCGCTTCCAAAAGGAATGAAAGTGTAAGTCAGTCACCACTTGATGCCGTCTCTTTCCTGCATTCCATGCGAGTATTTTCATGGCACTATAAATATAAAAGACACACCACCTCCATCACATCTTGTTCCTCTCAATTATCTCCATCCACGAACGTTGGGCAGGTGGCGACATCACAGTCACGCCAGTCATCAAGTGACCCCTTCGTTCTACCACGTTCAACCTCTTCGTGCTTCTACCTCCTTGGAACTCGACACCCTCTGCTTCCGCCATCTGGTCGTGCAGTCATTTAGTCCATCGCAATCCTCTCTCGTCCTGCTGTCTTCTTATCCCGCCACTCGTAGAAAACTCATCTGCTGCACAAGATGCCGTCGTTAGGTTCGTTGCAAGTGTTGGCTGGGCCCCTCGAGGTCAAATTCAAGTCAGGAGCTTTTTCGACTTGGTCCGACAGCTTCGTACGACTCGAAGGTCGATGGATTTGCGTTTACAAACGAGAGCGCGATTCACAACGTCAAGGTGCAATTGAGCTCGGTCTGGGCGTCAGTGTCACGGATATCTCGAATCCAGAGGCGTCCACTAAATTTCCAAGGCGATTTGACTTGACTTGCAATGGGGGACTATTACCCAAGACGGAAGTCAACTTTCGTACCAAGTCACGTAAAGATCGAGATCTGTGGGTGCAAACGATTGCTAATAACTTGCAATGTCTTGCAAGTCCCCGAGGTCAAGACCCTCGCTTTGGGGTATTGGAATTGGCTCCGGTTACTACGAAAATGCGTCAAGACTTGATGTTGCACCCGATTCGTATTCGTTCCGATATGACAGTGCGTTGTGCAACGGGCGAAACGATAGTAGCGTTTCTGGTGGACCAAGGACTCGTGCCAGATCGAGTCACCGCTGCTGCATTTTGTCGACAATTGGTGGGTATGAATTTACTGCATCATGTCATGTGGGACCGAGACTTTACTGACTCCCCCGAGCCATTCGTGATCGTTGCAATTGATAATGAGGACAATTTGGAGACAGAAGACGACTATTACGTTGCTCATTTCTTGAAATACATGGATTCGCGCAAGTTCTGGAAGTACATTGCAAGTCATGATGCAGTTGACGCGAGCTCACGCACTGCTGCTAGCAACGTCTCAAGCGGCAGTCGACGTGCTGCTTCCAGCTCAACAATTCTGGATCGATCAACAAGTTCATCAGATAGTGGACGAGGCGTCGGTCTCATTCCTAGTTCAGACGACGAAGTTGCTCGCTTTTCGAGTCTCAGCGTCAGTCACAGTGGCTCTACAACGACCGACAATGCAGTCGAGAAGAAGGCCAGGAAGTGTGCAGTGTGTACCAAGTCGTTCAATCCATTGCGTAGACGGCACCATTGTCGTCAATGTCGAGCAGTTGTCTGCAGCAATTGCAGTGTGATCAGCAGAGCGATAAGCAACGGTGAGTCTATGGAAGGACCGGTATCGCCATCGCGTGTCTGCATCAGTTGCAAACTCAGCTCCAATGCCAGCTTCGTGGGTGAAGCGGAGGATACTGTGGACGGTAACCCGCAGCTACAGACCTCGCAAAGTGCCAGTGATGTCTTAACTTCCACGTCGTCGACAAGTGATCGAATGAGCAACAACATTCGACGCAGATCAAACGGTCTCGCTGTTTCCAGCCAGGAAACCTTAGGTCCATTCTGCCATCACTGCCAGAACGAAAACTGCTCGCCGGTCACGGAATTCCTGCAGATCTCCTACCCAGTAGATCCACCAATTGATGCTGGGTTCGTGACGGCCAAGCGGTTGGACAACGACAACGAATGCATCAAGTCTGTTGAAACCTTGCTGGTCACTATGGCAGCCACACCCAGTGCCACCCGTGTGCTGCGTCAATTTTGCAACATGGCAGCTATAGCTTCTCAGTGTCCCATTGCTGTTGTTGGTCTGCTCGATCGTGACAACTACGTCTTGGGGTCTCAGCATGGTGTTAGTCTCGGCGCTGTAGTGCCTCGAAAGCAGTCACTGGCAGCACACACTTGTCGTAGTGGAACTTCACTCGTTTGCTCCGATTTGACTCGAGATGTGCGCTTCAAGGGGAATTCATGGCGACAGGAGAGTCTCAACAATGCAGCATTCTATGCTGGTATTCCGCTAATTCTCTCTAGCGGACACACAGTTGGTGTATTGGAAGTGTTCGACGTTCAACCGCGATTCGAGTGTGGTGAGGTGCTGGGTCAACTTCAAACTGTGGTTCGTGGACTGCTCAATCTGTTCGAAGAGATCATGACTGCAGCTGCAGAAACGCAGGAAGAGCAAGAGGAACAGGCAGTAGCTGAAAAGCAGAAGGAAGAACCAGCTCAGAAGAAGGTTGAGGCCCCCGTGAATCCCATGGAGGCACAATTACTTCAACTACTATCGCAAACGACAACTACGCAGGAACAACTTCGAACTCAACAGGGCCAAATGGTGAGCGCTATCACTAGCCACTCGAAGCAAATCAACAACTTGGCCAAGCAACTCGAAAGGATAGAAGCCACTTTGGCAGCCAAGTTGGACATCGAAGGCCAAGTCGCCTAGGACACCACCTTAGTATCTAATTAACAGGAACAACTTCCTACTGATTTCGACTGAGCTTTAATATTCATCTGTAGCAGATCAACAAGGATGGCAACACTGTCGTTCATTATCACCAGCTCCTAGTTTTCTCGTCTTGTGCTCTGCTCTGGTTCTTTCACGTACACGGGAGTAAAACGCATGACAAATGCCGTGCGAACCAAAGTGAGCATGCACGGGGCCTACCTTACTTGCACAACAGCACGCTGCTAAGGCGCCGCTGGATTATTTCACTACCTGGGCAACTGGATGGGCTGAGCCCACTACGCACTTGCTGCGTCCGCATCCTCCTTCGAAGGTGCGTCATCATCATCGGTGTCCACACCGAGCTTGGCAGCGAGCGTCGATTCCATCCGCTCAAGCTGTTTGGCCAGGTCGTTAATCTGCTTCGAATGGCTGCTAATAGCGCTCACCATCTGCCCCTGCTGGTTGCGCAGTTGTTCCTGTGTGCTAGTAGTTTGAGACAGTAGCTGCATCAGCCGCATCTCCATCTCCTCCTGAGATGGTTCAGCGCCTGCTGCGGGTGCTGCTACCTGTGCTGGTGCTACTGCCGGAGCTGGAGCTGGTGGTGCTGGCGGTGCTACCGGTGGTGCGGGGGGCGCAGGTTTTGGCTCTTCTTTCGGTGCAGCGGGCTTCGGTGGTTGAGGAGCTGGGCCTGATGGCTTGTGGCTAGGAACTGCAGGAGACCGTGATGACGGCTTCGGCGACTTCTTTGGCGGCGGAATAGCTGGAGCACTAGGTGCACTAGGTGCCGGAGCTCGCGGGGTGCGCTGCTTACCTTCACCATTCTCACTCTTTGGTGTTCGCCGCCCTGACGAAGACGACGACTTGTGTGGAATATCATCCTCACCTGTAGCTGGGTTCTTGGCCAGGATCTCCTCAAACTTGCGCAGGAGACCACGCACCACAGTCTGCAACTGCGAAATGACATCCATACAGGCAAACCGCGGGGTCACATCGAATACTTCAATAGCTCCAATCGTGTGGCCATTCGAAAGCGTAAGCGGGATACCTGCGTAGAATTGCGCCTGCAACACATCTCGCCGCCAGGGATTAGCGGCAAAGCGAACGTCGCGCGTCAAATCACTGCAAACCAGTGGCGATCCATTTCTACAGGCGTGAGCCGCCAAACTCTTCTGTCGGTCGATTTTGTCCAGCGATCCGAGACCAGTCTCAGCACACGGCACATACACATGCTTATCCAGGAGACCCACCAGCGCCATCGGACTCGACGTAGCAATAGCAGCCATGTTACAAAGCTGCATGATTGTCTGGGAGGCCGAGGTGCCTGCCTTCAGAGCACCACGAATAGTACGAACCGAACGAAGGCGCTCCTTCTCGTTATCAAGGTGCTTGGCTGCAATGTACTGGTTCTTGGCAGCCGGGTCAGCAAGTTCCAGGAAAAACGGGTACGGCACTTCAAAGTACTCATGCAGCGGAGCACAAGCCTCGTTCATGCACCAAGGGCAGTCCTCCGTAACAGCTTGAGGTCCAGTAAACGACCCATGACGTCCTCGAGCCGTCGTCGGTTCACTGTTTCCATTGCCACTAGTAGTGCTAGATTTGCGTCGAACGGGAAGGTTCGATGCACTGGCCGTACGTTTGTCCATTGGCGCTTGGGAGTCCATGTTCGAAGTCCCTATTGCCAGATCATCCTTCGAAGCATTCGAGCCATTGCCGGTTCCCGACGAGTAGCTAGCAAAGCTCAGTCGATCCGTGGTAAAGTCTCCATCACTTCCCCCTGGGAGTGATTCCGCCGTAGCATTAGCTCCTCCATTGGTAGAGAAGATGCGGTCGTAGAAGTCATCCTGAGACGCAATGGAGCTGAGTTTGCAGCTCACACACATGCGCACTGTAATGGCGCCTTCGAACGTACTCTCGACTTTCCTCGAGATACTGCACGAGCTGCAGACGACAGCTGTACACGTGCGACAATAGTGTCGTCTCCGCAGTGGATTGAAGCTCTTGCCACAGACTGAGCACTTTTTACTGGCCTTGGACTCAGCCGCAGCGTTGGCATTGTGGACGTGGCCTGGTGCTTGGTGCGTGTGGCCCCCCGATACGATCGTCGTCGTGTTGGTTCCCGTGATGGAGCTCGTGGTAGTGAACGTCATGGGTTTGCGGTCACCTCTAGCGCTGTGGTCAGCGGCTCGACTGCGATGCGGAGCCGAGTTGAGACTGTGGTTGAGCGCCTCCATGTCTGTGGGGGGAAGGCCTTCGGTCGAGGAACTGGCGGTACTGCGTGTGGACGAGAGGGACGCGTCGACTGTGCTGAGGTCTTCGGCTACTTTACCGCTGAGGAACTTGGAGCTGCTGTTGGCGATGTTAAAGTCGAAGAGGTTACGACCCATGGAGCAGGCAGCGCGGAATCGGCGACTGGGAGTGAGGAGGGGGCTCCACGAGAAGAAGAGGGGAGGGATTATGCACCAATGAAAGGGATTTGAGCGAATTTGTACCAATCGATGGACACAACGCGCCTGGTTCTGTCGAAGTAGTCAGACCCTTGAGTGTGTCGTTCAGTCGTCTAGACCAATCACAACGGCCGGCGGATAAGGTGCCTCTGGTCGCCGTCCTCCATAGACAACACGCAGTCTTTGTGAGTGAGGTGGCGTGCCACTTGTAAAGTGTTGCTTACATGTAGAGTGTCCTGTGATGGAGGCACTGTAATGGGTCTACGAAGTCACGACATTGCGGTGAGACTGTTGGAAGGAGCCAGAGTCGCCAATCCTGCCGTTGGTCCGCTCTCGAGCGAGCGACTGCACCACGCTTTACACCGAGAAGGGCCGACGAGTTGTGGCCTCTAGCGCAGCTTCGTGTCCATAGAGGGGCCACAGCATCTGAGCGTGCTGTCTTGGTCTCCGCTGTGTTGGCGACGTCGGCGTCGTCGCAGTCGCACGGTAGAAATCATCTTCGCTAGCTCCATGGTACCGCCATTTCTTCTGCGCTTTCGAGCATGTGTGGACGGACAGTAGGAACTACAGAAATCTCCATTGCAGCGCTCTGCGCAGAGCTGGCGCTAGGATTTGGACGAGGGCTCCACCAACGGATTGCCTGCGCGGTGACAGCGAAGCGCGGGACTCAAAGCAACGTGGCAGCGAGCATAAGACCTACTATCAGGTCACGTCATTTAACAGCCACAGATGTCGGCAACTGCAACTTGACCATCGAACTTAAGGCGAACTTAAGGGGATGGGCCAACTTCAACAAAGAAACCAATCAGAGCATTTATAGGTCATGACAACCTTATCTTCGTCCTCAAACCTGTGACTGAGGTCTGTATATGAGGCTAGTATCACGAGACAGCAGGAATGGCGACACTTTCGTTTAGCAATGACGAGGATGCACAACAATCCGAGCAGACTAAGATACCTCCGCGATATATGCGCCCCACGTTCTCGTCCATTTTGCCGGAATATGCCAATGCTGAGGCTGACCAGATCCGCAAGGCTTTCGGCGCTGGAAACTACGCCAACATCCAGAAAATCCCTGCTCGATTGCAAAATAATGCCGTGAATCAGGCGCGATTCGAGAAGATGAACGAGAATCGACTCATGCAGCCCAAGGCAGGCAAGAATGTTACCAAAAACGGTCTCTTCAACAAGTTCGAGTACACGCCGTCGCGATCCAGCCTAACCAACGGCCAGGCGCATATGGAGAGACTTCGTTCCGAAGCAAAGCGCACAGAGATTAGTGGACAAAACTTCGTGAGTGGCTCGGCCGCTGCGAGGCTCAAACACGAGGACGCCTTCGGTGCTACCAACTTTCGATATCCGCACATGCACGAGCCGTACCCGGATTTACAGGAGGAAAAGAAGCGCATGCGCTACCTTGAAGAGAAAAAGATCCTGCATGGGGCTTTTGTACCATGTGGACAACGCCCACCAGTGAATGCTGTCACACGCAAACTCATGCCGCAGATCATTCACGAGATGCATGAGGTCATCGCTACCGACTGGCAGGGCCTCGACTTCTCCATTTCCCCTGCTAAGGATGAAAACATCGTGGTTCGCTTCAACGAAGTGTCGATTGAGTGTGAGAACGGCCTCGTTGCGTATATGAACGTGTTCTGCAAGACTAATCGAGTGGCGAGCAAGTACGGATTGCACAGAATAGCTGAAGACTGGAATGCAAAGCCTGGTGATGGTGGTCTGTACTTTGCGTTCCGACCACCTTGGGTCAAGAACCGTTCCAAAGACCTCATCGTTTTCGTCAATCGAGATAATCAGTAGCAGTAAAATTCTCAAAATGCAAACACTACTTCCATTGTGAATTAACATATAGAGCTTCACTTGATAGCCTACTTGGTGGTCCAGAGCTCGGCACCTTCATCGGCGTCTGAATCCCACATAAACGCGTTGGAGCCCCACTTCGTTCCTTCGTGAGGTGGGCAGCCACCGTGGCGACTCATGTCATCGATATCACCCTCGGGTGTCTGCGTGTAGAACAGCGAGGCATGCAAACCACGAGGCGGTACAGCCAAACCCTTGGAACATTCGTCCATTCCATTTCGCACGATCTCCTCGTCTGAGAAGCGGTCCAACGCAAAGGGGAACACCGTCTCACCACCAACCTTGGTCTGATTGTTGAGATACATGAACAATGTCACGTAACGCTGAGGGTGGAAGTGCTTCACGTACTTTGGCAGTTTGTAGCGCAGCAGAGGGCTTCGTGCACGGGACTCCCACGTTCGGATAACCAACTCAGCAAAGTGAGGGAAGGACTTGAGCACCTGGAACAGCACAAGGTTGCGGCCGCGGTTCTCCGTGAGCCAGTTAAACCATTCTTGGTTCGTCATTTGAATGATGAAATCGTCGCTGTAATCTTCGCGGACAAACTCCAATAAGCGCTCTTGGAACTCCACCGTGTACTGCGGGTATAGGTCACCATTGGGGCGGGCAATAGACGGACAATCGTTTCCGAGGTAGCTCACGCGTTCCTTTGCCCAACGTACCCAGTTGTAGAAGTGCGACTGACCATTCACCTGAGGTTTCGGAAATGTGTAGCGAAGTTCACCACGACCAAGTTTCTCCTCCCATGCCTGGACAATGCGCGGCAAGTACGACGGGCGCCTCTTCTCATCCATCAGATCCTTAACGAGATCCACAGCATCCTTGTCGAGGTTAATCCGTATCCAGCGCTCGTATTCCTCGTCGAACAACGCCTTGAACATGTTAGCTGACACCATCTTCTGATAGAATACTTCCAGGAGAGCATTAGGGAAGGTTTGTTGATCCTCCGCATTGGGGAATAGAGCACCACCTTCGCGAAATTCCTCAGGCAACTTGCTCTGATCCAGACCTCGAAGTTTCTCGGCGGCCCACTTGGTCCATTCCTCATAATCCTCGTAGTAGAAAGCGTTCGCATCCTTAGGCAAAAAGTCACGCGAGTGAAATGTGTCGAAGTGTTGGCGGTAGAACTCACCAGCGTTGTACTGCAGTAGTTGCAAGCGCTCAGCAAACGTCGGACTTGGCAGGCGAGCCACACGTGCAGCACGCACACGGAAATCGCGCGTAAAGCGACTGTCCTCCAGGAATGCCGTGTGACTCGTGCGCGACTTGGAAGTGACCTTGGACGAGTTGCTGCCATCCACCTTGGAACGAGACAAACCAGGCATACCCAGCTCCATAATCTTCTCCGACTCGTTCTGAGTCAAGAAGTACTGCACGTCGAACACTTTAGGGCTCATGGCCACGGTAGTGAGCACCACACCATCTTCCAACACGTATTGGTGTCCCTTCTCAATACCTGGCCACTGCCACAACTGGAAGTCCAACAAAATGTGCACTATATTCTTGGTTGCAGCAAGATCCTCCGTGTTGCGGACGGGAAAGCCCATTTGGTTGTATAGCCGCACGCCATTTTCCATGACATCGCGGTCAGCTCCGAGCCACGCCGCCGCCAGCTCTGCTGCTTTGCCAATACAGTTAAAGTCTCCGTTCCAAGACACGTACACGCCGTCATTGCGTCCATTCAACATGAAGAACACACGGTCGTTGTCCATCGGCTTCTCCAGCTGCATAGGGTCTTGCACAGGCAAAAGCTTGCCATCGAACAATGGACTGGCTGCGTAATTGTCGTCACTACAGCTCAAGTCGCTCACGAGTTGGCGCACCTCCATGGCAATGAGCTGCTCGTCATCGTACTTGTACAGCATCTCATGATCCTGTTCTCCACTAGCAGTAGAAGGCTTCAAGAGCTCGTTAAACTGTGTGTTGAATCTGTCCGATACCTTAGCGACCAGGTCCTCCATCGTCTCGGCCTCTAGCTCCCTTTGCGCATACTTGCCCCAGCCCACAGCTGCAGCCACGACCAGAAGCGGCGTCACGAGCGAGACAGAGGATGACGATGGCTTGGATAGGGCTCTGGCCTTCAATGGGGCAGCGCCCGTCTTGGCAACGGGTGTGTCATCCGCTTCGGGGCCAGTTGTTGGGGATTTTTTGGCCATATCTCAGCCGGTAGAGCGAGTTAGAAGACCGTTCTTGGCTCTGGAAGGGCTGTGCTAAACGGCGCGAATGCAGGAATGACTAGCGCGGCGGGACGTGCCGTCGGTATCGCGTCGCGAGCAGGTAAAGGGCAGGTGGCGACGCCATTGCGCGTATCCATGTCGACGAATGTCAAATACGATCTGCTGTGTGGTGATTGGGCAGGAAGTCCAAGAGCAGTTTGTGATTGGATGAAATATGATTTGGGAGATGCAGACACCATCGCCAGCATGCAGTGGACATGGTGTCGTGCAAACAATTTCACTGCCAGATTTTCGACGTGCGGGTTGCATAGCTTAAGGCAGTAGCAGTCACACGGCACTGGCTCATCAATAAGCTTGATTGCCGCACTTGGTTGATTTGGTGAAGTGATACTTTTTCTGGACTGTACCCACAGGATTCACATTTGAACGCACAATTTGTGTACGCAGAGTTACTCCGAAGTAGTAGAAAGAGTAGATCAACTGCTGCAAAACTACAGTAGTCAAACAAAATCATTGAATGATTTACATCGAAAATCGCAAGCTTAGATCGCGTAGATCGTCCTTGTCACGGGGGTTTACTTCGCATTCCACAGCTTTGCAGCTTCTTCAGCATCCGAATCCCACATGAATGAGTTCGAACCCCACTTAGTGCCTTCTTGAGGGGGACAGCCGCCATGACGACTGAACATGTCCACGTCACCTTCAGGGGTTTGAACGTAGAACAGCGAAGCGTGCAAACCAAGTGGAGGCACCGCCAACCCCGAAGAGCACTCATCCATACCATCGCGAACAATATCTTGATCAGAATATCGATCGAGAGAGTAGGGAAATACCGTCTCACCTCCAACCTTGGTTTGATTGTTGAGGTACAAGAAGAGTGTAACGTAACGCTGTGGGTGAAAATGCTTGACATAAGGAGGCAACTTGTAGCGCAATGAAGCAGGCGCACTCACGCGAGATTCCCACGTTTTGATCACCAGCTCTGCAAACTGCGGGAACGCCTTGAGCACATTAAACAGGATATTATTCTCGCCCCGGTGTCCAGCCATATATTCGTACCATTCAGCATTTGTAATACGCTTGATCAGCCCTGGAGTATGATCATCCAGAACACACTCAAGCAGTTTCTTTTGAAACTTGACCGAGAACTTCGGGTACATCTGTCCCGATGGGCGAGCTACAAGTGGAACTTCGTCACCCAAAAAGTCGATACGCTCCTTGGCCCAACGCACCCAAGCAAAGAAATGTGAGACGGAGTTTATATCAGCCTTTGGAAAAGTGTAATGCAACTCCGGTAGCCCCAGCGCTTTTTCCCACGCTTGGACTAGGAGTGGTAAGTACCCTGGCCTCTTGTCATCTGCAAGAAGGCCGCTCATGACCCCTGTAGCGTTGTTATTAACATTTTCATCCAGCCAGGTGAGCCATACCTCATCCGATAAAGCCTTGAACAAGTTGGTGTCATTCGCTTCAAGGTAAAACTGCTTTAATAAAGCATTCGGGAATTTTTGGTTATCTTCTGCATTGGGAAAGAGTGATCCCCCTCACGGAAGTCATCAGGGATTTCACGTTGTGCGCTCAGCTCACGAATTTTGTTAGCAGCCCAGTTTGCCCATTCCTTGTAAGCGTTCATGCCATACTTGTGCTCAGCTCCCTTTGGCAAGAACTCACGTGATGCAAACGTATCCAAATGCTTGCGGTAGAACTCGCCCGCGTTGTAACGCACCAACTGAAGTCCTTCCACAAAAGAGGGGCTTGCAAGTCGAGCTACACGAGCTGAACGCACACGAAAATCTCGCGTAAAAAAGCTATCTGGGAGAAAAGCTGTGTGGCTTGTTCGGGATGTCGAGACCACCGACGAGTTCTTCTTGCTAACAACCTTCGACCGACCAAGATGCGGTGACCCCAACTCGATAATCTTGTCTGCTTCCGCTTGTGTTAGAAAATACTCAACATCAAATACTTTGGGTCTTGTGCCCACCATCGTCAACGTCACACCGTCCTCCAACACATACTTGTACCCCTTCTTGATACCCGGCCACTGCCACAATTGGAAGTCCAACAACACGTGAACGATGTTCTTCGTTGCACGCAACTCCGCCTCATTGCGAACTGGCCAGCCCATCTGATTGTACAGACGTACGCCGTTCACCATCACGTCACGGTCTGCACCCAACCACGCCGCAGCCACCTCGGCCGCTTTCCCCACACACTCGAACTGACCGTTCCACGACACGTAGACGCCGTCGTTGGCGCCGTTGAGCATGAAGAACACTCGGTCGTCAGTCATGGGTTGCTCCGCCTCCATGGGTTCCGTGACAGGGAACACTTTACCGTCAAACAGCGTCGTGGCCGTGTAGTCCGAGTCGTTGCACTTGAGTTCACTCACGAGGTGACGCACCTGCATCGTTACTAGGTCCGTCTCGTATTTGTCTGGTAAAACTCCGATAGTATTGAGGACGCGTGAAGGCACTCGATGCAGCAGTCCAGTGTCTCGCAATGTCTTCAGTGCCACCTCATCGAATTTCTCGGTCTGTTGAATGAACCACCCGCCGATGATTGCAAGCACAATCACCACAACCGATAGAATCTTCAGTGCGATAGAGCTAGAGGAGCATGCCTTCGTCGGAGGCTTGGATGTTGCACCCTTGACTTCAGGCGTCGAGCTGTCCACCATGTCTATGACTCGTCGTTTTGAACAATGAAAAAATTTACTCATGGGTCGGTAGGACAGGCTGTGCAGTCACAAGAAACGAACTTCGACAAAAATGTTTTCGACAGATGTGGAAATAATGAGGCTTTCTTTACAAAGTTTTCCAGTAACTACTTACATGGTGCGTATTTGAATCTACAAGTTGTAGATTCAAATACGCCGTTAAGTTCAGAGACAAAAATGCTGCTTGAAACCTTGCAGTAACTTGTCAAGGTTAGCGCGACCACTTCCTGTAAAACATCATTTTTTCTTACGTGTGTCCGAAAACTAGCAGAGGTTAGTAGTAGTCAAAATACTAGCAGTCATATTTTTGAGCTGGACGCTGCATTTTCGGCATCGTGGGTGGTGCATGTGTTAGCAACAAAAATTGTTTTACAGTTCAGAAAGGCAGCTTCCAACAAGTATGGATACGACAGATACGAAAACAAAGAGTTGAGCATTGTTGAAACACCACATTACACAAGTTGCGACCCCGTGAGTGACAATTCGATCCTCGCGATCCACTACTCCGCTGATATCAGTTGAGTCATGGATTTACTTGGTGGTCCAAAGATCAGCACCTTCCTCGGAGTCAGAATCCCACATGAACGAGTTGGCGCCCCATTTGACGCCTTCGTGAGGTGGGCAGCCCCCATGGCGGCTCATGACGTCTGGGATACCTTCCGGTGTCTGAACGTAGAAAAGAGATGCATGGAGACCAAGAGGAGGTACAGCCAGACCGGTCGAGCACTCACTCATGCCGTCGCGCACGATGTCTTCGTCAGAGTAGCGGTCCAAGGAGAATGGGAACACGGTCTCACCACCAACCTTGGTCTGATTGTTGAGGTAAAGGAAAAGAGTCACGTATCGCTGCGGGTGGAAGTGCTGAATGTATTCAGGCAACTTGTAACGCAATTCTGGAGCGTTGCCCACGCGTGCCTCCCAAGTACGGATTGCCAGCTCGGCAAACTGCGGCCAAACCTGCATCACTTGGAATAGGACGTGGTTCCGTCCGCGGTTGAGCACCATCCAGTCGTACCATTCAGAGTTCGTCATGCGCGTGACAAATCCCTTGGTGTAGTCATCGAGGATGAAGCCCACAAGCATTTCCTGGAACTCCACGGTGAATCCGGGGTACAAATCTCCACCTGGACGAGCGCTAGGCGGCACCTTATCTCCAAGGTAGCTCACACGCTCCTTGGCCCAACGAACCCACTGGAAGAAGTGCGAAACAGAGTTCGTATCGTGCTTGGGGAACGTGTAGCGAAGCTCACCACGCCCCAGTTTCTCTTCCCAAGTCTGGATGATGCGAGGCAGATACTCTGGAGTTCTCGTTTCTTCCATCAGATCCTTCATCATATTCTCGGTGCCATTGTCCAAGTTCGAGCGAATCCATTGCTCATGTTTGCTGTCGAACAATGCGTTGAATCTGTTGGACGTGTTCATGTAGTCGTAGAATACCTCAAGCAGTGCACTGGGGAATACCAGCGGATCCTCAGCATTCGGGAACAGCTTACCGCCCTCATGGAACTCCTCAGGTACCTTGCTTTGGTCAAGGGCGCGAAGTTTTTCGGCAGCCCACTTGGTCCACTCAACATAGTCCTCAAACACAAAAGAGTCGGCACCCTTCGGCAGGAATTCGCGCGAGTGAAAAGTATCGAAGTGCTGGCGGTAGAACTCACCGGCAGCATACCGCACCAACTGCATGCGCTCCACGAAAGAAGGACTAGGAAGGCGTGCCACACGAGCCGAGCGTTTCTGAAAATCGCGCGTGAACAAGCTATCGGGCAAGAAAGCGGTGTGGCTCGTGCGGGACTTGGACACTACCTTTGAGGAGTTGCTACCATCGACCTTCGATCGGTCCAGCTTAGACGATCCGACCTCAATAACCTTATCAGCCTCTTCCTGTGTGATGAAGTATTCAACATCAAATACTTTGGGACTAATACCGACCGTGGTCAGTGTCACACCGTCCTCCAACACATACTTGTACCCCTTCTTGATACCCGGCCACTGCCACAATTGGAAGTCCAACAACACGTGAACGATGTTCTTCGTTGCACGCAACTCCGCCTCATTACGAACTGGCCAGCCCATCTGATTGTACAGACGTACGCCGTTCACCATCACGTCACGGTCTGCACCCAACCACGCTGCAGCCACCTCGGCCGCTTTCCCCACACACTCGAACTGACCGTTCCACGACACGTAGACGCCGTCGTTGGCGCCGTTGAGCATGAAGAACACTCGGTCGTCAGTCATGGGTTGCTCCGCCTCCATGGGTTCCGTGACAGGGAACACTTTACCGTCAAGCAGCGTCGTGGCCGTGTAGTCCGAGTCGTTGCACTTGAGTTCACTCACGAGGTGACGCACCTGCATCGCAACCATATCTGTGTCGTACTTGTACGGGACGTTTTCCGTGCTGGTGGACACAAGACTTGGCTTGGCCCCGAAGGCGACGGACACCTGCTCCACTAGACTTTGTAGACCATCGGCATTTAGCTGCACATCCGTGTACTTGGCAAAGCCCACAGCGAGTGCAACGACTGCGACTGAGAGGATAGGCAGCAAGATGTTTCTGGTCTTCTTGACGGTGGGTTTCTTGGGGCTCGAGGGCTTCTCGCCGCTTGGTGCGGGCTTGCTGTCGTCCTTGGTCATCGCTCGACGCCGGAAACTGAATTGTAGCTCTTGGCCGATCCCGCTGAGACTGACGTACTTCTGTTAGATGTTGATTGGCTGCGTGCTCGTTTTTCGAGCGTCTTGATTGGTCATAAGGGAAAAGGATTGTTAAACCTGAAAAAAGTGGTACAGAGCCCTAGTCCTATACCGATGATACAATCCATAGTGGGCGCGAATGAAATGGTCAGAAAAGATTGTAGCATTTATGTAAAGAGTGCGTTGAGGCGTCGTTGGGCTCAACGCTTGATCTGTTCCAGCAGACCCTGTCGGATAAGCTGTTCTACATCCACACGGCGCAGGAAATGCTGTGAATGGGCCTCCAAGTTCACAAGACCACTCTCGGTCATGACCTCGCCACAGTCGCGCAGTACGCGCACCTCCACGTACAAGTCCTTGGGAGGTTTCATATCCTGGAAATCAAGTTGGTAGTTACAAGATCAGCACGGCAGCAGATGGAACAGCTAGAGAATACAATACTACTGCGTACTGCTGAGAGGTCGAGCTCGAAGTCAGCCATGTAGTCTGTCAATAGCTGGTCGTACTGATTGAAAAACTGTACTTCGCGCTGGCACAAGCTGCAGCACAAACAAACATGATGAGCATCAGTACCTTCAAAACGGCGCTATAACACTACAGCTCTAGTGACAAACTCACTTCTGGGCTAGCGGGGCAGGTATAATGGTGCCAGTTTCCCATCGCAGCGCCTTGATCTTCTCGATGCGGTGGTGTCTGCCAAACCATTGTGAATTAACCCAACGTTGCAATCAATTCAGCTAGAATTCTCTACGGCCGTCACCTACATATAAGCGACCAAACAGCGCTTGTTGCGCAGGAGACATTGGTGGCTCACCACGAGACCGCAGTGCACAGACGCCGGTTGGTCTGCCAAGTTCTGGTACATGCTGAGCACAGCCATACGTAGAGTCAGCCCATTATTTGTCTCCTATTAGTACAGCATAGCATTCGCACTTCATCTTCCTCTCGAGCTCTTCGTGTAGCAGCCCTACCTCCTCCACCACCTGCCGCACGAGATCTTCCTGAACAAGGTCAATGGTCACCCGTTGTCAACACCAATCCTCTCATAATACACACCACATGACGAGAATGTCACTCATCTCCTCTATCCATCTACCTCACTCACATTATACGGCGGCAACCAGTCACTGCGCTGCAACTCTCGCAGCAACTCCTTCCCCTTTGCATTTAACGCCATTGCAATACTTCCCGCCAAAATGCGAACTTATCGTCCACGCGAACCTATGTCGAACTTAACACGCACTTAGAAGAGTGATTGTCCACGTCGCTTCAACTTCCGCACTGAAAATGACCTCGTATGAGATCCCCGCCGAGCTTCGCGCTTCCTTCACGCCTGCTCAAGTGGAAGAATTGGCTACGCAGTTCCGCATCAGCGACACTGACGGAAGTGGTACTATCGACGAGAAGGAGTTCCGCGCTCTGTTGACGCGTATGGGGCTTCAAGTCAGCGCCGCAGAAGCCGATGACCTCGTGCACAGCATTGACGTCAATGGAGATGGCTTACTGGACTTTGCGGAGCTTGCACAGATGGTCGCGAGACTTCAACGGGGTGATGCGAAGCTCGCGTCGCTCCGAAAATTCGTGGAAGCGCTGGACACGACGCCCGTGGCGCTGTTGGAGCGAGAAACCGCTAAGTTCGGACTGCAGCTTACGTACCAGTTAGTAGAGGACGAGGAGGAGATGCCGACGACGTTCAATGGGGAACAGGAGTTGGTTCAGATTCAATTGGAACTTGTGGGTAAAGTATGCGGTCCGACGGGTCGAGAGACTGTTAAAGCTGTGGGGAAAACTACTCGAGAAGCCAAGTTTAAAGCTGCTGAAGCTGCATTGGTGAAGATTAAAAAACTACAACCAGGACTTGCAGTGGAGCCAGGAGAACTACCGGTGCAGTGGGAGAAATGGCTGTTTGCTAACATTGAAAAAGGAGCGAGTGTCAAGAAGCTCATGCACACGCTTACTCAGAAAGGATTTTTACTAACAGGGAACTTGACACTGATGCAGAGGATCTCGACGAGAGTGTCGTCATATCGACTGCGGACCAAGGTAGGATGGGCTGGTTTGACAACAGGGCTTTAGCTGTGCTGACGAGTCCTGGTATCAACTTTGTCGGCTGCAGCGCAATGCACCGAGTGGCATTTATGGGGCAGGATTTGATTCTACTTCTCGTCCTGAAAGTAATGAGACTTCGCGCTCGAGTTTACCGACCAAGTCGTCGCGTACAGCACGTAATATTGCGATAGTGGAGAAATTCCCACCACCTGTGCTAGCACTGCATCCCCAATGGGCTCACTGGTGTCAGCAGGAGCTTGCTCGAGGTATTGACGGCAATGTCGTCCTGAATGAACTTGTAGCTCAAGGCTTCGTTCCTGGGAAAAGCCCTCTGTTCACGCAACGGCTGCTCCACGTTGTGAAAAGCCGCAACGACCGCTATAGTAACAGCGCTGAATCACCTCGTACAGCAGCATGGAAGCCTTATTCTTTTTTACGGGTACTGGAGGAAGGAATTCTACTGGAAATTGAGCTCTTTGTGTTTGGTGGCCAAGATGTCAACGCTCTTCAATGGGATGTGAGCACAAAACTGACGCAATCACCCTTGCACATCGCTTCCAAGCACGGTTACCACTTAATCGCGAAATTGTTTCTAGAACATGGTGCTCAAGTAGATCAACTGGATTCATTTCGCCGCACACCACTGATGGTCGCTGCAAGGTGTGGGCACAGCGAAATAACTGCACTTATGCTCGAGTATGGAGCCGACATATTTCAGTTGGACAATTTGAAGAATTCGGGGCTGCACTTAGCTGCATTCAGCGGAAGTTCTACAATTGTATCTCAATTGCTACGTGCACATGATGATTCTTTTCGATTATTCATAACAAATTTGCCACAGCGACACGGTGAATCCTACCAGCATTTACTGCAAAAGGCTTATGATACCATTATGAAGGAAAAGTTGCGTGACAATGAGCGTCGTCGATATCACGTTTCGTGGTTATTTGAAACTGTACAATGGCTACACAGGGAGTTATTTGGTAATGGTGGCAATAGCAGAATTTGTAAAATGCCTGCACCGCAAAAGGCTTTTATGGACTATCTTGTATCGCGTTACCACAAAAATCTTCCAAACTATGGTATTTATGACGGGTTTGGAGGTGACGACAGTGGAGACGACGAAGAGGTTGCCGACGATGAACAAGCAAGGCGCCGCAAGGAAGGCGACCCGGCAGATTGGCTTTCTCTAACAGAAATGAAATTCTTCATGGATACGTATTTGCGAGAAATGTACAAGCACCTGCCAAATCTCCAAGGTCGTACGGCATTACACGTGGCATGCGACGAAAACCTAGTGTGCACACATGAACGAGTGATTCAGTGCCTAGCAGAAAAGAATGGATGTAGTCCCTTCCTACTGGATCACAGCGGTAGGACTCCACTCCAGCTTCTAATAGCTTGTCGAGGTCGACCAGGCAGTCCAAAGGGTGATATAATGCATGAGCAAAATATTCTAAAGCAGCGAGTGGAACGTATCCGTGCGAAAGAAATCCTCATTAAGGAGGAACGCGTAGAGTTCCGACGTAAGACTTGGCAAGACGAAATTGATCGATTGGCTCGAGATTTCAATGAGTTGGATACATTGAACCGCATGCGTAAGCTGGTCAAAGAGAACGATATCAAACCTTTTGCTCAAAGTGTAGGCTGGGATATTTACGAGGAACCTCTAAGCCACAATCGCCTATTCGAAAACACACGAAGTGGTTTTATTCAGAGACAAGTGCCTGCCCAAATAGTGCAAGAAGGTCGAACAAGGCTAGGTTGGAAAGAAAAGATGGACACGAACGCACGTCTTGTTGAACGTCACCGCTTGAATCCTGAGTGGGAACTCCATCGCGTAAGTGGCACCGACGTTTATTTCTTCTTCAATCGCGAGACTGAGCAGTGTCAGTGGATATCACCTGAGGGTTTGTCGATCCGAGAATGGCGAACGAATCGCTTTTTCGTGAATGGTGAGCAGCTCGAGGATGAACCAGATCAAGCTAGCCTCGTTGTGCAGTTTTCAGGTATTGCATCGTCGGCGATTGTAGATAATGCTGTGAAGGGCCGAACATTGGGTAATTGGCGTGAATGCCAGGGATTCGGCGGCGTCACATTTTACTGGCATACTATTAACCAGCAAATTGTTGTGGAGAAACCAGACGAAGTACTTCTGCACGAAAGCTATCGATACGCTCAAACGCTCATCTATGAACGCAGCGAGGAGATTGAAACACATGATCGCGGATGGCATCGATACTATGATCCCCAGACTTCTCACACCTACTATTTCAACGAACTCTCAGGAGACTCCGTCCACGAAACTTATGTCACAAAGGCTTTTCTACAACAAATTCGTCGGCCAAAGCGCCAAGCACGGTTTGCTCTAACAACGGAAGAACTGCGCCGCCGTCAAGAGGAGAAGGAGTGGAAAGCAGCATTACAACGAGCACGGAGACATGAAGAACACCTTAAAACTAAACAAGAAGAAAGTACGAAGGACACAGAGCAACAAAAGCGTGAGAAAGAAGAGCTAGAAAATGCGCTACGTCGACTAGAAAGTAGAGTCATGGGGGAGCACTTAACGATTGAGGGTGACGATGAAGATCGTGATGAAAGCGATGCTGACAGAAATCCAAGGAAGAAAGAAAAATACAAGAGAACGAGAAACAGGAAAGGGAGGAGCCTCGCATACATCGATGCTCGGTTCCGCCGTGAGCGTGAAATATTTCTTCGAGCTAGAGAAAACAATCTGCTAACCTCGAGTGATCCAGCACGAAAGGATCCACAACGCGAAATTGAACGGAGTGAGGAGCTGGAGAATGAAATGAACGAGGAAGAGCTTGAAAATGCGCGACTGGAGGATACTGATGACAAGATTGCAATGCGAGAGCGGCGTCGAATTAGTCGTATTTTGACACGGACCGAAGAGCGACTACGTTTGAGTCGAGTACTCTGTCGATGGGGATGTGAACACTGGTTTCCACGTGAGTTTAGCCTTGAAGAACACGAGCGTGTCGAATGCCCGAGAAGACTCATGGTATGTCGCTTGGGTTGTGCGATGGTCATGGAGAGGAAACAATGGTGCGAGGTTATTTACGATCATGAGTCTGAGAATAAAGAGCAGTGCTCGAGCCGCATAGTGTACTGCCCACGGGAGTGTGGTATTTGGTTACCTCACTTTGATCTGGCTGTGCCACACATGCGAGACCTTTGTGTCCGGCGGCCTGTTGGGGATCTGCGATGCCGACTAGGCTGTGGTCGGGTATATCAAGGTGGTGCGAACGAGTTACTGACCCTGGAGCAAACACGGCTAGCCCATGAGCAAGACGACTGTGAGTTACGCAAGGTCAAGTGTACTTGGCCAAAATGCAATGCTGCGATTCTTGCCAAGGAACAAAATGCTCATCGTCGTGTTCACCTACTATCATCAGGAATTCTGAGTTTTGTGACTGCCGAAGTCCACGAGTACAAAGTGCCACGCGATGTGAAGCTGCTAAAGTTTCAGGCTTGGGGTGCTGGTGGGGGCAGTGGGCTCTTGCGTGGCCAAACTGTGGGTCACGGTGGTGGCGGTGCATTTGTTGAGGGTATTTGCCAAGTGTTTCCAGGTGAGACTCTTTACTTCTCAGTTGGGTCTGGAGGCAGTGGCGGTAAGTTTGCTCGGATGATTGAAAGTCCTGACGAGAATAGCGATGACATCGAAGATGAAAAGAAGATCAAAAAGGTGCCGGGTGGGGTTTTTGTCTCTACTCGAGTATCCTCGGCACCGGGTGGAATCCCGGGTGGGGGTCAAGGACACAGTGGCAATAAGGAGTCTGCTTGCGGTGGTGGCGGAGGTTTTACGAGTATTTATCGCCAGGGTGCTTATGGAATCGAGTATATTTTAGTTGCTGCAGGTGGGGGCGGAGGAGGAACGTGCCGTAATGGAGGTGGAGGAAGTACATGCAAAACTAAAAAACCAAGAGCAGGCGATGACAGTCGATGTGGTCGTCCAGGAGGAGACGCTGCAGGTGGATCTGCTGGAGCATGCGATGAGTACAACCCAATATGTAAGTTTGTTGGTACGAATGGAATTTCGATGCAGGGTGGAGATGGAGCTGAGTTTGGAGGAGGGGGAGGCGGGGGTCTTTTTGGTGGTGGTGGCGGTGGGTTTTCACCTGGTATTGTTGGTGGTGGCGGTGGTGGTTCCAGCTATGTAAATGCAAAGCTTTTGAATGTCAAGAGCATGCGTGTCGAAGAGGGTGGAGTCATCAAACCCGGTGGCATGAACGAAAACCCACCTCAAAGTGTTCGAAGTGCCTACTGGGATTTGGTGGATGGTGTTGCAGGCGAGGGTGGCACTGGGACGACGCATGCAACCGCAGTAGGAAACCATGGGGGAGTGCGAATTGCGAGACCTGGGTTCTTCGACGACATGAAGTTTCATCGCTAGCGCTTACCAAGCACATGCACAAAATCAGTTACTGATACGAAGGAATATGTGGTTATACTTGAGGCCATCGAGGATGCTCTTCTATACATTGACTGTGATGTCGTTCACGTCTGCATCTGCGGCAGTCGCAGTCACTACTTCGAGTGAACTTTTCTCGTTCTGGTCATTGTGGTGGAAAATCTGCTTCAGTACAGAATGGGAAGCGATGGGGTGACAACCATCGATAGATTCACCGGATACAGCAACAATAGCAGCAGAAGTACTGCATGTAGCAGGCGAAGAAGGGCATGACGAGGCCACACTAGTAGCTTCAACAGCAACACCGATTTCATTTCCCGTGACCGAACCGGTCGACTGGCGGCTTCTCTTGAGACTACGACGCAGTGTTTCCGCAGCAACTGCAGCCACAACGCTCGTCTATCAGAAAATTATTAGTCCAGATCTAATATACGCAAGCACTGGACGTGATCTGAATCAAGACCTACCCGAAATTTCCGACGCATTAGGTGACGATACTGCTGGAGGCCCTCCGTGTCCGAAACGGAGACAGCCAGAGACTGGCGCGACGTGCGCTGCGACTTGAACCATTCATGATGCAGTGCTTTAGCAGATGTCGGTCGTGCTTCAGGTGAGACTTGAAGCAAAGTCGAGATCAAATCTTTAGCCTCATTTGATATGGCGTCCCAGCGAGGACCAGTCATGGAAAACTGTCCCGACGTAATATTGATGATCATTTGATCTCGAGTCTGGCGACCATCGGGATCGAACGGATGAACTCCGCTCAGCAGTACGTAGAGTACGATACCCACGCTCCACATATCACTCTGGACACCAACTTCAGAGCTTCGTGCTGGCTTCGGGGGTGAGTTTTCTGCTTCGCCTGTATCTGGTGTTGGTGGTGTCTTGAATACCTCGGGTGCGCAGTAAGCCCAGGTCATACGATTTTTCGATAAGAGACTGCTTTCCTCAACAAGTGCTGCTAAGCCGAAATCAGCCAACTTTATATTTGCACGCTTCGGACTCGTCGAGGTAAGCAGCAGGTTTTCTGGTTTTACATCCCTGCATCAAGATTGATTAACATAATATGTTGCATATTATGCTAGTATGGAGCACGGAACTTACCTGTGGGCAATACCGAGCTCATGAAGAAAATGTAAAGCTTGAAGAAGATCGGTAATGAAGCGTCGAGCGTCCCATTCCGAGTATGCACCTTCGTCAATCAATGCTTGAAAAAGTTCACCACCCTCTGCAAGCTCCATTATGATATACACGAATTCGGGCGTCTCCATTACGTCGTGTAGTGCCACCACATTTGGGTGAGAAGCACAGCGTCGCAACAGTGCCACTTCACGTTCCCACTGAACCGGATCATCGTTAATTAGTCTCTGTTGTGCCTTGTCCAAGCGCTTGATTGCGACGAAATTTCCAGTGACTCGCTCCCGTGCACGAAATACTCGCGAGCAAGTGCCTTCACCGAGAACCACCTCAGGAGAGCCCACCTCGTAAAACTCAGTAAGCGAGGGCCAACGACGACTTGAACAAACTCCCATCGGATCACTTGTTGGTAAAAAATAAGCAAAGTGAGCTCCCAACAACTTCAAAAATACTTCCAGAGGTGAAGACAAGATTAGAGTGAATCGACATTCAACACAATTGCGGTCGTCGTTGCCAATTCACAGTGTCAATTCATGTTATAGTTGATCTATCTCGGAAAGTGACTGCATAAATGTTGACTATCGTTTGACAAATCAAGTTGCTCTAACCTTGCTGCAACGTAATCGTTTTATGTTGCTCGAAGGTGCAACGTAACCGTCTTATGTTGCTCGAAGGGGGAGTGGCTATCGTCCGCACATTTTCCACTTCCAAGCTAAAGACCAAGAATCGCATCGACTTGACCATGCTCGGCCGTATCGCTCTCCGCAAGGCTGCGCTCAGCTCGAAGCTGCCGTCGGCCAAGCTGCTGCGCCCCGTGGGCCTGCACACCACAGGCGTCGTGCGCAAGGACGAGGACGCCTCGGAGGAAATCGCTGTGCCCACTCAGGGTCTGCTGGAGCAGGCTGGACTCACGGACTGGAAGATCTCGGCCCCGATCATCGGCGCCCTGGCCATCCCCGCCATCTCCAACCACGTACAGTGACTGCGTTGCAATTGCAGCAACAGAGAGCGATGGACTGATGTGGTTTCGTGCTTTTATGACAGTTCTACGTGCTGAACGAGGAGTCCCAGCTGGCGTGCTGCTTCCTGCTCTTCTGCTCGGCTTCGTACAAGTTCGGCGGTGAGATGATCGCGTCGTACTTCGATGAGCGTGCTGCTGCCATCCTGGGGTGAGAAATACCGCTTCTAGAGACATTTTAGAGCAGCAGGAAGATTCATTTTTGTCTGTCTTAACAGAGAGCACAACGCTGTGGAAGATGCTAACTTGGACCTGGCTAAGGAGACTTTGGAGACCCACAAGGCTATGCTGAACATCCACGAGGACATTGCCACCGTCGCAGAGGCGCACAAGGAGGCTGTCGCTCTTATGTGCGAGGTGCAGGCCTACAAGCTGCGTCACAAGACCCGTGACACGTTCGTGAAGAACCTCGAGTCTATCCGTGAGATCGAGGCCAGCTACAACCTGGAGCTGCAGAAGAGCATGGTGGCCAGCGCCACCAGCAAGGTGCGTGCTGTTGTCCAGAAGGGCGACAAGAAGCTCAAGGACGCTGCCTTCAAGCACGCTCTGGACATTCTGGGCAACGCTAACGTGGATGAGAACAAGGAGGACGACGTGGCTGCTCTCTTCACCAAGGAGCTGCGTGCCTATGCCTCGGACCTCGAGGCCAAGCAGGGCCAGGTGGTCAAGCTCACGACCGAGGAGCAGAGCGAGCTCCAGGCCGACCTGGACGCCTACATGAAGCGTTTCGGCCTCGAGGATGCCGATTTCAAGGCCCCCAAGGAGGTCAAGCTCGAGCTCATGTAAGCGGCTGTCGTCATCTGACTACTCGATCGTACGGCCGAGTGAATTGCGTGCAAGGTAGCACACAGGTGAGGGATGTACAAGCCTGGCCTGAAGCCACTTGGCAGTCTAAATTGAATGGAGCATCATCCATCTACTTGAAAGAATAAGCAGAAAAGGAGTCCACCCTTGTCGTCGTAGTTATCACAGGAAGATAACTTGTTGTACCATGCAGATTTAGCCATACTCAGTGCCAGTTCAAATTTGAAGTGGACAGAAACGGTACACTAGCCGTTTGTTGGACGGTAGTTTGAGGCATTTTTGAATTCTTCTCGAGGGACGCAGGACGACGACAGACTGAGGTATGGGCCGAAGGAAGAAATCGACCAAGAAGATCCAGACGCGCAAGAAGCAGGTGGTCTCCACCGTATTCAAGTGTCCCTTCTGTTCACACGATGAGGCTGTCGAGTGTAAAATGTCTGTCAGACTGGAGCTTCCCCCTCCTTGATCTCGAACTCAATTTGATTGTGACTCTGTAGGGATCGCGAGCGTAACATCGGCCACTTGTCCTGCCGCGTGTGTACCGAGAGCTTCCAGACTCCAATTCACTGTACGACACTTGCTTGGTATCGTGTAATACCTGAACTTCTGACCTTAGCTGCACTTCTGCAGATTTGAGCGCACCAATTGACGTGTACACGGACTGGATTGACGAGTGTGAGGCGTTGAATGCATAAGAACGTTGCAGCAGTTCCATCTAGTGTTAATACCTCCTTGTGAAGGAGAGGGAACAGCATCAGCTACGGTAATGCTGATGGATCTGGGCTGGTGTGACGTTGGACTGGCGTTTTAGGTAAATAGACGGTGGGTGATGCACTCGTGACTGTGTCATAGCTCTCATTCGATATCTTGAAGTTGTAATCAGGTGCTGGGCTTGAGTTGCTATGAGCTACTCCATTTTCTGCTGAGCGGCTTTCTCTCTCTTCTTCTCCTTTTTCTCGCGACGTCGTGCTTCATCTGTTTCTCGATGACGCTTGCGTTCCTCGACCTTCCGTACTCGAGCGGCGAGAAGTTCTCGTCGGCGCGCGAATTCGTGTTGATCACCACTCTCGGCCAATTTGTCCAGTTTCCGCTGTTCCTTTGCAATGGCCAACTCCTCTTCCACATCGCGTAGCCTTTCGGCCTTGCGTTGTTTGCGTGCAACTTCAGCTTTTGCCAGTTTATCCTGCTCTGCAGCCTCCCGTTCCGCCAGCTTTAGTTTTGCAAACCCTTCGGGATCTTCTTGCTGTAAACGAACGAGCTTGGCCTCTTCTTCAGCACGCTCTTGTTCCAGCTGAAGCCGTTGTACCTCGCGCTCTGCTGCCTGGTGACAGGCCTCAGCTCGTTCAAGTGCAATTGTACGACGCTCGTCCTCTAGCTGCATCTTCAGACTCAAGTTGAGTACACACGCGTTGAAAATAAAGTCCCGGCAGAGTGTGGAAAAAGCAGCGAACTCCAGAGGTGGTCTTTCAACGTCATCGTCCTCACTATTGTCCTCAAACAACGTTGGTGCGAGATACCCGAGCAAGAAATCGAATACGAATTCGTCCTGGAAGTAGGCAACTCGTTGTCGATGTAAATCGGGGAGCACCTTCCACAATTCAGCAAAAACAGCACGGAGACTTGTCCTCAACTCTTCCGGACCTCGCTGTCGTCTGCGGTGCTTACTGCGCAGCTCTTCCATTCGAGCCGCCTCGGCAAAATGGTGCTTCTCGAATAGTACTTCCAGTGCTGCCGTAAATTCGCGTCCATCTTGCAGGTATTGAGCTAGTCCAGTAACATCCTCATCTGATTGTGCTCGCATCATGACAGTGTCGTCCCAAAAAACCACCGCTCCCATAGGAACGTACTTTGGCCACCACGTTGGGAATCGTCGATACTGGTTCACAGGGTGGACATCATCCACTCCTCCATCATCTCTAACAAACACCGTCTCGATATTGGCAGATTTCGTTTCCCCAGCAACCTCGCCCCGTTCCTCCGATTCCTCTGTCTTCTTGCGAGTGATGACAGCACGAACTATAAGATAGTTTTTGCTGCTCACAATGGCATGTGCAAAAGTGAATCGTTCATCTCGCTGAGAACCACCGAGAAAGGTGGGGCATGCTGTACCATCAAGTGGCAAATTGTCAAAGTCTGGCTCAACACGAGCTGTCAATGGACCGACAGTGAGATTACGAACTAATAGCTTAGTCTCGCGATCTTGTAATAATGTTTCAAGACCAACACGCATCCCGCCACTGAGTATGATCACATCTCGTCCGCGATGCTTGGCTTTCCACCGAAAGAGCAGATTCAGCAATTGCTCTAGCTGTCTGCGGCACGACACCCAGTGCTGTGATACAGTTTGGCGGTCGTATAGTTTCCATCGTCCGACTACTTCTTCTTGGTTAGGATCAAATCCCGAAAGTGCTAATTCTTCACGCATACCATCCACGTATTTTGCGTCTGTGAGTATCAACGGAAGCTCCATACACAGTACAAAAACCATTACCGCCTTCTTCTTGAGAGCTTTCTCAAGTTGCTGCCACTGCATTTCTCCAATTACCGCACGCTCCTGTTGGGTTAACGGAGTTAAGAGTCGATTGTTGCAAGTTACGACATCATTGTGAGGTGTGCTGCGCATATCACAAATGAAGATGCCGAATTCACCAGTCTGAACAAATTGAGCCGTGTCCGTACGCTTAGCAACATCGTTTACGATCTCATTCTGACTTCGGTTTCCAAGGTTTAGTTCTTCATCAGCAGTCATATGCGCCATGTTGAAATGTCCTGGAATCTTGCTGTCGCGTCCTAAGTGGAGTTTGCTGCTTTCAGTTTCCACAGGAGAAATTTGTTGTACATGTTCAGGAGACATCAGATCGCAGACATTGTCATCGGGTGACTGCAATTTGAAGTCAATTTGATCAGCGGTGCTAGTATCATGAAGCATCAGTGCGAGCTGGTAGTCAGTAACGATCTGCTTAGCTTCAGAAAGCACAAGTTGGGCCGCTCTTGTTTGAAGTATTTCATGGTTTCGGAAAAATGGCGCGACATCAGTTTGCGATCGTAGGAACCAATTACTGATATGTGCGAGTGTTTCACGCACACTCGGTACGTTCCAACATAATCGATAGCGTTGCTGTAGACGCTGTCGTACCTTTCGGCGCAATGATGCTTCGTGTGAAGCTGTACCATTATCATTTTCACCAGACTTCTGTCGAAGTTTCAGCTTTCTGTTAATCCATTCAAAGCACTCGAAGGCAGCTTCATGCATTGGAACTTGACCACCCAAGTGCAAAATCATGTCGAGACCACACCAAGATACTTGAACGCGCTTCTTGATTGCCACCCATAAACTTTCTGTTGACTCATCCATCTGCTCGGGGAAATTTGAGCTTACAGCCACGAATTTTAGAGAAGCTGCAGTACTCGAAGGTGTGTGAAAACTTCCGCGGCGGATTTCAGAGTTAGCGATGCCCTCAAAACGATAAATGTATCGGCAATCAGGTACCAATGACGATATTTCAAATACATGCGGGTGGTAGCGCGTCAAAACTTGAGCTACACGAATATCTTGGTTTGCGAGAATGTCTGTAACCACGCAAACAATCCGTGCATCAGCATTAATCTCCAGGAGAATTGGTACAGTAAAATTCATTGTCACCGGATCACCAGGATCACCCTCAGCAAGTGGTTCTTCGGGTTCTGCTTTTGGGACTTCCCTGAGAACCATTCGTCCAATAACTGGTCCGAGTACAGCTTTTGGCAACGACACTCCCGGGAAAAAGCGAAGGGTTTCATCATAGAAACCTCGCCGGTAATCCGTGACAAAACGATAGCTTACGAATGTTCTGCACCGAGTTAAATGGCTTACGACACCAGTGTCAACTTCTGCTAGTTTATCGCGCTCAGCTATAGTCACATTTGAACCACTACTAGCCACAGCAGTGCTAGCAGTATTTGTGATATTCCGATATGAAAACCGCTTCGAGAAGTTGCCCTTGGATATTGCTATGCTCTTTGCTGTCACTGATGCAGCTCCCTTGACTTTCTTCAGGTCGCGGTGGAGTAACTCACGGGCTTCACTCACAGAACCTACACACGTCAGAGTAAGCTTTTCACTGAGCTTTTCGTCCGTCACCTCGAATGTAATTGAGCAGCCATCAGTCCGACAGCATATCAGAGCGATTTCTCGATGGACTCGGTCCACAAATTTCCATGCAAACAGCTTCTCGAACAACAATACAATTTCCGGACGTAGAGCAGGATAAGCCTTCGATACACCCCACGTCATGAGATCACCTGAAATGACTAACACAAGCTGCTGAACAGGGTTTTTTGGCTTTGTGAGTGCTGCTCGAGGTTGACCAACGTCTGGCGTAGTATTTGAAGTTTCAAGACCTTCATCAACAACTTTCCACGATGAAGCTGAAAAGAGGCTAACTGTGGGAACAGTGCTCGATTCTTTAGCCTGCGTAGCGGACGTCGATGAACCTTTCTGAGACTCCACTGTATTGCAATACTCGAATGCTTCATGGCTAACATTCGCAACAATGATACGGTTGATTCCAAATGTAGTGGAAAATGCGGTTTTGTTTCCGCTGCTCTTGCTGCCGTACTTCAGTTCACGCTCGGCGAGATCGACCCAGAGTTGGTTTTGATACAATTGCCACAGTTCGAACGTGATCCCTCTCAGTATACTCGCAACATTAGTCAAAGTGGTGTCGGATACATTGTTAAATCCGCTTTTGCTGAGGGCACTTCGCAGACTTCTTTGATTGAAGTACAGATCTGACTCTTCGTTGAGAAGCATGAGGTTGCTAGAATACCCGAGAATCCGCTTCATCGGGGGAACCCCCCATGCAATCCGATACACTTCTTGTAGTCGATAACGTAAGTCTGATCGCAAGAGTTGGAATTCTTCACTATCCTCATCGTGGCTGCTGCTTTCCACTTCGCTAGTTAAGCGAACCACAAGGCTAGCAAGCTCCTCATCGGTAAATGCTCGGCTCATATCGACTTGTCCACCTAGGTGAAGCATTAGTTGTGGGCTGACTAGAGGTTCAGAAAGGTATTCATCTTCGATGCAGTGCCATGGATTAACATTGTGATGGTCTTCGTTCGGATCACCAAGAGTATCTCCATTTCGATGACTGATGTCTCCAGCTAATTGTGCTGTATATGAAGCCATACCATTAGCTAGTATTCGGGACCATTGTGAACTTGATTGGATGTTCGCCGACTGAAAAGTTTCGCTTTGATTTACCAAGAAATCGACCATTGAATTGCTGTTCACAACGAGCCACTCCGAGGTTAGTGAAATCCAGGCTGGTGTGAGAACATGACCAAACACAACATCTTTATTCTCTAATAAGCCCTGCACAAGACCAGTGTGAACGTCAGCAGATCAAATTGTCGATTCAAGAATGGACTATGTTACTTCAGTACCTCGAATTTGATAGCATAGCGAGTGCCTGGCTGCAGACCTTCGACTTTTACGATGGTTGGTGTAAATGCCTGGACGTGAATCCGTGTAGTGAGGCTAGGACATTATCGACACAAACTTCTTAGCGTTTGCAAATGCGTGAAAGTACAGTGACGCAGGTCATAATACAAGCCTACCTCTGTGATGTTGCTGAATCAATCAGCGTGCATCCTAAGTTGGGTACGAGTCGGTCAAGTTCAATGAGGATTCTCGCAGTTCTGGGCGTAACTCGACCAATTATTGGGCCAAGAATCAGCCTTGCTTCATCCTGATGCTGCATGTAGAATTTTATATCACTAGAAGCACCAAAAGGATGCGGTACTAACTCAAGCACACAGCACTGTTGTGATAGTTTTGACCCAACGGATATTTCATGTTGAATCGAATAGCGAATGGCCAGTTCTTCATCACCAAAAGTTGACACATTCTCATTTGACCACTTTGATAATCCAGGCCTGGAAATTGGCCCCACAACGATTTGTTGGAAAGAAAGCTTCGTCAAGTTATCAGAAATAGTAGTTCGGGAGGCATAAGCACCGCTGCAGATAAATACAACATGAAACTTCGGATCCTATACACCAACAAATGACAACATGTGCATGAGAAAACACAAAAAGATGCTTTGAGTGTTCACGGAACCTACCTTTTGTAGTTTGCGAAAGATCATGCGAAGTAATCGGGCTTGTTCTTTTGGATACATTCCCCAAGATGTCGTTCTAGTCGCGACTACATTTGTATTATCTGAATCATCTGAAGCTCTAAAGCCTTGATGCCACATTTGAGTCATTTCGCACTTTTCACCTCCTTGCGATATTAGTGGGACGTCGCACATGATAACAAGAGTATTCGGGTTGTCAGGTTGGTTAAATTGAAAGTCTTGAAGATGATCGGCTTCCAGCCAAAACGCAAGCGATGCCCATTGAGAAGTCGAAAGCAACGTTTCAGGGGGCTGCATGAATGGTGATAGCACTTCATTGTCCAGTATTGTTTCGATTGTGTCGATAGTCAACATTGCCACGCCGTTTTGAAGACGAAACAAATATTGCTCAGACGGCAGTGTATTGTGCAACCGTAAATCACCTACTTGCTCATACTCCATCAACACGTTTTGAACAATTCTGAGGAACGAAAGAGGAATATCTTCCTTTATCAGAAGCGCTCTTAAAACACCCAGACTTGGGAACCAATGGGGTCCACGTGCCAAGAGAGGTTGGTTGGTAGGGGTATTCCAATGCTGGTGTATACATTTCCTCACACACTTCCTTACGAATCGCCGAAGCTCTAGATCCCCAAATTCTACCCCATCTCGAGTGGAGAGAGCATGTGCGCGGTGAAGATCGTGAACCAATGCAACGACGCATCCAAAATGCACCGTAACATTGACCTGAAGCGAACCAACCGTAGGTAAAAAGTTGTTCACCACATTCCCGATGTATGAAACTGATGATTCCGCTGTGATGTCTTCAGAAGATAAGTAATCCACTGTTGTCCCATTCAAAATGCGATCCTCTGACATGATCAAGAGTCTAAAAGCCGGTAGGTGCTCGTGTGGGGTTTGAAAAATTCCCGGCTCGCTCTTGAGTAATCCCTTGAATATCCGAATCAGAGGGACAACTTAGCAAACGATATATTCACAAAAGAATTTGGAAGTATTATTACCTGAAAAGACAGGTTGTAGGTGCGCCCTGACGTTAAGTTAGTTATGGTAAATATTGCCGGGCAGTACGGTTTAACTCGTTTGATAACGCGGTGTTCTTCAAGTGTCAGTCGGTCTGTAGCCACACAAGTTACATCGCCCTCAGCATCGCATTCGATTAGTACCCGAGCGACTCGAGATGATACACTCCCAACAATAGGACCTAACTTCATAATAAAGCACACAACAGGGCACAAGTTAGTGCTTGTGCGTTTCTTCAGGAGGCCATTAAAAGTTTACAAGTCGGCGAACATGTCGTGTTTCTTGTAGTGGCCCAAGATTTTCTTGAACTTGACTGTATAGCACATCAACTACACCATTATGCATGTCATTAACATCCGGGACCATCTCCATATTCTTCAGTATCTCTGTTCGTTCTTCCAGCGCATCTTTCATCTCGCTCACCGCATCACACATAGAAAATAAGCAGCTGAGTCTCCCCAGCAACGCCTTCGGTCTTGGATGAAACACACACCATTTCAAAAACATAGCGAACGTCATTTTATCTCCGTCTTCGAGCTCCACAAAGTCAAACGCCTCGTAAGCAATGGCCATAGAGTCCATCTCAGATAGATTATCCCCCTCTTCAATAAGACCAAGTCTAAAAAGCCCATCACAGCACGTGCTGATGACAAGCGCCAGCTCCGCCTCCACGATGTCGTCCTCTGTGTCCAGATCCACCAATGAGAACACGAAACGCGCCTTATCCGCCAGTGCGCCTTGTGCCAGCATCGCCGCAGTAGTTAGCAGTGTCACGAGGTCTAC
Source organism: Phytophthora palmivora (assembly GCA_008079305.1). Lineage (NCBI taxonomy): Eukaryota > Oomycota > Peronosporomycetes > Peronosporales > Peronosporaceae > Phytophthora > Phytophthora palmivora. Next base: position 177,899 of record VOQZ01001514.1, on the reverse strand, counting down.
ACGAGGCGTACTTTTGCCCCCTACAGAGAGGGACTGACAGCGGAACGTCTCAAAGAGGAAGTCCACGTGGTGATCGAGCTCTGGGAACTCCAGCACGCACTGCAGCTCGCGTCGGGTGAGCGCCATGCCTCCCTCTACGCCCTCTACGTTCACCCACGTGCGATACACACGCAGCATCCGCTCCAGTCGCGGCAGCGCCAGCAGCGCGTTGAACGCCCGAGCTCGATCCAGCGCCTCCATGGAGTGCGGAATTGAGAGTGATGGTAAGATACGCGACGTTTCGATGTAGCGAATACTTTTGTGTGGTGCACACTTTTGAGGGTGGACTCAACGTCGGAACATGGGTTCAAGAACTGCTGGCGATGACGGAGTTAGTATTGTTGGACAGCAGGACATGATGCTGTTCCTAGAGGTTTCGACTGATCCTCTCTGTCTTTGCTTGAGCCGCATCGTCGTGAAGAATTACCAGCAAGCATGACGACCACGGTGATTACTGCAGTGTATTGTGTATTACGCTCCTCCGTTTATGCAAGTGTGAGTTTCTCAAGGCCACAGACGGTGCGCAACACCTTCTCGAAGCCCAATGGAATCTTCAAAGCTGTCCTTGAGCTCATGTTGGGCGTGTACAGTGCCATCTTCGTGCATCAATATTGCATTTATATATTGCGTCGAGTTCGTCGCGTTCCGCTGCAGAGTCGGCGTTGCGAGTCCCTTGTGGCGCCAGTTCTGAAGACAGCGCTCGGCTGGCTTCTTGCCTCTTCACATCCAGCTGTATTGAACCCTGTGACCAGCGCCTCCAGTCGACACCGCGCGCCTGTCAAGGCAGTTGATGCAGGCACTAGCACATCCGAGACTGCTCGACTGTCTCTCAGCTTACGCCGCTCGTAAAAACCAACTCAAAAATACCAAAATCGAAGAAAAAATCACTTGACAGTGGCTCACTATACCCTCGAACTTCAAATCGCCGTCAAAGCCAGAAAACCCCCGACGAGCACACAGCCATGAGCTCTCCATCGCCTCCGCGCGGCTCGCTACGTCGCTTCTTCTCACGTCGACGTCGCCGTGGACTTCGCGGCGCATCTGGCCGTACGACTGCCATGTCTGGAGCTGCCGCACAGCAGTCAGAAGCTCGACGCACGCGTCTGCTGGACTCTTGGAGTCTTCCAGAGCTCTTTGCGCTGCGAGAACTCGTCCACATCGCTGTGAATAAGGCGACCATCGCCCCAGACGTACCGCCGAACCCAATAGCTCTACAACGCGCCGCTCGCGGCGATGAACGGGCACGTACAGGTGCCAGTAGCTCAGCCAGTTCCACGACGACCGCTACGTCCGCCACCCCATTGTCTACAGTCAGTCTCGAAGACCTCAAGCACCAACAGGAGCTGCAGGCACGTGTGGACTCGGCGCTAGTCCATAGTCGACGCTTCTACTTCAGTCGACGCGTGGATACGAGACTGCGACTTCATTCGAGGCGGCAGTTCGTACGCCTTTTCCCGTTGCTAGGTCGCACGTCCAGAGCGGCACAGCGCACGTTGTTCAAGGCTTTTGACGCTAATAATTCAGGCAAAATCGAGTTTGATGAACTGTGTGAGGTGCTGGCCAAGGTGAAGCAGGCGAGATGCTCATCGGTGCGAGAGATGGCGGAGCTAGCGTTCGCCTGGTTCCGAGGAGATAGAAGTGAAACAGTGTTGACTTGTGCAGATATAAAGCTGCTTGCAATGACAGTTATGGAACTCGGAGGGGACAGTAAAGTGCAGACGGAGCATGGTTACGACTTGGTGGCGTCGCTGACGAAATTGGTGCTCGGAAGAGGACAGAACCAAGTGACGAAACAGACCTTTTGCCAGGAAATGGACTGTGGGCTGGGTGCTCATGTGCTGCACGTGTTGCTAGCTCCATTTGGTGTGGTTCGAGCGCTGCTGGATGAGGAGACGATTCTGCAAGAGGTGGAAAATACGCGGTGGAAAGCAGGTGACACAGGCTATGTGGTGTCGAATAGCTGGTGGACACAGTGGCGCAGATACGTGCAACCAGACCATTGCAAACATAATTCGCAACTGCATCAGACCAGTAATGGCGGAAATGAACAGGAACCTGGAGAGCAACAGGTTCAGGAGGGTGAGCGCCAAACACCATTACAACAGCATGTTGCAGAATATCATCCTCGCCCAGGCCCAATCACCAACACTGATATTTGTGCAAATGAACAGCTAGGAACATTACGACCGGATCTTACAGAGGGAGAAGACTTTGTTCTGGTGTCTGCTGGCGTATGGAAGCGACTTGTGCAAGCGTATGGTGGCGAACTTGAGTTTCCACGACAGGTCATAGAGGTGTTTTCATCTGACGAACAACAGGAGATGCCACCAAGAGAGGAAGACAGGAAGCCGAACGAATCTACCGGTGTCACATTAGTATTGAAGTCTGGTGGAGGTCAACTGCAGCAGCAAGTATTAGTCGATCTGTATCCTGTGGCGCTACAGGTTCGTTTGGCCCGACATGACTCGCGGCATGTGTATCTTGTGTACGCTCGACGATTTCTGATACATCGCGAATCATCCTTGAAGGAAATTGTGTATCGTATGGGCATTTTCCCCGGCGTAAATGCTAGAGAGGTGACTCTGTGGCTGCGGCGACACCGTCTTCAGTCATGGGTGCGCCTCGAATGTAGTCTGGAAGCCCCGCATGCTACTTTGCAGCATTTACAAATTACAAGTGCCCAGGAACTACTTGTGGACTTCCGAGCGCTGGATATTGAGGCAGATCCGCAAAGTATAACACAACAGCGTCGACGAAGTAGTTTGGCAACAACGCTTCCACGAATGCCTTTCACTGTTGCCATGCTGCAACCCGTGGGGAATGACTTCGTCTGCTGTCCGAGAGCAAGCCTTGCTAAGTTTGCAAAGACTGGCGACTGGAGGGTTCTGCGCGAAAGCATGGCTGCTGAACAGGAAGCAGTTGCGGCTGCTTCAGCTGTGTCCTCGCATGTCGGTCCAGGAGGCGTACTCGTTGGTCTTGCTAAACACATGGAAGCAGCAACAAGAGCATCACGTGGAAGACTGGTCATTCATGATGGTTTGCGTGCCACGGGATTGATTAACATGGGCAATACCTGCTTCATGAACAGCGCTTTGCAATGCTTTGTTCATTCACCAGTGTTTAGGGAGTATTTTTTATCAAACCGCTTCGAAGCTGAAGTCAACAAAAAGAACCACCTTGGTAGTCGAGGTGCGGTTGCTTCAGCCTATGCACAGCTACAAAGCTCTCTTTGGCGTGAACGAGATCAAGGTTACTTGCTCCCTGGCCGATTTCGAGACGAGTTCACGCGCGTTCGTCGTCACTTCGAAGAAACCCGCCAGTATGATGCTCACGAATTTATGGTTGCATTGCTTGATTGCTTGCATGAAGATCTGAACCAGGGATGCCGAGCGATCGCAACCTCGGCTGAAGATGCTATCCAAGACAGGAGCTCAAGGTGTTTGGGTTTTGGACGTATTGGTGGTGACAAGCTGGAAAATGCCAACGAAGATGTTCAAGTTCACCATGAATTAACAGAACCCTTTCGGATGAAGTTCAGGGCGATGCGGCGTGGCGCGCATATACCAGTGTGAACTCATCTGTAGTGGTTGACCTTTTTCACGGACAAATGCGTAGCGAGACTGTGTGCGGTACTTGTGGTGAACGCAAATGCACATTCGACCCAAATCTGTTCTTCAGCTTACCCATTCCAGAATCGAATTTCGTTCGTGTCGAGGTAAGCGTGCTATTACAGTCGCGAAAACTACCGGTGAGGATGCTGTTGAAAATGATTCAGAAACTGCACTTCAAGCTGTGCAATGTGGATTTTGGCTGCGCCGAGGAAAAAGCGTGGGCGCTCTGTGCGATCGTATTGCAGCAGTTCACGGTCGCACCAGTGGAAACCGATTTTTACTTGTGGAAGTTCGACGAAATCGCATCAAGCGAATTGTTGAAGGAGACGAAGTTGTAGACAAACTTGCAACAGCTGCACCAGGCTCTCTTGCTGCCTATGAGCGTGCTTGGACGTTGACAGAGATCCCTGTGGTCCCTACTGCAATTGTTGAGTATTTTAACGCACTTACAAATTGTGAGACTGACGATGGTAATACGAAGCCAATTGTCGCTGAAACAATCAGGAGCTTCTCCGACCTTCGAGTGGGATCTCGCGTTGATGCAAGAGATAGCCATAATGACTGGCATCCAGGCACGGTGATCGAAATAGGGGGAAAGAGTGAACCCGAGCAAGAGGATGTAGATCACAAGGTTAGCACACAACCAATACGTGTGTGTGTTCACTTCGATGCGTTTAGTAGCAAGTGGAACAAATGGTTTACAGCTCGCGACTGGAAGGCAAAGCGACTGCAGCCGTTGCATACACGGACGTCAACATCGACAGAAGTCTTCGAGGTACAAGTAGTCCACCGGTTCGCTTCTCAACCGTCCTCGATTATTTCATCGGAGGCAGGGCAAACAAGTGGAGATGATCATTCTTTTACAGGCAACCTTCCCAGCTCCCAAAAGCTAAGGACTTCGATCACACAAGAACGACCGTCGTTGAATGTGTTTGGTACACCATTGTTTGTGACGATAGCCTCGGATAAGACCGCACAAGACATGCACCAGTCGCTTTTACTGCAGACTGCTCGCTTTTGGCGAGGTTTTAACGGGGGTGCCAAGCTTGGTGGAACCAATCAAGACAATGACTGCGATAAAACGACACTACCGTATGAGGTCCGCATTGTGAATTTGGAGGATTTGACTAGCGAGCGTGGTGAGCCACTACCTATGGACACCAGTCCTCTATTACAGCACTTTTCGACACGAAGTGTTCTTGCGCTTGACTGGGCAGACCGCGACGAGTATATTAGTCGCGATGTGCGAGTATCAGATGATATACCGATTGAAGTGATCGAAGCTGCTAAGACGGATCCGGACTTGCAGGCAGACCTTGATACAGCCACATCCGTTGAAGAAAAGCCAAAGGACTCAAACGCTCAAGCCGCAGTAGTTGACGATGATAGTCCACCGATGTATGCTGTTCCACTGACAAAGTGCATGGATGCTTTGATGCGAGAGGAAGCGATTTCGCTAGAGGATCATTGGGTGTGCGAGAGTTGCGCTGTTCCTCGTGAAGGCACACGGTTGTCCGCGATCTGGCGCCTTCCCGATCTAGTCATGATACAACTCAAGCGCTTTCAATACCTTGAAAACCAGCACAAGCAGAAGGTTCGCGCACTTGTTGACTTCCCCATTAAGGGTCTGGACTTTTCGAAGTGGATGGGTCACCAGGACGAAGGTTCATCTGTATATGACCTCTATGCTGTGGCTAACCACGTTGGTGGGCTCACCCGAGGGCACTACACAGCTTACTGCCGCTACGATGCGGACTTCCCAGAAAGCTCCGTGTTGTTCCGATCGAATGAAGAAAGTGGAGATGTCCAATGCCCCGAGCTGTGGTTCCGGTTTGATGATGAGAAGGTTTCCGAGATCGCTCCAGGTGACGTGGTCACAGACGCCGCATACGTGTTGTTTTATAAGCGCCGTACTCTGTCACCTCACAATGTACTTCGATATGCGCTTTAGGATGTGACATAGAAAAACTACGAAAGTGGCATGGCGACATTTGGAGGTGCAAGCCTTGGTTTGTCTTCCATCGATTTCCCCGTTGACTCGCGTAAGCGAGCACCTCTAATACTTCTTCTGCACGCACAACTACTTACAAAACAAAACCCTGCTTTCCCGATTGGCAATGTTTCCTGACCATAGCCCCTAAATACCGCAGAGAAACTCCGTTGAGAGCGCACCGTTGCTGCTGTCGACAGCAGCGTTCCGACGGACACGCCGCAGCTCCTCCTCAAGCCGTGCTGTCGTCTGTTGAGCCCGGTGCAATCTTGTTCGCAACGTTGCTCTCTCCAGCGCCAGTCGCTGGATGGTCTCGGTGGGCTATGAAAATCGAGGGACAAAACGCGAATGGAACCGCAAGAGGACGTCGTCCATATGCAGAAGCAGAAGAAGTACCAAAGGAGTCGTCAGCACTCCATGACCAGCTGCGCACTACTACAAAACAGAATCATACACAGCACAACCCAGCATAGGCCCAACACGCCAGCATTAGAACTATGACTAAATGCTACCGCATTGAGCCCACGATGAGCTTGCCCTACGACGACTTACTTACTTTAGAGAGAGCCTCGTTGTCGTCCGGAGCGCCCAAGTTGGCTCCAGTTCGTTGTAATCGGAGTGCGGCAATTTCACGCCGTAATCGTGTCAATTCGTCAGCCTTGCTGTCCTCGCTTGCGTTTTCAGAATCGTTGTCTCCAGCAGCCGCCGCCGCCAACAATGAAGATAATAACTGTAGATTGGCACCACTACGTTCTCGCTTACCTTGCAGATCACGCACCGTTTCCAAGAGTTTCGCATTGTCTTCTAGAGCTCGATCCAGTAGAGTCTGCAGTTGAGCTGGAGTGTCATTGTTACTAGACGTTGGCATGTCTGCCTGAGACTCAGATGTACAATGTGAGGATTGCATCTCTAGTTCCAACTCATCAATGCGCCTTTGAGCGGCCAGCAGAGCGCTCTCCATCTGCTCCTTGTTGCTGTCATTGTCTCTAGACTCACTGCTGCTGCGAAGACTGTGCTCCAGATGCTCGATCTCACGCCGTGCAACGTCCTGTTCATGCTCCAGAGCGCGCGCGTCATCAGCTGCCTTTTCATCAAGTACCCGAGCCATCTCGTTACGTTGAGATCGCACAGTTTCCTCCAGGTTATTGAGCTTCAAGCGAAGCTCATGCTCTGCCTGGCTCTGTTTGGATTCTTCATCAGCTGCCAACGTCCGTAGCTGTTGAAGCTGAAACTCAGCAAATTTGGTGGCGGCACTAGAAGTTTCAAGCTCGTCCTGGGTAGTTTGCAACTCTTTCTCTAGGCGCTGAATGGCGTCTTGGTAGATGTCAAGCTTTCGACCAAGACGCGAACTCAGAGCGTTTACACGGCGGATTTCACGGTATGTGTCATTGAAACTTCCATCGCCATCCTCGCTCGCATCGAAACCATCCACTGAGATACAATCGTCACCTATGTCATCCTCATCACCTGAAGCATAACTGGTCGAATTTGAGTCTGTGACCACCGAAGATCCAGACTTTGGACTGGGAGGACTGCACAGCATCGGTTTCTTGGTGTACATGAGTTCGGTGACTTCATCAAACAATGAGCGGTACACGTTCAGCAATTCCTGCATATCCTGCATCTCTTCGCTTGGAACTGTAGACGCTTCCAAAATGGGTGTCTCCTGTTCATCTTCTTCGCTATCCTGTTGAGGATCAATTGGCACGGCATCACTAACCCGGCGGCGTTCCTCTTCAACGAAAGCTTTCCACTCTAATAGCTCACAAAGTTCGTGACGGATAAGGTCATTCTCAGCTTCAGCCTCTTGAGATCGCATTAGAAGTTCCTCTATGCGATTCTGTTGCTCTTGCACCTTCTTGTGCAATTCGCGCTCCCGCTTTTCAGCTGCAGCTAGAGCAGCAGCAGTCTCATCATCATCCGCGGAGTGCTCCTGGTTGTCTACATGATGAAAACGCGCAGCAGTACCACTGTATCGCTTGGGTGTGGGAAGCATAGACATTCGCGGGGCCTGAAGCTTACTTGGTTTCAGTTGGGGGCGCCGGCTATACTTATTTCGTTCAGGGTCAAACGTGACCTCTTTGTACTCCTCAAAGCGACAAATCATTCTGTAAAGCAGCATCTCAAGGCGGTCGCAACGGACTTCCACAACATCACGATCTAGCGGCTGGGGTTCTTCTCCGTTTTCCTGAGCGATGTCTGCAGGTGACATCGCACCACTTGCGTACAGAAGTTTCTGCATCATGTCGAATGCCGGTTCCCACCTATTTTGCTTTTTCTTTTCCTGGACACGAGCCTCTGCTTCAGCCTCAGCAATTGCCTTCAGTCTCATGAAGTGCTCGTTCTTCGAAGTGTCAACGTCACTAGAACCGTCGTTTGGAATTGGGTTAATAGTGCCAACACTGCTACGCAAAGTCGCAATTTCTTGCATGAGCTTTTCAATCTGCTCTTTAAGAACAGGTACCAACGAGTCAGCATCCTCGTTCTGTACAGCGTTGTTCTTGATAAACTTCGCGCGTTGAGCGAACTTCAGTGTGCTCAACGTTTCTGTAAAGTACTTTTCTTCGGGCGATATTGTCGCCACAATACTTGTGATGGCATTACCACCCAGGGCGTCGCGCAGTAGAAATGTAAGCTTTGAGTCACGATAATGCACATGCCTCTTCTGGCCATTAGATACATCCACCAAAGCCATTATAACATTGCCAAGCGCTGACAAAGACTTATTAATCTGCGCAGCCTCTTTTAATCGCTTGCCCTGGACTCGAGTTTGTCGCTGTTTTTCACTTCCTGCTAAATCCACCAAGTGCAAGCACGAACGACGTGTTCGCTTCACACCAGCAGATGTGCGCTCTTCCAGCACCAATTTCACCGAGAAAACAGCGTGTGAGCGTGAACTCTCACGATTCATATCGGTTGACGATATATGGCGATTCTGTGAGCCAAGTTGCAGCAGAGTCAACGCTTCCTCTTCACTGCCCACATCAATCTCACGCAGTTGATCCACATAAACCTCCTTATTCCGGTCTTCACGAAGACTCTTGGGCTGCTGCGCAGCGACCGAGCCACTCGGTTCCAGCAAATCAAAAATCTTTTCGTTATAAATCTCCAAGTATGAACAAGCCAGCGTATACTGCAGTGCACGTTCCTGTTCCTCTCCATTGTAGAATGCAGCATTGCGTTCTCTAGAAAGCGTTGCAAGTCGCTGGAACAAATAATCCAAAATCCGTGGCGTCAGTCCACGCAGTGGTGAAAGCCGCAACTCATGCGCATCTGCAGTAGCTCCACCCAACATGGTAAACGTTTTCCCGGATCCAGTCTGTCCGTACGCAAAAATACTGCCATTGTACCCTTGAATGGTATTCTCCACTGCTGCTTGTCCTGCATCATGAAAAATATCCTCCTGTCGACAGCTCTCTGTAAACACGCGATCAAAGCCAAATCTCTTTTCCTGTTGCGACGCCGGTGCCAACGTCACTCCACGTTGATCTGGCGCCACTTCTAGACACTTTTTCTTGTCTTTCCCAGGCGACGGTCTGATACGCAGCAACACGCGGATATTATCCGACTGTGTAGCTGCTTCACTTGTCGCCATCCTGTCTAGAGTCTGAGTCTGCGTCTCCGGCACCTGATTACTCATTGGAGTAGGAGAAAACTGGAGTTTCTTGCTTGGACGTTGGAATTGCACAGGAGACGGCGTTCTGGCCATTCTAGCAGGAGACGGCGTTGTCATGCCTGACTCTTGGATTCTGGCAGTAAATCCCGCACTTGGGGGCGTCAGGAACGACGTCTTGCGGCCCCCAGGCCCTGGAATTCTGCGTAAAAAGCACCATGAGAAGGAAGTTTAATGACCAACGACAAAATGACGCACCGAGACGACGGGAAGGGCATTTTCCGCTCTGTCGTCTCGAGAGCGAGACGGAGATGATGGAGCCACACGCGCCGGTTTGATCTCGAGTCGTAACTGCAGAGAAAAGCGTCGGATGAAGCCTCAACCAAGTGCCCTGGCTTCTTCCTCCTCGATTGGAGGAAGCACTGTAGAGCGCGGTTTTACGGTAATTCACGGCAGATTACGTGACGAATTAGCCAACTGTACAATTTGTTTTGTCAAAACAAATTGTAAAAAATTGCAAAAACTTTTTACGTCGGATATAGTTAGATGTCATGTGTAGTTTGCTACAAGCACAAGCATTGCTTGGCCTATTCTAAGCGCCACCATTCACGTGACCATTGCACTCATCCTCGTCGTCAGGAATCATTCTTGTCTCGTCCTCATTTACATTAAACGTATTGATCTTTGGGTACGAAAGCACTTCCAGTGTGGCTCAACGCCTTTGCAGGCACAATTCCAAACAAAAGCTACAGATTTCAGGAAGATGATGTACCCGGCCACGCGTGGGCCTACGTCGAGGGTGGCGGTTGATCTCGGCGAGACGGATGGTACGTACGATGAAGACTGGGAAACGACGGAACCGAACAATTTACCTCCACCTGAACCTCCTCAAACTGAGCGAGTACCAAGACCACGTTCGTACTGGCGACGGAGATACGAGCAATGGGCTCGTAGTGATGAGAATGAAGACAACCGAACCCGCAAGGCGTACGCACCTGGTACAATTGCGACACTGCCAATGCCAATGCAAATTGCGTTCCGACGCAAGATGCTGTCCATCTTTGCGCTGCAGTTAATGGTACTGACAGCTCTCGTGGCAGCACTAACGTATGATTCCACGTTGAGTGAGTGGACACACGATACTTTTAAAAGAACTGTTGACCTAATAGGGCCACTCGTAGGCTCGATGGCAGCTCTCAGTGCAGTTTATTTCGTACGCACACGTTTTCCATTGAATTGGTTCATGGTTGCAGCTTTCAGTGTGGTGCTTAGCCTTTTAGTGGCAGGAGTGCAGACTTGGTTGGATACACCCGCAGGACTTTTCTGTTGCGGCTTCACTTTCGTGACGATTTGTGTTATGATAGTGCTGTCAGGTCTGTCTTACCGCTACCACGGAGATGCAATTCCGTCGGGTCCAAGTGCTGGCCAACAACCTGATAGTGACGGTGAAATGGTGCTTCGTTCGTCATTGGTGTCTGGCTGCATGGCATTCGTCATCGCCGCTATCATTTCAGTTATTTTGTACGGCATTTTGGGTGGTACCGACGACTTTGTGTCGCTGAGAGCACTGGGATATTCAGTGGCGTTAGAGCTGGTACTGATCGTCTGGTTCTCGTACGATGCCAGCAGCATGTACAGCATCATGACGCCTGATGAATACATGAGCGGTGTCGTCTATTTCTACGTGGACCTCATTGTGCTCACGTGCGCTGCTTTCTTCTTGGCTGGTATCATGTTCGTAGCTGCCATGTTCTGCCCTACCGCAAGTTTCGGCTACTGTAATTGCAACGGCTGCCTGTGTTTCAGTCGAGCACACCATGAAGAAGAGAATGATCCAGGTGTGATACCATACGACGTCGATGAAGACGGAACGATCTCCTACGGCGTCGTTGAGACCGCCCGAGACCAAGACATAGAACGTGGATGAAGAAATCGTGAGTTTGATTTATTTGATTTAACGAAAAGTGACGATCAAGTTACCACATCAATCAATACAAGTACAACATGCCTCGTCTCATTGAATGGCTACATTTTATGTCTCCTTCATTGGTCAAAAAGAGGCTCAACGAGTAGGTCCAGTAGCCAATATTTGCTATGGAGCAGGAATGGCAGCAAGTTTCCCGTCGTCGTGGGAAGCCTCAGCGTGGGCCTCTGCATACCCGAAGAGCTGAACCGAAGGTGTCTAAAGCTTCTCGTAATGGTGAGACTTCTAAATCGTGTAAAATGATGTCGTTACTGGCAGAAATGACTGTGTAGCCATGTGTCAATGGTTAGCACTTGAAATCATTTTATAGTTATACTGCAGCATTATTCTCTTCCTCGTGAAAAATGCAATATTGTAATGCGATTTCTAATCACTTTGGCTGAATTTACAGGTGGTGAGGAAGTGGTGGAGCCTGTGCCCGAGGTCTCCATTCAAAAACAGTCACAGATCACTCGACGAGTTCGCGCCATAGCCGACGTCTTACAGCACTCAAAGTTACTGAAAGACGCGTTGCGTGTGGTCGTGGAGCACTTTGAGCTGAATACAATCAAAACTCAAGTTGATAACGAGAGTCCAGGGATGGTTGACGCAGAGGTTGCGACCAACAAGCGACCCAAACTCGTAGGCTACGGACTTGGGAGCTTCTGCGCGTCGTCCAATGCTGTTCACCAGTTAGGTTTCCTTGTGGCACTGAGAGAAGCTCTCGATGAAGGACAGATGGCTGTAGAAACTAATGCTGACGAGAAATCCGACACGATTCAGCACATTGCTGAGATTTTCGATCCCGCAATGAACAAGGTCAGTCACGTCGGAACAACTCTACACTTTACACGTTGGAGTGCGTGCGCAACAGCTTAACTTATCGATGTTTTCTGTGGCATCAGAGCGACGCTGCGATCGCGAAGCACTTCCAACTGACCGTTATCCAGGAGAACGAGCACGGACGGCGGCGAGTGGAGTCCAACACGGTGTTTTTCATGCCACACTGCGGCAAGACACTTTATCAGAATGTCGTCGCTAGCAACTGGGGCCCTGAAATCAAGAGCCTCGTCATCATAGGCAACAGGTACACCGTCGCTTCTGGAGTTCATTCACCTGAGCTGCAGCTAACCATTTCAATTATGTGTACAGTTTTTCAGCGTACGGAGACCGCGTGCTCGCATCCAGGAGCGCCAAGAACTGCTACTCGTAAACGTCTTGCCGTATCTCAAAGAGGTACCGTTGCCATGTGGTGTCTCGAAAACCCACGACGACTTTACACGCTATGAGGCGGCATTCAATGACCTCAGTGTCCACATATTCCCCTCGGAACTGCTGGATCGTACGCTAAGTGACGTGAATCTCGCGAAGATGGTTGCAGTAGCGAAGTCTGATCTCACGAACGACTTGTAGATTGAAGTTGCCATGACTCATGACCCCATAACCCATAGTCTTATCCCGAAATTCAGTCGAAAAGAGTCACTAGTGGCGTGTGAAACGTCGATAACGCGGCAGGAATCGTCCGCAACGGTTTGGCTGAACTGGAACTCAGAGCAATTCGTTCCCAGCACATTACGTATCGAGCTGGCCAGAATCTGTAGCATCGCACATCAACACCTTAAAAAAGCTGGAGCGAGTCCTGCGTGCCGTTGCTCAAGAGCCGGCATCCGTTTCCATCACGCTGGTTTCTCCTTCCGGTCAGTACTTGCTAGCGTCGCACTTTCCAGAGTTGGTGCACGTTGGCATGACATTTGCAAGGTGCATTGGAGGCGAGCCTGACCCTTTGTGCTGTGCTGCAGTGCCTCGAGATATTCCTCCTGGACGGATGAAAGTGCGTCAACTTTTAGGTTGGACACGCCCAGCGACCCCGACGGATATGGCTATGCACCTTTCGAGTAGCCACCACAAGCAGAGCACACGCACTAGTTCCAGCAACAATAGGGAACATGAGGACGAAGAGATCGTCTACACCCCATTCGATATGAGTAAACTCTCCATCAATGAGCTTAAACCTGAACCGAATGCACGATCTGGTAACAACTGCTCGAAAGAGATCAATACCAACAACGTACGTAGACGTAGTGCATTAGTGTTGTGACCTTCGTGTTAAACCGATTGTCGTTCTTCTCAATAGATCAAAAGCGGTGGAGATAATCCAGAAGAAGATGAAGACAAGGCGTCTGCGACGATCATTGTACCAGATCATTGTGCTACGGAGAAACACACGGATCAACCTCGTGCGTCTCGATGCAGTAGCGATGATAGCAGCAATAGCAGCACAGCTTCGTCATCTCGTTCGCCGTCAGGTGATGCGATGCCGACAATCAATACAGCAGTTGATCCTCCATCGCCGACGACCTCACCACCGCCTAAAGTGACGTTCCGCAAGGGTGAGAAGAGTTTCCTGGACTTCCATCAACATTATGCCATCACAAGACACTTAGGTGAGGGATCGTACTCGACGGTGAAGCAAGTGACACACCGTAAGAAAGGAGGGTTCTACGCCTGCAAAATCGTCGACAAGTTGAGTCTGTCGGATGTGGATCGAGCAGCTCTATCGCATGAGGTTCGTGTGCTGTCAAGCGTCAGTCATGTGAACATCATGCGCTTGTATGAAGTCATCGAAGACGATGCCAAGTGCTACCTGGTCACCGAGTTAGCGGAAGGAGGCGATCTGTTCGACAGAATTGTCAAACAAGGCAAATTCCCAGAGCGTGAAGCACAAAAAGTGACTGCTGCGTTAGTGGAGGCACTGCATTACTGTCACAAACATAGCGTCATTCATCGTGACGTCAAACCCGAGAATGTTTTGCTATCTGGAGACGACGTTAAACTGTGCGACTTTGGTTTTGCCAGACAATTGAATCACCAAGAGGAACAGGCCTCAGATTCGTGCGGTACACCAGGCTACGCAGCTCCGGAGATTTTGGACGGCCGTTCCTATGGCCTTGAAGTCGATGTGTTTTCATTGGGAGTAGTGACGTACATTATGCTATGTGGTTATCCACCGTTCCCGATGAAACTCGCACAGCTTCGAACTCATCGCTTCAACGTTCGCTACCCTTCAAAGGACTGGGCTGCTGTTCATCCAGATGTGAAGACGTTGATTTCCAAAATGCTGCACGTTGATCCCAAGGAGAGACCGTCGATGGCAGTTCTTCGAACGCACCCGTGGATTCAAGCGGGTCGAGTCACACTCGAGCGTCTACGACGGCAAAATGAGGAACGCAAACGTCTTGCTGATCTTACACGCCGGCAGCAAGCAGCCTCGGCAATCCGCAAAAAACTAGTCATGGGCGGATTCGAAGCCGTCAAATATGGTCGCAATGGTCTTCCTCACCGTACCAAGCTTCGTTTGTCGACCGATGGTAAAGTCCTGAGTTGGCAACCCAAGCTGCTTAAGCGAAGCTTGTTACGGTACCAGAATGCACGCAGTTTTACGAGTTTGTTCGGCATTGGTGGCAAAGATAACAATGGTACCAGTCAACCGGACCTCCATGCTGGACAGCCCGAAAGCAACCATATTCCGGCTGGTGGTGTCGTCGGTACGCCTAACAACGAGCACGATGACTCCGAATCGTGTGCTAACACTACTTCCGCTTCATCTCCCCATTCCCCTGACAGCTCAACAAGCAACACTTCCGACTCGATTAACGAGAAACGTCTATGGTGGCGTTCGCTACGTCGGGAGCGTGGTGCGAAAACTGAGCGCACTGCCAGCGGCGGCTTCACACTCAACTTTTCCACTCGGCAGACCGGAAGCACCCCGACATCGCCAATAACTCCACCAGCAGCCAAGATGCTGCGATTGCGATCACCAAACACTACATTGGAGCAGCCCACAACCCCGTCAGCGACATCTCCGCTGGACGACTCCATTAAACTACACGATATCCGTGAAATGTTTGCCGGTGATAATGCTCCATTCTTCGCAGGGCACGCCATGAATCTGCCAAATTCTTCGAAGCGTGCAGTTGACCCTGCCTGTGTACTCTCCGTGTGTACGCGTTTCCGTGAACTCCACTTAGAGTTCCCAAACGAAGGTGTACGCGATGGTTTCATGTATTTACTCCAACAAGCTACGCTGCCACTTGAGCAATGTAGTACCGCTCAACCTCCACGTCTGATGAAGTCGACGTCAACGCCTCCACCGGCACCGCAAAGCCTATCTAGCAGCGGAAAATGTACTTTTGTGATCACGACGCCACCTCATGCAGAGTCCAAGATGCAAACTCATGAACACGAGGTGATCAAGACCGAAGCCGTAAGTCAGCACCGTGAACGCAGTTGTGGACCAGAAGTTGACGATGAAGATGTTGATGTCGTAGCGAAGGAAGCGACGACCGCGAGCTCCAACAATCAGAATGAATGAGTTTGCTTTTAATTATTAGTCCGCGTAATTTGACAATCTAATGGAAGAACCGTAGCTTCCTGCATCTCTCTTGATGGCAAATCAGCTAGAACTAGCACAATACACCTTTGCTCTAAGTGACACTTCACCCTAATGACCGACATTTTTCGATTGATGCCGCATTCTCGAAGTCGGCGAGACTGGATCCTCTTCTCCCTCTGAATCCAAGTAGGCACTACTGGAGCCTGCACGTTGTCGGCTGTTAGCATGATAGTCGACAATATCGCTTGAGTTTCGATGCCGGTCCATTGGTTTACTACGAACTGTTGAAGGCAATCGGTAAATCGATTTCCGGCGCGCAAGAACAATTCTTCGGTTGAAGATGGACGAGCACGCGAGAAAGACCGATATTGCAGCCACGAACAACAAGTAGGTTCGCCGAGAAACAAGTTTGGATGCGTGAGCTTTGATCATGAAAATCAGTGCGAGCTCGCCAATTTGGCAAAGACCAACCGCGGCCATGAGTGCCTTGCGAGGACTGATACGGAAGAAAGTCATGACACCAGTCATAGAGACCGTCTTGATACCAACGATTAGCAGCACCATGGACAGGATTTCACCAGCGTTTCGAATTAGAAACATGGGATGCAAAATCATGCCGACGCAAGCGAAAAACATGCTGCCGAACAAGTTTTCCATCACACGGATCGACATAAAAGCACTTTTGGCGTTTCCTGAAACGTGAACGAACGCTAACCCAGCCAGGAAGGCTCCACATTCGAGTGAAAGTCCGATCATCTCCGAGAAAAGCGCCATGAATAGGCACACAGACACCACTCCTAGCAGTACCAGTGGAGCATTGTGAACCTCTCCATTGCAGTCAGGAAGCGTAACAGCTTCGGTACCACATATTGATGCAGACACATCGTCATGCTCACGACGACAGCGTAGGCCACAACTGTGCGCACCATAGCGACACCAATCCATCCAACCGAGCGCACAGAAAACCATTCAGGTGTACCTAGCGCAAAACTCATGAGTACGTCTTGAATCGCAATAATCGATGTCACCGTCTACACATACAACGACAAACGATACGAAACTACGTTACTATAAGCAAAAGGATAAACTCCTGGTCATCACGTACCCGACCAAATGAAGAGTCCTGAATCCTGTTTTCTCGAATGTGTTCGTATAGTGGTGCAGTGGTTGAGAAACATACGCCAAGGCCAATGATCAGTCCCTCGATAAAGGAATTTGTCCATCCGATATACACTGCCACACCAGCAACCAGCAGCACCGTAGATACAATATACGCTACACCACCCGCAAAATACTTTTAAAGACATCTTCCGGTTGCTGCGGCGAATACGCGGCTCCATGTCCAAACAGCAAGAACACTGAGCCAAATAGCGAGATGGTCTCCACCTCCTTATAGAGTCTCACAACGCCCAGACACGATGGTCCTACCAGTGCTCCACCTAGCAAATACCCAGCATGTGGAGGGATGTTAAAGTACGTGGCGATAATTCCTCCAATGGCAGATACCCCCAGCAACACAGCAACTTGTGCCAATAGCTCCATATCGTAGTGTAACACAGCAGGATCTGCCTTCTTCTCCACGGCTTCCAACTTCTTGAGCTGTTCAGCATTAAGTCCTGTAGTGTTCTTCAAGTGTCCCGTTTCGTAGTCAACTTCTTTAATTCCATCCTTCTCAAGCTTCTGCTCTCGCTTCTCCTCTTCCTGGTGCGCTAGCACCTCCATGAGCTTCTTGGATTGCAGCTCTTCCTCCTGCTCGACATGTTCCAGCTCCAGTAACGTTCCATTGAGGCCTAGAGCGAGTCTTTTCAGGTTGGATTGTACTGCCATTAGCTCATCTCTCAG
This sequence comes from Phytophthora palmivora, assembly GCA_008079305.1. Classification (NCBI taxonomy): domain Eukaryota; phylum Oomycota; class Peronosporomycetes; order Peronosporales; family Peronosporaceae; genus Phytophthora; species Phytophthora palmivora. The sequence goes on along the minus strand of VOQZ01001514.1, from coordinate 160,448 downwards.
GTGTTGCCTCTCTCGTATCTGGCCTTGAGTATACTTGGCAAATTGGTCGCCTAGCTCCATGTTCTGCAGACTTTTGCCTACCGAGAGTTCCAACTGCTGTACTATGTGAAGATGCTCCTCGACCTGGTCAATAGAGAGGTCGGTAGCCGTAACCACAGCAGCCACAGCATCTCGAGACCCTTGAGTACTGGAATCTACGCTTGAATATGGTAGGGGGTCCGTGGAAGGCGGAGATTTTGTCACGATAGTTACGAGGTCGGAGGTGGATGGGTCTTGAAGGATTGTGGGCGCTGGAGACTCTGCGGGAATGGGAATTTCGGGGTCTGACAAGACGTCGATCTGTGCTACAATATGAGAGAAATAGCAGAGCGTGACGACAAGTAGCAGCAGAGATATGGACACCAACGTCCTGCTATTCCCGACGAGCAACATGGTTGCTTCGACTGGAGAATGGGTAAATATAGTAAAAGCGACGGACTTTGTGATTGGGTAAAGGTGCTAGTTTTTGTTGTTTCGGACCTATTTTCGCCATACTTTGATCAAGTTAATGGCAGTTGAACTGTAGCCATTCACGCTGAAGGGGTGCGAGGTCGATGTATGGCTGTTGAAGAAACGCTCAGGTATAAGCATAACTACAACATCCACACGACAAACCAGCCTGTACTTCCAGTTGCAATACTGTCCAATGTCTATTTTGGACCCTGCACCGTAGCTTAATTATCCTCTTAGAGTTTCGCTGCCATTGCTGACGGAAGAGCTGCGATGGAGCAGCAGATGCAGGATTCATTGCGTACCGTTTATGGAGGTTTGCTAACGCGAGCTGCTCGCTTGTTGCCATTTTCCCCATTCCCCGTTACCTCGATGGCAACTTCTTCTCCTTTTACGACGTGGCAAAGCGCACGTCTGCATGCTCAAGACGCTTGGACGGATGCGTTGCAACCAAAAGTCCTCCCGTACGCGACCTCCAATGCGTTGGCGGTGGCTCTGCAGTTGTTGTTTATTTTGATCGCTCTCACGTGGTTGGCGAGTGTCATGACACGCAACTACTCGTTCACTGATCGTCTCTGGTCAATCACTCCGCCCATGTTTGCATGGCACTTTGCTTTCCACGCCTATCTGGTGGATGGAGGTATTTGGGACCAACGACTGCTCCTCATGGCGGTGCTCACTACGCTATGGGGATGTAGACTTACATTCAACTTCTGGCGCAAAGGAGGCTACAAACTCAGCGAAGAGGACTATCGGTGGGCTGTGCTGCGCCAGTACATGCACTGGACGCTGTTTGAGGTGTTAAATATTGTCTTCATTGCTGGCTATCAACACGTACTGCTGCTTCTGCTGGTTGTACCTTCTTATGTGGTGTCCTTCTATCGTCATAAGGAATTGAATGCGGTGGATGGGGCTGCTACACTGTTGTTCCTGTTGTTTCTGATGTTTGAGACTGTAGCTGATCAACAACAATGGAACTTCTACAAGAAGAAATACGAGTTGGTCACACAGAAGAAGCCTCTTACGGGCGACAACAAAGCCGGGTTCAACTGCAGTGGACTGTTCCGCTACAGCCGCCATCCGAATTTCTTCGGTGAAATGTCGCTGTGGTGGGCTTTCTACCTGTTTAGTGTTGCTGTGTCAGAACCGGTGTTTAACCCGTCAAGCTTAGGCACGATGCTCTTGACGTTGCTGTTTCAAGGATCGGCACCATTCACCGAGTTTATCACAGCGTCGAAGTATCCATTGTACAAACAGTACCAGAGTCGCGTGCCGATGCTGATTCCCTGGTTTTCGTCGACTACGAACACTCCAATTTATGATACCCACCACAAGTAAGAAATTCAAGAACGTGGAGTGACGCGTCTTAGCTAGGCCAGAGGAAAAGTGAATAGACAGTTTTTGGAGCACTTGATGAAAGGAGCACCCCAAGGTGAGATGAAAAATCGCTGAAAGATACGCTGTGGTGCTGAAAACCAAGTGAAAGTGTCAAGCTCGCCATTTTCATCATAGAGCTCGGCGCTTAAATAGAAACTGTTTCTTAGAAAGAAAAGTGACGTACATGTGATCACTCGGTCTGATGTCAGATTTTGGTCTTAACAGGAAGAAACTAACATAAATTTGAGAACAATGGGGTGATTCCTTTACCAGAAACGCCCGAACAAGTAACTATGTAACCTTATTTCATCACGAACATGTTCAGAAGTGGTTTTGAAATCATTGCTAGCACGGAAGTAGTTCTTCGTACATACTCTCCATGATCCTCCAACAGAAGTTGAGCTCAACGATTGCACAGTAGAGAACTGATAAAAGGCACCCACGGATAGTGCATTGAACTGTATTTCGAAAGGTTCAAGTCCAAATCATCCGACAGAAGCTCTTGCAAAAATGGAGATGCAAGCCGCGGTTCACGGCTTGTGTCCTATGTTTTGAGCCGTTCACAGGCATCAATACATGAAGTACTGGTAATACTTCTCAAATTCTTGTTTATTAATACGTACTATTGATTGACGTCCCACTTGACAAAATAGGAAAGCACTTGCACAAAATCCTTCGGAGTTTGGACTACCGTTGCTTACAATCATCAATAGTAGCGATACACGGCTGCCGTATCTCGCGCAATTCCACCTAAGTTATCAAAGGGTCGTACAAATAAAACTCGCAGGGGTTGAAATTCAACCTGAATCAGAAGGCGTGCAACTTCTCTCCGGCGACTCCCAAATGAGAGCACTTTTTCGGTGGACGATGACACGCGCTTCTAGTCCCGCTGCGCTGTTCTGATCGCCTGGAGACAGACTCATTCCTTCACTGCCACTTCCAACCAGTGTACCTCCAAAACTGCTTCTTGTGTACTTTTATGTTTGGTAAGCACAGCAACGTTTACACACGAAAGGTGTGACACCATGTATGGCCACAAAACCATGATTTTGTACATGTACCAGACCGCACGTTTAAGGAGAATACCAAACGAATTGTCGGACTATCTCAGATAGGTAACACAAGACAAATGTGCCATGACGGCTCGTCATCGACGATGCCTAATGTGTCAAGTACAAAGCACGTTCATGATGCGTCCGTCATGAACTAATAGCAACAATGGTTGATGGTCGTAATCATCGTTTGATGCAGTAGTTCTTGCGTAAATATCGAGCTGCACAGCCACTAGAATAGGGAGGAGAGGTCGGACAAATTCTGAAAATGAGCATACCGTGTAGGCTGCCGGTACAGGTATGTGCATTTTCCCGGTGTCTACAATCTTCACAACGCTTTCCAGAGATTTGAAAAAAATACCTCCTTGGGAGATTCTCGGTTCATGTCGTGATTAAGGACACAATGGCTTTTCCGTTCGAGCATCCTGATCTAACTTAATGTGGTGCTGTTTAGTATTGATCTTACGTATACTGTTCTACCAGCGCAGCTTCCACCTATGCGTTGACTGATCTGTTGAAAACAAGCCTACCGGGGACGGGTTGCCATTGCCTGCAAAGCCTAATTTCAACACATCATTCTGCAATTCATATCTAACAACCAACGCACTTGACGTTCTACGTCCCAAAGGTCATTCAGCAATTCACGCCCAACTTCCAACACCACTCACAACTTGTGTCGTCAAGGAAGATGCGTATGATCGAAGTATTGTTCGTGTTCCTGGTTGCTTCGTTTGCAAGTTGCCATGGTGCTGTCGCTCCGACAAAGAACCAACTTACGATCTCCACGAAGGATTCGACTGCAACAGCCAAAGCCCTTCAAAAGTTTTTCACCGAAGACGCAAAGAAAAACAAAAACAATGGTTTTCTAAAGGTGGTGACTCTCTCCTCCAGTGGCGGAGAACGTGCTGCTGTGAGCGCCATTGCGTCAGGACAGGGCCCACGGACAGGAGCAGGAACCACAGTGGTGTCAAGCGACACTGAATCTGGTGAGGAGGTGACCGTGACAGTCTACAACAACAACGGACTGTGGCAGAGATTCCAGAGGTGGTGGAATCGACTATTAAACGGATCGACTCGACGTCTACGGCATCCAATCACTGGCGAGCAGTGAAGATATGCGTATTGCTTACAGTCAAGGATCCAGCACATGATGATGTAGGCCGCTTCATAGTTGCTAGACCATTCAATGGCAAATATGACCAAATAAGGAATGATACAATTGTAATTTTACCTCTCATTCTGCATTTGATTTCACCTACTATCGTACTGTGTACTATATAGTATTGGATAGCCATTTCAGGCAAATGATAACAGGAAGTGTTGTCTTTAACGAACTACTTGAAACATTCATGCATGATTGCTTCAATCTTTCAAGATGCATCATCACTTGAAACGATTAAAGTGACGGATGAAATCCATCGTAAAGTAAAAACTGAGGCCTCGGTGAGAGAAGAATTATTTTCAAACGTCCAGGTAGTCGAGGAGAGAGACGGCGAAAGTTCCAATGACCACTTTATGCCATCGTTACCGTCGGCGCTAACATAATACAAAGTCAATTTAGTCAATGCAATGGATGCGGTGTACCTTTTTGACAGGTTAAACTGGCGATAGGATATCAAAACGAAGACACCGATTTAGCCTGCTTCATGGCAAGCCTTCATACATTCCTGAAAATGATAAAAGTGTTCTAAACAAATACCTATCAGGTAAGCAAAAAAACGACAACAACATATTGAAGGATACAGTAGTGTAGGGGGTTCCCTTCACCATTAGACACTTCAGTCCAAACAACCAGTTAGTCAACACACAAGGTAGCAACGATTCCAAGAAGTTACTTACTGTACATTGGTATGCATACCATCGTACACCGTACAATACTTGCAGCGCAAGAGAAGGAAATAGGACGAATTACGGAAGTACGTGTGGAATGTGTGTATGATAAACTTACGCGATCATATTCAACGTCGACATATACAATATCACTTCCGCGGAGCATGCTCGATAAGTGAGTGTAAGTTATTGTACAGCGAGGTTTTACTAGAGTTCTGGGCGCCCGCTTCGCGGACGCTAAAACCACGATTATTGGAACGCGGGATCGTATCATCGTAAATACAGTCAAAACCCGTTTTAATTGTATTTAAACGCATTGAAGCGAGTTTTTGCTTAATGGGATATTTAAGCTAAAGCAAATTTTCAACTATATCCTTTAATCAATAATCAACGTACTCAAATGGTGTATCATTTAATCGCACCTGCGTCAGGTCTGTACTGTCGTGTAGTAGCTACATTATATGCTTCACCTTCGATGCACTATTCGCAATGCCTTGTTTTCCCTGAACCCGCGGTTACGCAGCCTCACAGCATCGCACTTCTTCCTTGTGTTCACCACACTCAATTGTTCAACACACTTCAAAATTTAACGTCTTTACTGGTAGGGCTTATAACCTAATAACTATGAAGAGATTTGCTCATTTCGACTTGAAAACTTATGCTGATGCGAGCTCTATAATATTGAACTGAAGAGTATTGCACACCTTTGTTCATATCGCGCGTCGTTTTATATTGTTACAATGTGTATTGAGGTTGGCAACTATCGGAAATTCTGAGGAAACAGCATATATGCTGGGTCGTTCTTCCATGTTAGGGTTTCTCAACAAAACTATCTATACATCATGTTGAAACTTTATAGTATTCAGTTGTTACTATTTTAGCAATTTCAATAGTTTTTGTCTTCGCTTCTTGGGGCGTAAGACGAATGGCCCAACGACATTGCAATGACTCTGCTGCTGGGGATGAGCTTGTGTGCTCTGGAAAACACATCTGAATTGAATACACCTCATATTAGTTGACCCATGTTGAGATCTCCTACTTCATGTCGAACACTGTTTTCAACTATGCTCACCGTAAATAATCGTATAATCGTAGGGAAACTTTGGCCAGTTGTTACCTGTAAATTGTTTCATTGCGTGTTACAGCACATCATTCCGCTCACTGACAGTTTACTTTAAGTAGTACTGTAGTACACTGTCAAGGATGCGCTGATGTACTTTGTATTCATGTTGTTCTGGCACATTTCCATACTTACTTGTATAACTTTAGTTGTGTTGAACCTTTGGAAGATATACATGCAGTCATTCATATTGAATCTCAAGTATCGGGTCGGGAAAAGCTTTTGGAAAAGGAATATCTACCTTCTGGTATTGATGCTTGGTGATTCTCATCGCTAGCACCGGAAGTTCATCCACACCTCAGTTGAAAAGCAATAATCCAACTGTCAACAGTACGATTTTATTTCATCTTGTCACTAAAGTACTTCGGTGTGTTACTATTCTGACACATTTTTGAATTGCACTTGGAGCAATGCTGGAATCAGCTGAGCACAACTGAAAGATGTGCAGCTACTTACTCGTATTAATTGAGCTCCGTTCAATTTGAATGACTCTAACACCAAGTATATAGCTATGTGAGTGAATTCTATCACGAATTAAAATGAACGATCACATTGACTAACTACGGATGTTTGTCTAGTAGCTTTATAACCGCGCATCTCCAGCATTGATCTACATTAGATAGCGATGGAAATGATGCAGCGTACATTGACATCAACAGGTGGTCGTCTACAAAAGAATCTTAGCCAGAAGGAGTTATCTACATTGCAGAACCAAATTTGTTATTAAACTTTCCTTACTTTGGTGAAGAGCAGCAATCAACGCCTGCGGTTTGGGGGTCAGCTGCCGACTCCAATACCCAGCTGTACACATTTTGCCAATACGCCGTGCTAATGAGATTTTATGGGTCTTGTATTCGACTTTATGTTTTTAATGAGTATTCTACATTTAGTAGAGTCTTAACAACATGTTAAAACGTGCGGTCATGGTTGGTGTGACCCACCTGAAATTAATATCGTATCTAATCGAGTCAATCGTACCTATCCGAGTATGCTTTCGAATTTTAGCCAATCAAAATTTTGTGACCTCCTGCGCGGACCACGGACGGACAGACGGACAGACATTTTGTCGTTTTAAAGATAGTGAACTAGCGCTCTGGGCATCCGCTACGCGGATGCTTCGTTTAACTTTTGTTGGAGCTCGTGATCTCATACGATAATTGATAGAAGTGTGTTTATAAGAGGTTGAAAATAATACCTCTTAACAGCGTGCACGTTTAGTATTCCAACTTTGACTACGTTTTTATCGTGATATAATACAACATTCAATTGTTATTGTTGTAAAAAATCTTGTAATTAATGTCACCCCCACCCAACCTGACCTCAGAAGCTTTTACCATAGGAAAGTGTTCCCGTATCACGTTGACAGATCTTCGCCAACCTCGTTTAGCGATTCACTGAAGTACTGCCCATATAGTTTGCTGCCGTTATCATGAACGCCCAAAGAAATGGATATACGACAACCTAGACGATCGCTGTTGAAACTGGTGAATATTCGTACCGACCGATCTTGATTGAATGGAGTATATCCAATTTAAATAACTGAAACTATATATTAGGGAATAGATTGACGACTGCAACGCGGCTGCCGCTCCATATCATACGATGTTGTTTTCACTTCTGGGCCAGGGCAACTCAGTCACTTGTAGCGCGATAGTTCAGACATTGCGCCAGCGTCAGCAGTAGCACAGATAGTTAAATTGCATTTTACTTTTACAACGAAACTTACTAAACATAGGTGCAGAGCTGTTGACCCACATTTTCACTGTAGCACGGCAATCTTATGTGCTATGCAGTCTATATCAAACTATATCATACCGTAGTTGCCATGATAGCTGCAGTAGATAATCTCGCACAACTACTCAAAGTTAGGCTAATTTACACTTAGGTCTTCTAATGTACTCTTGATTGTAAAATGATTTGATCGCTGCATGTTATATAAATGATTAGACTAAGCATCCAAACTCGCTACTTGCTATATCTCCATTCTGATCCTACATAACTTGCTGCTGGCGGCCGATCTCCGTTATGTGCTAGGCTGTGTGGATCGTGATGTTCAGAATCTGTAGTATTTCCCAATCGTAGCCACTGCGTTACACGCCGTTATCGGCAAGTAAAATGCCATTTAGATTGGCTATTGTGGTAATAGTACAATGTATGATGTTTTGCAGCTGCCGAATCACTGTAGTAGTGCAACTATCACGATAGCTGCAGTCGAAGCCTGTGCCATACCACTGGTAGATAGTTGTACAGAACCGATAAGCATTCGAACTGTGTATAACATCACCTGCATCAACGTGGAGCACAAACCGCTTGGCGTAGCTACATAAATAGCATGGCTTTAATCGAGGTGCGCGTCTGAGCGCGCCAACTGCGCACGCATAGCTAGAATTATATACTACTTAGTCGGCACTATGAACACACGTTCTAAGACAGCAGCGTCGTTAAAAAACCCTCGCTCAAGTTTCACCACATTAAACCAGATCAACCTGCAGCTGTTAGATAGCTTAAAGTGCGAGTTGAAACGAAAAAACAGAACATTATACTAAAATATACCCTTTTTCTTGATTTACACTATTCTATCTGTCTGCAGAGGGCGGTGTTTGCACTCCGAGCACTAACGCAGGTTTGCCAACCAGTTCATATCAATTGGATGACGCGGCCAGTTTAGTAGAGCAGTTTTACGATGGTGGTTTTAGTATTAAATAAAAGAATAAAAAAACAAATATCATTATATTAGATACTGGTAGAAAATGCTTGTCCAAAATATGGGTTCAGGATGCACTACTGTTCGATTTCGGTTAAGTTCGAGGATGCTCCAGCTAAGTGCGAATCATAATGCGGACAGTGCTACTTTTGTAATTTTTGGAAAGAAAGTTCCAGTCAATACGATAGGTGCAGCTGATTTGATGGGTGAAAAATGTATAGAGATGCGCTCCAAAAAAGATGCCAACCGAGAGGCTCAGTCCGGTGGAGAGGGGCGTGACGGAGTGACGGACAGACGGACAGACAGACAGACAGACAGACAGAGCCGGATTTTAAGGAGTTGTAAATTATCTGGTACAGGAAATACATTACGACAAAATGTTTTCAACCAATTAGACGACTGTATTTTTTATTTAAAATAAATCTACAAACCGAATACGTGTTCACATGCATCTCTATGTCGGTCTTCTCATTCACGTCATCGAAGTAGCTCGGTGCAAACTCGCGCACCGAGCGCAACAAATGCGTTATGCATCTGTTTGAACGTCGCTGGGGTATTCTTCAGCCCTTGCGGCATAACGAGCCACTACCATAGCATGCCGTTTGGGGGGCTTACCGCCAATTTCCTAACATTATTGAAGAAAGTGAGAAACTGTTACAGAAAGTAAAGTAACACAATAAATACTATTAAAACAAGGTTAAACGCACAAATAGTGAGACCACTTGGTTTAGTGTCCCAAAACTCAAAGCTTAACATGAAATCTTTTTACGACTCTAGGTAAACTCCTATGATTCCACTGGCTCAAATTGATGGAGTAAGTTTCTCAATACGTGAGAGAAGCCGACGCAAGTTGGCATTGGTGCAAGAAATATAGTCGTAGTGGTCCAAGCGATAACGAAAAAAGCAAGGTTGATCCGCATACGACTGACGACATTGTGAATGTGGTGAAGCGGATAAGAAGTTTTCCGACTTTAATCTTGTCCCGTCAATCAAGATCAAGAGCAATCCCTCCTTATGGTGATCCTCGATATAGTGACACTCACTATAATGACCAAGTGAATGCGTGTGCTATTATCCCTGCCCAAGACGATTGTACCCACGCGATATCGATCCTGACAGGTAAATATCGATCTTAGCTTTATTATGGGTTTTAAGAAGCCAGTGCGGTATGGATAGCCACAGATGGGAAGCATAGGATATTAACCATTAATTCAGAGTTGTTTTTACCTTCTACTACACAAGTCTTCTTTCTTCTTCGCTATTCCGGGTAGGGATATACAATATTGGCCCTCCCGACGTCACGCAGTATCAAGATCGACTCTAAGTGGAACCCCTACGCCCAGATTGCTTGGCTGGACGTTCGTCAACCCTCAAATCTCAAGAACCCGCTATAGGAAGCGGCAAGCACGTATTGGAAGCTATTGGATAAAGGTCACACACCGACCACAAGACCCCCCGAGCTAAGATCGACACTGGTCAGAGTAAGATCGACCAAGTACAACCAAGATCGAAGCTCGGTAACTACACGGCGCAGTGAGTAGAAGTATCCCCGCTGCTGCCACCTCTCCCGCTGTCCTGTCAGACAGCAAGATCGACAACAAGCGCGTCTAATCGAGATCACCCGAGGAGCGATCTAGTCCCACCGACGGGTACACAAGGTGAGATCAAGTAACTTCACGGAAGATCGGAGTACCCCTCCGTTAGTCGGCAGTTCGGGCGCAGTGTGCAAGAGGACTCCTGCGATCTTGCGATTTCGCAGAACCACTTCGCCACAATGGTGCGCGTGCCCGGATCTTTGGGTGACTCGGGATTTTACCGTGAGTCCCATGAAGAAGCGCATGCCGATCTTAGATCAGGGAAACCAGCGTCGTTGGAAATCGGATCACCAACGACACCGCTGAATCAAGATCGATCCGCGGATCGGCAGAGCTTTGGGAGGAGCTCTACCGACGGAACAGAGGAAGGTCCGGCTACGGACCTAGAAGAGAAGCCTCTACCTCCTCCCCAGGTCCCTTCGGGGACCCCAGCAGATTCCGACTTGCGTCGCGATCTGCAGGACGAAAGTCCACCGGCGAAAGCCATCCAAACGCTCGTCTCCAAGCCGAGCACAAAAAAGAAGTCAACAAGATCGAAGCCTCTACGGAAGAAGTTGAAAGCACCAGGATCGGATGTTGATGACCAAGACGATCTTAAAACAGTATGGACTGATGAGTCCCTCGAGATCGCATACCACAAGAAGGAACTTCACACCTTCTTGATCAAGAACCCCGTTATGCAGATCATCAAGCCGAAGATCATTAGTGATCTAAAAGGCCCAGTGCAGAAATCAACTGCAAGATCGAGCAAGCTAGAAGCTGCGAAGGCGCTACTACAACTGATCAAGGAAGGTGGGATCATCGCAGGATCGTTCGACGCTAATGAGCTATTCGATACGAGGCTCAGTACGATCAACACGGCTTTAATGTCGATCTTCGATCTATTGAAGCCCTTGGTAGGTGAAAAGAATGTAACCTCCAAGGTCGCGACTAGATCAACCGACGACACGCTAAGATCGTTGCCAGCACTCACATTGGAAGATCAGACAGGAACATCATCACATTACGAGTCGGCGACTGAAGAAGTAGACACTGACAGTGCAGATGACCCACCTCGGATGACGCTAGGCCCTTCAGGAGCTGCCATGCTACGGCAGCGTGGAGATCATGAGACCAAGCGAGTGAGGAATGGCATCGCGCCAAACATGACACAAGGATCGAATGCGAAGTTGGAATCGTACTTCCAAGCGGCTATGAGCCGATTCTTGAAGGAACAACAAGGCCCTATCAACCCCGCGATCTTAGCACCAGCAGAAGACCGAGATGTGGATATGGAGTCTGTGGGGTCGCTAGATCGACATCCAAGTCCTCATGAATACGACCCAGACGATCTCGATCTTGATCCTCCTAGACGTGCGACTGTAGCATCAGCATCAGCCACGACCACCGGAAGATCGACAAGTGTTCCACGCATACGAGTATCTGCCATGTCTGAACTCAAGGAGTTCGCGGGAGAGAAGGGGACGAAGATCGAGCCAGGGCCTGGCTTAACAAAGTAAAATCCGCCTTTATGCGAGATCAAGCCCCTGACGAAGAAAAGTGTCTGGTGTTCGGCGATCTCCTCGCAGGATCGGCGCGAAACTGGTATCGACAGCTTAGTCGCACAACACGCAGTACCTGGAAGGATCTACTCAGCAGCTTCCAAGTTCAATATTGTGGACGAGGAGTGTCAGTCGCGAGGCAATATTACCATGCGCGCAAGAGATCGGACGAATCTCCGCTGGAGTATTTGTACCGGCTCAATGTGGCAGGACTCAGGGCCCGCCTCCAGATCAAGGATGGACCTTCGGAAGTTCGACGTGAACACGTGGAGCACTTCATCGAAACTCTTGATGACCGCGATCTCGCAGATCACCTGGCCTTACTAAGAATCCCAGACGCTGACACCCTGGAAGAAGCACTTCGATCTCGGCAACGAGCGAAGGCACGACAAAGCAAGGCTGTATATGGATCAATCAAGCCTCGTCAGAAGAACAGCAGTGCGGCAGCCCCGTCTGCTTCAACCCGGGCCGTCAGAGCTGTCAAGGCGATCTCAGATAGCAGCGAGTCTGAAGAGGACTCTAGTGGATCGGATGGCGAAGCAGGATTACGTCGTGTCTACCTCGCAGCATCTGGAAACAATGAAGGGCAGCAAGATCAAGATCAAAGGAACCAAGATCGCAGTCGCTCGGAGACCGGAAACAATCGTGCACAACAAGATCGACATGATATAGGTTCGCCACCTAAGCGATGCTCGCACTGTGGGTCGCGCAAACATAGCGATCTTGGGTGCTGGGGACGTCTGACGTGTGAGAAGTGCGGTCGTAAAGGACATCCCTCAGATCGCTGCCTATTCACATGCAAGGCATGTGGTGACATTCACGAAGCGGGAAAGTGTACCATGGAGGAATTTTACAACTTGATCCGACAATGGTACAATCCCACCAAGCACGCCGGCATGTTGCCAGAGACGGCGGAAAAGATGTTAAACTAGGACGCTCGCCGGGTTTGAAACCGGTACGAGACGAGCGTTCTAGCTATTGCATTTATGCATATGTCGAGAAACAATCGGAGGCAACAGTTAATCAGCTGATCAATCCGATCGACAATACATGTGATCTTCTGGAGAAATCTACCGCTACAGTGTCAAGTATACGCCAGATCGATGAATATACAAGATCGAGTGTGATGATGGCCCTTGAGATTTCCCCTGGGGAATCGCGAGGTTACTGGAAGTATCATGTTCCAGACAAGAAGTTCAAGCAATCTAAGGCTATGGGGAAGATCAACAACAAAAAAGCAACTTTGCTATTTGACAGTGGTGCTGAGGTGTCCATTTTGGATGCCACCTTTGCTCGTAAGGTCGGGTGCCACATTGATGAGAATCAAACGTTGGAATGCGAAGGTGTTGGACGATCTCCATATAAGATCGAGGGACGTACTCGTCTCAAGATCACGCTGGCAGGATCGCTAGTGTACTTCTTTGATGCATGGGTGGGTCCGCCCACCGGAGGTCAAGATCTGATACTAGGAATGGACTTCATGGTGCCAGCGGGTATCCGCCTCGATCTCGCTGATGGGACAATATGTCTACCCGATGAAGTCCGCCTTCAGATGGCTGGTAGGCGTCCTCTTTACGGTGACAAGGTAGAACATGTGTGCTGGAAGGATCACTACTGGATCGATGTCGGACAGACGGCCGAGATCAGGCTACGAGGTCAGACGTCAAACCAGTATAAGCTATGGGTTACCAGGGGAGATCGATGGGTACCAACGATCACAGTCGGACCAGGAAGGACGCGTTATCTACAGGTGACCAACGTGAGTGATCGTGCACTGACTCTACATGAAGGATCGAGAGTGGCGATGTGGTTGAGTGGAGATCGTATTCCTCGAATTCCGGGATATGTATCCGTCGGATCAAGGAGGTATGCCGAATGGCAGAATCTTGCGTATCAGGCAACTACGGATGAGATCAGTGAAGCAGGTACCAACGAGCAGATCACCGAACCGATGGTAGAACGTCCCGAGTACGTAACACCAACCGCGATCTTACCACGACCGGTAAAAGCCATCCACAATGTCAAGATCGCAGGGGACGAGGACACAAGCCCTCCGTCAATCGAATGTACATCTGACCAAGGCAAGATCGACCCTGCTAACAGTAACAATCTTCGCACCAAGGTCGCGGCAGACATAGGCGATCCTACGATGGATGAGGAAGTTTGTATCAAGGAAGGGGGAAGATTGTTCGCAGAAGATGTGGAAGATCAAATGGCTGTGCTACCAGAAGTGACCGCGACCACGGAAGAAGTCAAGATCGAAGATCTTCAAATAGGTGATGCCAATATCAACACCCAGGAGGAGATCGAACGTCTTGCGCAGATTATCTGGAAACGGAAGCACCTTCTTATCGGAAAGGGGAATGCCTTACCACCAGCGGCGAAGTTAGTGGTATGCGACATAGATGTGGGGAAGGCAAAGCCGGTCGCTCAACGTTGTCGCAAGGTGGCCATACAATTCCGCGAGAAGTTGTACCAACTGATCAAGGGACTATTATCGGCTCGGATGATCCGACACTCGACATCCCCTTGGGCGTCACCCATAGTTGTGATCATCAAGAAGAATGGGATCGACATCCGGTTATGTATCGACTACCGCCTGGTTAATAGTCTGACAAGGCTCATGGTGTATCCCATGCCTCTGATCAATGATTTGCTGGATGATCTCGACAAGGTTCTCTGGTATTGTTCTTTGGATATGGCCAGCGGTTTCTGGGTAGTGCCCATGACGGACCGAGCCCGATCGATCTCGGCATTTATTACTCCATTTGGATTGTTTGAGTGGAATCGAATGCCGTTCGGACTTAAAAATGCTCCCCAGATCTACCAGAGACTCCTAGACAATGCACTATATGGATTCGTGAAAGTGACCCAAGATCAAGATCGATCTGACCGAAAGGACGTATTCGAGACAGGAGAACCTGATTTAGAGAGGAATGAGTCAGTGTTGGGACGTCGATCTTACATCGACGACATACTGGTAACCGGAGGATCGTGGGACACGTTATGCGAAAAGGTGGAAAGGCTGTTAGACGCCTGCGACGAGTGGAATTTGTCCATCAGTGTCGCCAAAAGCTTCTGGGGTCAGCGAAAGGTGGACTATCTAGGACATCGTGTGTCGGCTGGAGGTTTGGAGACACATCCAAAGGATTTGGCGGCTCTACAAGAACTACCGTTCCCTACTAACCTAAGATCGATGCAATCATTCTTGGGGAGTCTCAACTACTACAGCCGATTTATTGAAGATTTTGCGATCTACGCATCAGTTCTGTACGAGCTACGCGAAGCGGATTTCTACGAGATCGCTCGGAAGATAAAATCGACTGGGGGCGATGAGGGTGCCGTGACAGAAGAGGATG
Organism: Phytophthora palmivora; assembly: GCA_008079305.1. Lineage (NCBI taxonomy): Eukaryota > Oomycota > Peronosporomycetes > Peronosporales > Peronosporaceae > Phytophthora > Phytophthora palmivora. The sequence goes on along the minus strand of VOQZ01001514.1, from coordinate 145,381 downwards.
GTAGTTGGACCGAAGCCAAGGCAGCGTTCGCTACACTAAAGAACAAGATCGTGAATGCTCCGATCTTACAACACTTTGATGTGGATCGACAACCGGTGGTGGTAGTATACGCCAGCAAGTGGGCGATCTCAGCTGCCTTGATGCAAGAACACGACGGAGTGTATAAGCCAGTAACTTTCACTAGTCGCACGCTCAAGCCGAATGAGATCAACTACGGTATGGTCGACAAGGAAGTGTTGGCTCTGCTCAGGATACTAGATATCTGCTATACTCAACTCGTGACAAGATCGATTAAAGTATTGACGCGCCACTCCACATTGGCATGGTTACTTCACTCATCTGGATTGCAAGGACGGTTAGGACGATGGGCTGCACTTCTATCAAGCTGGACCCTTGTGATCGTCAAATGTACCAGAGGAGAGGACGAGAACTTAGGCGTGATCGCGGCAAGTATTACGCCCCGCAAGGAAGTGGACTCGATCTTGATTTCGATCGCTCCCAGGAAACAACCGCGACAAGTGATCTCGATGCCACCTCCAACAGTGGAGCCAGACGAGAGATTACTAGTTGTTAGTTTTGATGGATCAGCACGTGTGAAACGAAGTGGCGGAGCATACAGTGGAATAGTGTGGAGCCTACCAGAATGGACAGTGATCTCAGCAGCTTCGAAGTATCAGCTCGATCTTACGGTAAATGAGGCCGAGTATCACGGTCTGCTTCTATGCCTCGATCTCCTGTCAGATATGGACAGGGGACGCCTGATTATCTGTGGAGATTCTAATCTTGTGATCAGACAAATGAAGGGTGAGATCGAATGCAAGGCCCCGGGGTTAACGTTGTTACGACAGCGGGCACTCGAACGTCTCCGATCTTGGCCCACCCATGAATTCTTACATATGAAGCGTGATTGGAATCAAAGTGCAGACAGTTTGGCGAGTGCCGCATTACGTCGCGAAAGTGGAGTTGTGATTGTCAAAGAAGAGGAGCGCCAAGATCTTATGACTCTCAATAGATTGGATGAGTTGCTAAGAGCTAAGGAAGATGCAACCCCAGTCAAAATCGCTGCAGTCACAAGATCGCGTAAGAAATGCCGTCCTCAAGTGTTACGAGAAGAGATCGTACAAAAGATGAGGATGGAACGTATTAACCGAGCTCAAGACGAGGAGAAATGGATCGTCGATCTTAAAGCGTACCTGCGAGGGGACGTACAAGATCTTACTTCGGCTGAAGCAAAAAGCTGTTCTAAGATCGCAGATCGCTATGAGACGGATGAGTCAGGATTATTGTTTTATTTTCCACCGACCAAGCAGTCCGACGAAGATCGCGATCTTGTTGCCAAGCTCGTAGTGCCTGAAACATTACAACGCGATCTTATGCATCACTATCATTCGAGTCTGGAAGGTGGCCACCAAGGTATCGGGCGGACATACCACAAGATCAGAGCTCATTTCCACTGGCGCGGATTATATCAGAGTGTGCAACGCTACGTGGGTCAGTGCATAGATTGCGAGACAGGAAAAGGACGACCTACGATCCACGGGGAATCGCCCGGCAACTTACAAGCTACGTACCCATTCCAGATTATCGGCATGGATCACATACCGTCGTTACCAAGATCGTACAAAGGAAACACCGAGTTGCTGATCTGGATCGATCTATTCACCGGATATGTGATCGCAAAAGCTAGCGCATCAAGGACAGCTCAGACTGTTGCTGAGAACTACGAGGAATGTGTTTTCCGCCGATTCGGTGCAAGCGAGGCTATCCGACATGACCGAGAACCCGGTTTTATGTCTGACTTCTTCAGATCGTTCAACAAAATCGTGGGACAGAGACAGCGAGCAACAATGGCATACCGCCCGCAAGCAAACGGTACAACCGAACGGATGGTGGGAACATTGACACGTGCAGTCAAGATGTATGTGGAGGATGTCGACCAGCGAGATTGGGATGAATACGCCGAGCGCCTCTCCTTCGCACTCAATACTGCCCAAGATCGCGTCCGAGGAGATACCCCATTTTATCTGTTACATGGCTGGGATCCTCGATCTACGTTGGAAGCAATGATACCATTAGGATCAACGAGAAGACGAGATCGTGAACCCCGCCGGTGGCGATACCGTATCCAGAAGCAATATCAGCAAGCACGTGAGCAGGTTAACGAGAAACTACGAGATGCGATCCAAGAAAGGGCAGATCGACACAATGAAACGGTCCGACCACATGAGATCGAAGTTGGAACTCAAGTGTGGCTGTATTTAGATCGAGTCAAGGAAGGATATGCGCGTAAGCTGGCACACATGTGGCACGGTCCTTTCCGTGTATTGGAGTTGGTGGAAGAACATGCCGTACGTCTTGAGATCGCCGGTACGGAATATCGACTCTTTCCGGTGGTGCATGTCTCTAAGATCAAACCTGTACGACAATTCCCAGACCGTCCCCAGGTGCGGTTGACAATACAAGATCAAGATCGATATGATTTTGATGAAGCGCTGTTGCCTGAGGACAGCTGGATACGAGATCTAGACAATGACGAATACGAAGTCGAAAAGATCGTAGACATGCGATCTGGGAAGCGTACGCGATATGGACGTACATTACGTGAATTCTTGGTGCATTGGAAAGGGTATGACGAACCGACATGGGTAGATGAAGTCGATCTTAATTGTGGAGCTCTACTGTATGACTATTTGCGAGATCGAACGAATCGAAATCGATTCGAGGTCATGCAATCACATGAGGAGCCATAAGGAGGCGAGATCGTGAAGTGAGCTGGTCACATCACGAAGGAACAGGTGGAGGATCTATCGGACGGCGGTAGATCAGGTGGACGGTGGTGTATACGATGTGTGTGAACCGACTAGTAGTCATGCGACACTAGATCGAAGACGTTGATATTTCAAGATCGACGTACAACAAAAAGGATATCACAACGAAGGATATGGAATGTTTTGCAAGAGCATGGAGGATATTCGCCAAAAAAGATCCCAGGCTATACTATTTCAACGTTAGATACCGTCGCAGAGGATGTCGCATTAACACCACGTCTCAGTGGTGTGGAACATTTGATGCTGGATGATCAGCGAGAGTTCGGCGTTATTATTTTAGCCATCAAGATTCTGATAGATTGACGGCCGACAGTGCATCCGCTAATGTAACGGCGGTCACGTTGTGGTACCAGATCTTAAAGTGACGAGGCTTCAGAAAGTGAATGTGCGATCTTGCAGAAGTTTCTAGATCGATCTGGGACGATCCAACCTCTGAGCAGGGATGAGCTAAGTCGCCGTGAGACATTGAGACAAGACAAAAATGAGAAGGGGTATAATGTCGCGATCTTGCAGAAGTTTCTAGATCGATCTGGGACGATCCAACCTCTGAACAGGGACGAGCTAAGTCGCCGTGAGACATTGAGACAAGACAAAAATGAGAAGGGGTATAATGTCGCGATCTGGAAATTCCATACCAAGTACTACAGCGTGAAGATCTTGTGCGACTTTTATCCAGACGCTCAGAGGAGGAGGTTATTTCGCCACCGATTGATCTCGTTCAATCCGACCAGGCTTGGAATTGATCTCGTTCCTCCTGAAGTCAGATGATACGGCGATTCTGTACATTGACTTGACGTTGAAGACCACAAGCCTGGACTCTGAACCTGCAGCTGCTGTTGGGCCACCGACAACGGGTGCCCTCGATATTGAACTGGGCAATTGAGATTGATGATCTCGTCCTAGTGGACTGTGCTACGGGAGGCTGACTGCAATTGGTCATAATCTCCACGCGGTGTGAAAGTAGCGGGTGCTCGAGTTTATGGAGTAATTCATCGTGTCGATCTTGGCGAAATTGGGCAAAAGGGATGACGTACGACTATCTGACGAACTCGAAAGCGACGGCAATGGTCTTGCAGAAAAAAAAATATCTGGGACAGGGAAGATCGACGTTGGGTGAAATGATTGACGTATGACTATCTGACGAATTTGAAAGCGACGGCAATGATCTTGCAGGGGAAAAATAGATCTGGGACAGGGAAGATCGACGACCGTACCAATCTCCCGAAATGGCGAGTAATCTATATTTGGCATACCTGGTCGATCTTGATCTTAGAAATGGAAGATCGACGACCGTACCAATCTCAGGCGCCGGTGACGTCGAAGGAGGAAACAAGTCTTGATCTTACATCAGCAAAGGATTATTGGAAGGTGTGGCTCGAGTCGAAGTTGGCATTGAACCTGGACTACGATGCAGCGAGCGAAAACCGTTGTGCGGCAGTCGCTCGTGCAGGGGACGGTTGTGGTGAAGCGGATAAGAAGTTTTCCGACTTTAATCTTGTCCCGTCAATCAAGATCAAGAGCAATCCCTCCTTATGGTGATCCTCGATATAGTGACACTCACTATAATGACCAAGTGAATGCGTGTGCTATTATCCCTGCCCAAGACGATTGTACCCACGCGATATCGATCCTGACAGGTAAATATCGATCTTAGCTTTATTATGGGTTTTAAGAAGCCAGTGCGGTATGGATAGCCACAGATGGGAAGCATAGGATATTAACCATTAATTCAGAGTTGTTTTTACCTTCTACTACACAAGTCTTCTTTCTTCTTCGCTATTCCGGGTAGGGATATACAATATTGGCCCTCCCGACGTCACGCAGTATCAAGATCGACTCTAAGTGGAACCCCTACGCCCAGATTGCTTGGCTGGACGTTCGTCAACCCTCAAATCTCAAGAACCCGCTATAGGAAGCGGCAAGCACGTATTGGAAGCTATTGGATAAAGGTCACACACCGACCACAAGACCCCCCGAGCTAAGATCGACACTGGTCAGAGTAAGATCGACCAAGTACAACCAAGATCGAAGCTCGGTAACTACACGGCGCAGTGAGTAGAAGTATCCCCGCTGCTGCCACCTCTCCCGCTGTCCTGTCAGACAGCAAGATCGACAACAAGCGCGTCTAATCGAGATCACCCGAGGAGCGATCTAGTCCCACCGACGGGTACACAAGGTGAGATCAAGTAACTTCGCGGAAGATCGGAGTACTCCCTCCGTTAGTCGGCAGTTCGGGCGCAGTGTGCAAGAGGACTCCTGCGATCTTGCGATTTCGCAGAACCACTTCGCCACATGAATACACTACGATTGTTCTGGAGGGAGACCGATTATCACCAGCTGTTGGCGGTTGGAATCCACAACACGATCAAAAAGGTGTGGCTTTGGTCAATGTATTTTGCGGGTAGGCTACACAGTATGTATACGGTCATATACGAGAAGGCGTACTGCTATACCGACGGACGGAATGCAATTGCCAGCAAAACTTAACGTAAAACACGCGCAAGTGATATCGCATGACGCGCATATCCATTGTATTAACCAATAAATTCACTCGAAACGCTGCATGGAAACGCTTGGTATTCTGCGTCAGTCCCTTGGTGAAATGGAGGTAGCTACTGAGCCCCTCTTAGAACCCTGCCTCCAAAGGGTATCGCCATCTCTGGGCGATATGTTCTATCAGCCAAAAAACGTCGGATGTACTATTCGATGAAGAAGAAACGATTCCCTCGTGCGACAGCAGGTCTCAGTCTGCGCGAAGCTGCCAGGTCTCAATCAAATCCACCGGGGACGGCGAATTCGTGGTAAAAGAGCGAGAAGGACATCTTTGCGTGAAGAGGCAGCGAGGAGACCCTGTCACGGGCGTGCAGCCGCCTCGAGATCATCCCGTTTATAGTCGGACTCACCACGTTAATAACGTACACCCGACGCGATTCCCTGCCTCTTACTGCGTCTATAATGGCTTCATGCATTCGTCAAGAACATTCCGAACGGTTGGAGGACTACTCAACGAGAGCGGAGAATCAACTTACAGCATCTGAATAGGTTGCTACAATGTGTGCGTATTGGCCCGTTTTCGTTCAGCACGCGCCGCATAATTTGAAGGTAGCAAACATGGTTGCATAATGCACGTAACCGACATCTAACCTACTGATTTTGCTGTGGTGGTTTTATAGGGGGACCCGAAGGACTTGGTAGAGATGTAAGACGATTTTGCTACATTTTTAATGCTAACTACAGCAGCTATGCTGTTTAACTATGATGACACTGGAATTTACGTTGACTCAACATGGTCAAAATGCGGTCAGTCGCAATAACCGCTCAACAAAATATTCTGCTTGATTCACTGCTGTTTGCACTATTCGTGCAGATGATTTGAAGCTCCCACTGCTCTTTATTCGTGAGACTAAAACGGAACCATCAAAAAAGAGGAATGGCTGACGTACCCGGAGGTGCGTCGTACTTCTATCCTTTTATGCATGCATTAGTAGCTGGCTGGCTCTGTTATACTATTTTTAAGTCATGCGTATATTGTACATACTAAAGCCTCGATGGACGATCGCGTGTGACAGTTCTACCTGCGCTCCCTACCGCGGCAGCATATTACACGATCTTCTCTATTACTCGTCGATAACATACAGCGCCATGTGTCGGGTAAATCCGAGGTGATTGTCTTGAAGGGGCATATAGCTGTGCTCTAGCCATTATAGAAAAAATGCCACATCGGCTTGACAGGCCTAAGGTGTTGGCATCATGGGGCCTTAGAGGCAAAGCTGAAGGCTTTCTGGCTGTTTAAAAATGCTTCCGCTATGGCTACAAAAGGAAAATCACTTAGTTGCGATAAAGCGTGCCATTTCAGCATGGGAATCTATTGAAGCTGACACCGTCACGAGTGAATTTAAAAAGGCACTCAAAACCAAGTTTTAGTGCAGAATACAGCTACTTCTAATTCAGCCAAATATACTAGTAATTCGCTATTTTGAAATCGATTATAAAAAGCAGTGATCATCAGATAGCTGTTGCACCGATGGGAAGATGGCAGTTGCATTTTGCTCGTCGGTGTAGTTGGAGCGCACGGACGCTGTAGCTACCAAACCGTAGGTCTCTATGGTCCCAACGCCGCCCGCGGGTCCTTCCAAATGGCCCCAAAATCTTGGCTATATTTTCCGAAGTCAAGAAGTCTCGCACTTACATGCGGTTGCTGACAGAGTAAGACACAAAACGCTTAGTGTTCAGGCGTTTGCTCTGGTTCTGGCATAGGATTACCCGTCCACCACTACGCTTCGACATTGTCCTTTCATATTAATAAACTGCAGCATTCTTAACCAATACATTGGCACTCGACAGAGTTGGCGCCCTGCTTAGAGTTCACCAACACAGACAGTGAGCAGCTCTAGGCTTCCGGTTAAAGCCCAGGCTTAAGTGGAATTTCGCCTGGAGCTACAAATGAGACCGCGTCAAACAAAAAATACTAATCAACTAAAGTACGAATCGCGATTTAGGGACACCACTCGAAAGAGGAGCATCTTAGCTTTAATTTGAGCCCCTCCATGACTTCTAGAAGCTAGATCTGACGAAGATATGGTCCTCTTTCAAAAGTGACTCCCTTCCCATAATAAAAATGCGATTTTTATTGGCTACTCCGATGTAAAATTGTGCTGCGGATCCAATGAAACCCTTCGTTTTTTCAAAGTCACAGTGGAAGACCGTTAAAATCTCACTTTAGCTGGTAGTTTCACATTAGTGACATCTGTTGCTAATTGATATCATTTTGTACTATCCTGGATTTAAGTATCAATTTGAATGAACTCGTTGTCAACGCCGTATACATTGGCCCACTAAACCTACACAGCCATGCGAGGTTTCTTTTTAGCCACAGCAGCTTCATCTTCAACTGCTTGCACGCCGCGTCCGCGCTTATCTCGGTTTTCCGTCGCTGCAAGTGCCATTGCAGCTCGGTGTTGGCGGCGGAACTGCTTCGCAGCCTTAGCTAAATCATCTTGCTCTTTGTTCAGAGCAGCATAGATCTCGTCGTCCCGGTACTCCTCCGGCACGTAGGGTCGTCTACATTGTGCATCGTGTACTTCTTCTCTGCGTTGACGGGGGGTGCTGGTAGGGGCTCTAGGAAGTGTTCAAACATGCGAGCGACTTTTCTGCTTTCTGTAAGGACCCATCGACCTTCCGACGCAGGTTCTGCTCTTCAGCGTCAGCAATCTGGCTCTTTCGGCACTCTACGACCCTGGGCTTTGAGACGTTCATCCCGAACCACTGATACTGCTGCACGCCTGTAAGTTTTTTGTAGAGCTCTTTCTCGAGGGAGTTGTACCCCTTGAAGAATTCACTATCGCGCGAAATGTGGATGGTTCGGTTGGAAGTCGCAGAATCCCGCACCGCCGTCACCACTTGATTCAGTGTCCAGCAGTCTTGGCGAGCGACAAACTTGCGGATGGGCCCAAAACCTCGGTCGCACGAGTTCTTGGTGTGCACTTTGACGAAAAACTTGTAGTCAACGCGGTCGAGCACGCCCATGTGCACTTGAGGCAGCAAGAACTTAATAACTGGGTTGTTTTTGTTTTGTCCACCGCAATTTTCCGCATAAACCACTAGTTTCTTCTTACCACTTGGGAGTAGGATGGTCCTGACGAAGTGGCGCAGCATGGCGTTAATCTGGTCACTACCCTTTCCGCTGACAGTCTCGTCGTACACATAGTTTGTCTGTATCCGCTTGTTCTCGTAGAATATGCCGAAAATATAAACAGCAACGAGCGAACAGAAGTACCATTGAGATGGTGTCGATGCGACTGTGGCACAGTCAGATTCTGAGAGAATTCCATCACTACAACTGCGACGTCCACCTCTGGGTCTGGGTCAGCAACTCGCGTCTTGTCCTTCTTGTACTCTTTGCTAAATGTTCCCCGGTAAACAAAATGATACATTTAGCATTAGTAAAACAAACTGATATCAATATCCCCTTCAAACTTACCGCATTTCACGAGCCGACGCGGTGTGAAGCCCCATTTCTTCAGTCTCTTCGGCTGTAGCTCCGCCGCGACTACGCGACTGGTAGATCGTGCAGACATCGCACACGTTGGAGCGGGACGAGTAGATCCGAATCTCAGGGCAGTGCTGGTCCAGCATTTTCCTCATGGTTGAGCGAGCAGGCTCACTAACACGTAGCCAAGGCTGCTGCACGTACGTGTGCATCTCGTCGTACTCAGAACCCCACGTAAAGTAGGCAGGCAACAACGTGTAATTTTCTCTGCTGTAGTACTTCTTCGTTTTGCCGTCAACTGTCTTCAGCAAACGTACGCGAACAGGAACGACCTCGCCAACTTCATTCGCAAAATCTTAGAACCTCTTAACGAGCCATGGGATGTCAACAGTGCACGCGTTCTTGTTTAGCAAATTCCCATGGGCCTTTGTGGCAATGTTTCCGTTTCGCACGCGTGGCTTGTACCTCTGAATGGTGAGAGGCGTGAGGTCGAGACAGCGCGCAAACGAGGGGCGACACACAGCACCCATAAAGGGCAGATAATAGTTGAATTTCTCCCGCTCCCCATTGCCACTGCGCCGCTGGACGGTATCTGTTTGCTTAAGCACCCCAAGCATTGAATATACCGACGTCAGCTTCTCTGTGGTGTAGCGGGATCAGCAAAATCTGCGAGGTTGCTGGATCCGACTTCCCACCAATGCTCGGACACCGACTAACGAAGGGGGTCCTCCGATGGCGTTCTCAAAAGTTCACTTAGATACGAAAATCGATAGCTCAACTTCAAACGCGATTATCTCGATAACTCTAAATGGTGGCTCTCAACCTTTATAATTGAGATGGTAGGAATTTACAAGCTACTCAATCCAGACGAGACGACATAATGGTGAGTTATTTGCTGCTTCAGCTGCCACAGATCTTGAGCTTTCAGATTCTACGAGGCTCTTCCTCTTTTCGTTTATTTCTAATGTACCTCTCTCTAACCTTTTAACCTACCAGACACAAGTTTCCAGCTCTTCTTTTCCTGTCTGCTGAGTGCGTTGCTATAACATCATGAGAGTAATTACTAGTAGTGGAATCAATGATTGTGATTCCGAATCCGTGAGCCGATCTCACGGTTAGGTAGGTAAAATACTGCTGTCTAATACATGTATAAATAATATAAAACATGCGCCATGGTATGTGTTTTGTGGAATCAAGTAGTACACACGTGTACCCTGTGCTGATAAGACTGTACTGTATCACGCTGTGTGATTCACGCACTACAGTACATTCCATTGACGTCAGGTTGCGTATCAATCAAGCGTAGCTTACCGCCACCACCCATGCTCTTCTGCATGTGTCCCACACGTGGCGAGCGCCTATCACAAGCCCAAATTCACCAGTAGACCGGCATCACAGGCTTTGAGCCATTTCCCAAATGTACAAAAACGTTCATTTGAGGGCCTTTGTAAACGTCTGCCAAAATGTCGTCGACCAAGAGATCACTCGACGTATGTACACGACTCCATATCTCCAACTACACTGCAGATTTCAGATAGACCAACTATGTAAGGTGAAGCTACTCAATGATGTACAGCGAAGGAGGTGCATCAAGTCTGTCCTTTGGGTTCGAACAGCGAATTTGTTGATGAGATCCGGTGTACCTGCTGTGTATGTCTCGAAAACCGTACGCTGCAGGAGTAATAACGCCTGCGCAGGCATTAACTCCGAGGATTGTGAATTGGCACTGATCCGACAAACAAGGCGAAAGTATGCTCAAGAATCCCATGTTGGATAGCAAAACGGATCACTATTGATACATGTGCGTAGATAACCAACAGACTGCTGCTCTATCCAACAGACGAGGTCTGGCTACAACTGATGGCCTAACTTGCCTGTCATCTTTGATTGGGATCCGCCTCAGCTCTTCGATCATTTCGCAAACTGCACTCGACTACCAACACCAGAACTTGTTTTGCTCTCAAGAAAAATGCGTATGATTCAGGTCGTGTTCATGCTTCTGATTGCTCTTTTTGCAAGTTGTGAGGCGACTACCACCCCCACCAAGCACCAACTCACGATCTCCACGATAAATGCTTCGGCGACTGCCAAGGCACTTGAAAAGTTTTTCACAGAAGATGCCAAGCAGAACAACAACAACGGATTCCTCAAGGTGGTGACTCCCGCATCTTCGGATGAAGAGCGTGCTAGCACAAGTGTTGCCGCCGCGGGAGAAGGTGCTCGTGCTGGAACTGGAACCACGATAGTGTCTAGCGGCACAGCCTCTGGTGAAATGGTAACTGTGACGGTCTACAACGACAATGGACTCTGGCAGCGATTCCAGCGGTGGTGGGATAGTTTGTTCCACACGTCCTCATCGCGTCTTCTTCGACAAGAGTGAATAGTATTCACACCTCATATATATAGGTAGTATGAAACGAGCCCAACCCAACGAAAATGAAAAAAAATCATCCCACAGCAGATATTGTGCGTGACACTCATTAAACGTTACGGGTAAGTTTGTCTAATGCCATGACGTTTGTGTCCATGACATGTCGTAGACGTGAGCTACAACAAGTGTGTAGCAAAAAATGACACAGTTCTGGTGTTCAGTGCTTTAAAATATCAGGCTCGAGAGCAAAAAGTAGTAGAGATCATCTGCACGGATCGTTAACGTCATTACACAATAATGAGTTCTCTTCTACCAATGACAAACTATAGATTTTTCGACCAAGCGCTTTCTAGCCATTCTTATCTACTTCATAATACAGCGTATGCCTCGATAAACCCCACATTATAGCAAAAGGGATCAAATGTTCTCCACTAAGTAGCTGCAAAGCCAATTACTGAGTCGATATCTTCCGAACGGTCACAACTCAAGGTCTTCATTTTGATGGATCAGAATGCGGTGGCGATTCTGTGTCAACGTCGTCCAGCGCGTGGTGGTAATGACTCAATTTACCATTTGGTGGCAAGCTCAAGTTATCGCTTCTGAATGCTGGACTAGTGCCAACGGGAATGAAATTTGCTCGAACGACCCGACGGGACTTCGAGCAGTGTGGTGGTTCTTCTTCGTGCTGTGTTTGTTTGCAAGCATTGCATCGGGGTGTTTCGACGCAGATTGGTGGCCAGCAGATCGAGATATCCAAACTACAAATCTTGAGAGTGGATTGCTCGAAGACGAGAAAGCGTTGAGTGTATCACTCGTACATCCATTGCTGGGTGCACATAACAAGATGCAGCAAGCGATCCCGCCACCCCCGATACCCGTGTATCGATATCTAGATCCTTAGCCGAGCATCAACGTCTATTCGCACAAATGAACGATTTTGCTAGTTTTCTCTACTCCTGTTCATCGCCCTCCGGGTGGTCCGTCGAGACTTCACCGCTGGGATTAGCATAGCTTAACTGTGCATACACTGCCTCTTCAGACGCACGTGCTGAGTTCCCATCGGTAAACTGCGTGTCTGTGTCGGGATAGGACGCCACTGTGTCGCCTTCGATACGTTGACGTTTGGTCGCTGGCATCTGATACTGCTCTGGGTAATCAAACGCAGCATCCTCAGTCGTGGCTGCACCCTTGGCATGCATCATAGCGATAATCGCATCGCGATCCGCACGTTCACCCGCTTCTTTCGCTACAGGATTCGGATCATCAAACGCCCAGCGCACATTCAAAACCTCATCACTCTGGAGCGACTGGTTGGCCATCGCTTCTTTCGCAAACTCGGCACTAGTACGATGACGAAATCTCACAAAGCAGATCGATTTGCGGTTGATCACGTTAATGTTCTCGACTTCTCCCCACTCTCCAAACTGCTTCCAAAGCGCTTCTTCCTGTTCCTTCAGCGCCTGTCCCATGGTGCTCTTAATGCCTCCCACATACAATGTCCGTGAGTTCCGCGTAAAGTTTCCCACACCTGCCATATCATCTCGATCCGTAGCATGTCGTTCGCGTCCAAAACAGTCGTGCATCATGCCGATCCTCGCTTCGTCCGCCGCAGACGGCAGTCGGTGGTAGTAGCTGCACTCTGCTCCTCTGGCACACATGCCACGTGCAAAGTGTACACAGAAGTACTTATTAGCTTTGCTCACCACATCTGCCTTGGTCTTACCAGCGTCCCGTTCGAGGTCGCAGCGCATGGTGGCCGGCTCCTTGCCGCGTGCGTCGTTCCAATGGTCTCCCACGTACTTGTCGTACCAAATATTATACTCGTACGCTCCTTCAAGCTGTGAATTGGCTGTAGGCATCGCGTCCAGCTGCTTGCGGGCCGGGCGGGCCATGAACTTGGCGTTGAGTCTCTCGTAGCGGTCGCCCTCATCCACTCCCGCTTTGCCGCGTCCGAACCAGCCCGTGGCGTGGGGAGCTGCGCCCATCTCTTCAGGTCGCTCCCACTGCGTCTCGTTCGTCTCCGTGTTGTAGTAGTAAATCTTGTGGGACGCAGGGTCCAGCGCCTCGCGCCACGTGTGTGTACGGGCCTTGCTGTCCACCACCAAAGCGTTGGGATCCTCCACTTTGGGCGCGCGGCAGCGGAAGCAACGCTTGCGACGTGCGTAATTGTCGTGGCCGCAGTCGGCACAGATCCAGTTCTTCTCATACACGGCGTAGGACGCACCTACGTCGCCGCGTGTCCCCACGGCAGTCACTTGAACTGGTTCCTCGCGGTCATTAGCGGAGCTCATGACGCTAGATGAATGATCACAAAATCAAGGGATTAGTGGACTATATTTTGGAATATGGACTTTAGTCCTTGAAGTAAGGACTATTTTAGTGCCTACATCAGGACAAACAAGAACTGTACAGGTTATGGGACTCATGCGGCAGATATTGGCTTTAAACTCTGGATGCTGTTGCTTTGCAATGCCTGGATGTCAGTCGATATCAATGTAGCGACACCAGCTGACTTTGTTTGCTGCTTGGACTAATTTACATTCAGGTCAGTCGAGGACTTTGCACTTGAGATGTCACTGTCATATCGTCGCCACGTGAGTTGGATCAGACGCAGCTAAGATGGCTTCACTACGTGCAGGTCCATGAAACCTTCTCTCATCTACGCTGACTGCCTTCACAAAGCAAACGAATCAAGTCAGCAACGGAAAAAGATCAATTGGCGTTTATTCCTTCCCTCTGCTGACCTGTTTCTCTCCTCTGCTAATACGCCGTCGCTAGGGCGACAAAGGTCGGTCAATCATCTACAAGAACTGCGCCATCCAGCGGAAACCATCGGCGTATCCCATCCGACGCACCACGGAACACATGTAGAGCTCAATGGGGCGGATGTTGGCGTCCTTATCGCCACTAGCCTCCTTGCCGTATGTCTCGTACAGGCCCAGTGCACTGCGCAGCTCATCCTCCGAGGCAGCGCGTGGCACATCGATCTTGTTGCCCAGCACAAGGAACGGCACATTGGCCAGTTCGTCGTAGCCCAGCAGCGTGTCCAGCTCCCGCTTGGACTCGGGGAAGCGTTCGCGATCCAGAGCGTCCACCACGAAGACCACACCGTCCACAGTGGCAAAGTAGTCTCGCCACAGTCGACGTGCCGTCTCGTGACCGCCCAAGTCGAACGTACGCAGACGCAGTTTGCCAATGATGAGCTCCTCCGAGTTCGGGTGGAGCGTGGGCTCGTGGACAGCCACACGGTCGTCCTTAAGCATGTGCAGGAGAGTGGTCTTGCCGGCGTTATCCAGGCCTAGGAACAAGATCTTGGCGTTCTTGTGGTACAGTCCTGCAGTATTGCATCCAATATTAGAACAATTCCTTGACTGAGATTTCAAGAGATCAAGTCGCTAGGCGGCTCTAGATCCATCCACAGTGCCGTCGTAATGGACGGTCCAAAGTATGACAAGCACGGACGCACCTAGATAGCCCAGCACGTTGTAGAACCAGTCGAAGACGAACATGATGACGGGGGCGTTTCTTCCTCTTGGACGACTGCAAACCGCGAAATGAACGGGAGCTAACGGAAGAAAACAGCGGTTCGACGGGATTTTTAGCTAATCAAATCGTTGGAATCTGAGCCACGAACCAAGCCTCCATTCGTCAAAACTAGCGGCGAAAAATTGAATTCGTCGCTGTGATTGATCGAAAATGAGTTGAATAGACTTGGGAGTTTTAGAGCAAAGGATGCGGCGACGGGGTGTAGGCATCGGCGCTGTGCGTAAGAAGCAGGAGCAGGCCAAGCAGTTCTCGGAGGTGGGCGAGCAGATCGTGGAAGCTAATTTAACCCATGTATCGTCGCAGTTGGAGCTGTTCCGCACGAACCTGCAGGCGTTCGCTATTAAATACAAGAACAATATCAAGAAGGACCCAGACTTTCGACGTAAATTCCAAGTTATGTGCGCTAAGATTGGTGTGGACCCTTTAGCGTCCAAGAAGGGATTCTGGTCGGAGCTGCTGGATGTGGGAGACTTTTACTATGAACTGGCAGTGCAGATTATTGAGGTGTGTATCATCACGAGACCCAAGAACGGCGGACTCATTGGCATGAGCGACTTGCTGCGGCTTCTGGAGAAGAAGAGGGGCCAGCCATGCAGACAGTCACGGACGATGATGTGAAGAGGGCAGTGAAGAAGCTCAGTGTGCTGGGAGAGGGCTTCCAGTTGATCGACATGGAGGAGAGGACGATGGTAGGGACACTGCGAGCTATCTGAGAGTTGGAGACTCATGAGGGTGTTGTGGTGACAGGTTGTGACGGTACCAGTGGTGTTGAGTCAGGATCACTCGACGATCCTGGCGTTGGCGCAGACGACAGGTGGCATGGTCAATGTCAGTATCCTCGCGCGTGAGTTGCAATGGGACAAGAAGCGGAGTATGCTGGCGTTGAATGTCCTGCTGCGAGAAGGCATGACGTGGCTGGATGAACAGGTGCAGAAAGCTGTAGTGGAGGTTGAGATTGTGGACTTATGTGTGATGTTGTGCAGACAAGCGAACCTTCGTACTTCTTCCCGAGTATCACACTGTCAGGTACTTACACATAGTCCTAGCATTGGGAGTGATACAGTGTAGATCATGTTGAAGTTTTAAAGCTGCAGTCGTAACGCTTTCTACATATGAATCGTACTTAGAGATTTGCTTTTAATTCAGTACTAAGTAGGAAGCATGGGGAAGCCTCGCTTCGTGTGCGAGTATTGCAACAAGTCGTTCGAGGACTCACACGAGGCGCGCCAACGACACAACCGGGGCCGCAACCACAAGGCCAACGTCAAGCTCTGGTTCGACAGCTTCGCAGGTAGGACTCCCAGTGCAATTACTACAGAATTGCTATTCACCTGCATCTTGACAGATCAAGAGCGACATGCAGCTGCTCGGCAGACCACAGCAGACCAAGAACCTCCTGTGTGGACATCAGTAAATCCATCGTCAGTGCCACGCAGCCAAGAGCCGACATTACACAATCTACCGCCCTCAATGCACCCTGCTCCACCCGGCTCGTTCTTCTACTGCCGATCAGATTGGGGCTAAAAACACCACCTAAACAGGCCAAACTATTGACAAGGTTGCACATTTCAACACTGCTAACCAGATACAATCCCTTTTGAGACGACAGTTCATTCTTGCGTTGTTGCAAGCACGTGGCTTATCCGCCCTGGATCCATGGGTGCATGGCGATCTGCTCTACCGTCAGACGCCTCGACGGGTCGTCCACAATCAGCATTTTCGACATCAGGTCACGCACACTCGCGGATACGTGGTCCATGCCCCATGAGTCTAACATGTCGCCCATGAGGCCCTGTGCGATCATCTGGAAGCGCGGATCCGCGTCGTCTGGACGCTCGAAGGGCGGTGCTCCAGTTACCATGATGAAAAGCATGACTCCCGTCGACCAAATATCTGCCGAGAAGCCGTTGAAGGGAACTTGATTGCGGTAAATCTGAGCGTAGAAAACAATGTTGAATCGGTCAGCGATTCAGTCGAGCACTTGCCATGGTAGTAACGTACCTCAGGAGGCATGTAAAAGATTTTTCCAACAGCGCCAGCAGGTGGCAACGAATATGTCATGCCATGCGCATCAACAGGAATACCAATTGACAGACCGAAATCAATGATCTATCGCAAAACATCAAACAAGTAAGAAACCTGCGGCAACTCTAGGTACCCCACGTGTACGTACCTTTGACGTATCACCATCCAGTAGCACATTTTCTAGGGACATGTCACGATGGCATATGTAGCGGCTCTGCAGGTAAGACAAGCCCGCGAGAACTTGGGTAAACCAGTGCCGACACTCGGCCTCCTCCATTGCGCCACCACTTTCGACCACCGAGAACAGTTCACCACCATTACAAAACGGAAGTACAGCATAGATGAAATCGGCGTCGTGCAAGCACTCAATCTGTGGGTGGAAATACAAGCCATACCGCATGAGATCTCACTAACCAAAACTCCTCTCCGCAACCCATTTATCGTACCAACGTGAGCACATTTTCATGACCGGGTACCGACAGATACTGCTGCGCTGCGAGCTCGACCAGCGGATTTTCCTGAAGATTGCCCTCCTCTATAATAACCTGTAGCACGTAAACCACAGCACATCATATCACGTAAAACTTCTGCTTGATCGCCTCAGCCCAATCAACAGAACGCACCTTGCTCATGACCTTAATCGCCACCTCGAACTGCGTGCGCACGAAAGTGCCATTAGGCGTCATCTGTAGACGCACTGCATGCTTAACCTTGCCATAGATGCATTTCCGCAGTGTACGCACAAACTCGTACACTGCTCCAGAGCCCGAAAAGATTGCCAGCACCATACCAACACCTTCCACAGGACATCGTCGGAGCTCTGCGTTCATGAAACGTACTTCCTGCGGGATCGGCGAGCTCAGTCCATTGTGGTCGAACTCTTCCGAGCCAGTACGAAAGACGTCGTCTGACGGGTTAATGCCCAAGGCCTGTAGTTGCTGCTGGAGTTCCGCCGACACTTCCTGCATCGCTGCTTCTTCACTCACAGAGTCACTGGTCTGCTCACTGATTGCCTTGAGTTCTGAGACACTGTTGGAGCGCTCTACGCTGCACGTGGTCGGTGGTTCACTAGGTGGTTCCCTAGGGGGAGGCTCAGTCTTGGCGCGGTCTCGGGTAGAAGAACTCTTGCCTAGTAATGCGCCCGCCCACGAGCGAAACCGGTCGAGTGCGCGCGTGCGGGGAGGACGCTGGCTGGGGGCGCGCGCTCTCGTGTTGGCCTCTGGTCGGTCGATCGCCTACGAGCGAGCGAGCCGGCGGGTCGACGCTTGTCCACACGATGTGCTCGCTCTACTCCAGAGACAGGGAGAGACACAGTGAGGGGAGGACGCGGGTAGAAATCCAAGCGTCCAAGTACCACCTTACACACTGGCAGTAACACGAGAGACGGAGGGGACGACGGCGGATCAAGACGATCAGCGATCGAGTCAAGACGAGCGGAGTGAACACTGCTCGTTCTTCAGTTGGCACTGTTTAGAACGGCGTTCTACGATTCGACGGGCTTTGTATGACCGATTTGAATGCTCCAGAAACACGTGCTTCGGAGATCAAATTGGGGTTTAGATCTGTGGCATCAAAACTTTAAAGAATCAGATCGTGAAAACGTCCAAAAGCGTATGTCCGAACTAGCGTTTTTTTACCTGTATGCAGGAGAAAACGCTTGTTCGTCTAAAAGTGTATGCACGGAAAAACGCTAGTTCGTCCAAAAGAGTATGTCCGAACTAGCGTTTTTTACCTGTATGCAAGAAAAAAACGCTAGTTCTACGGATCTGATTTGATAAGGCTCAGATCTGAATTTCTTAAAAGTCGAACACATGCCAAACTTTAGAATTTGGGAGAAGCTGTCGATCTGCTACAGTCGACATAGCCAATGTCCTTGGTGACAGTTGAAGTGGTATGAAGAATATGACGACGTGTGTGGTGCAGAATATCAAGACATATTTGGCTATGGCAATTAATTGAACCAACGTAGCAACTTGTTTTCCTCCTCCACCATGTAAAAACTACAGCGACAACAATGAATTCTACATAATGCAACCTAGTTGCCCACTTACGTTGCGACCGTCATACCCATGGCAACCACAGCAATTACTTCTAGTACTAGACTTCAATTGAATCACGAAAACGACTTGACACAACCAAGAGAAACCAATTTAGGTCGCGACTCGTTGGATCGGCTCCAAGACTCGATTTGCTCGGGACAACTCAATAATGGGAGCATCCCAGTCGCTAGACGCGTTTTTCGGATCGCCAAACATTCAAAATGACTCGGAACAGGCTGAAGTATATCAATATTTACGTCGTGTGGAGAAGACACTGTGGCTCACTGGTCCCTGGTGGGGACATGATAACGACGTTGTGGAGGTCGGAGCTGCTAAGGAACAGAGTCCCAGTAAACGCAGTGTAAAACCTTGCGATCCACTCAAGAAAATGGTGATGCAATTGTTCATTGGTCTACAGAGTTGAAATATTGAAGTTGTGAATGTGAAGGACCTGAACGAAGCACTTTGTGTCATCCCTGCCATGTTGGACGAGATGTGGGTCTCGCCATTAGTGGCGCTGGTGGATTGCGTCGATCCGATTGCAAGAAGCGCAGCACTTGCATTGCTATCGAGGATTGTTCAAAGAGGTAGAGAAGTTATCGGCTAGTGATGTTTTAGGCTGGTTTACTGACTGTGAGGCAGATTCTATCGCCAAGACTTTTATTGCTGTGAAAGGAATGGACAAAGTGATAGCTCTATTAGATAGCCACGATCAACAAGCGGCGTATCTGGCGCTGGAAGTTATCTTCGCACTCTGCACTGGAAGTTGTACGTGACCTACAATCCATAGTAAAAATGCTCACTGCTTCGTATTTCTGATGTTGTTTTTGCGACTATAAAGCGAGTGTGATTCTGCCATTTTGCGAGGCTGGACTTATTGCGCGCCTTACCGAGTTAATTAAGGGTGAAGACGTGGAGCTCGTGTTGGCGTCGCTCAAAGTTCTACGACTCACATTGCGTCAAAGTGAGTTGCTGCAGAAATCACTCAGTAAATCCCAGAAGATTGACTTTCGCGGTTTTCTGTTGTCGTTGTTGTAGACGCTGTGAAAACGGAGTTGGCTATGTGCAAAACGTTGTCAATACTCGTTGATCTAGTGCATTCACCACATGCTGCAATAGCCAAAACCGCCATCACGTGCATCGGACTATCGCTTCCCAATGGTACGGAAAGTCTAGCAATAAGTGTGTTACTGTTCACTAATGTTGTTCATGCCTCAATCACAGCTGAAAACTTATCGGAACTGCTGCGACTCGGTTGTATCGACATTTTCCTGCGTTATATGGAGCCCACGAATGTCAACGCTGATGCTGCCATTTTCGCATTGTCACTTATTGCCGACGAGACAGATACAATTTTCCCACGTGAGCAGACTACTGCCGCACTTGGCCGTATGCTCGAGACACTTCGAGGAGCAGCTAAAAAGTCTGCTGCTGCGAGTGCTACGAGTTTTCTGTTCGCAAGTCTAGCCAAGTCCAGCATTTTCCACACAGCGATCTGCTTCGAGACGAATTTGGGTATCCTTGCCAAGCTTTTGGTTGGTGGTTCACCTGACGTGCTAGCATCTACTGCTTACGCACTGGGTATCGTAGCTCTCCACGCAAATGACCGTGTCCGGCAGATATTGTTCCAAGTCGATGCAGCTCAGAATTTGATGCAATTGATGATTCTTTCGCTTACTTCGTCGGGTCCTGGGCGCGACGAGAAAGTAGCTCGGATTTCGATTTTTGCTCTGGCAACGATAACAAGTGAGGCATTGGTTTCCCGCACTGGTATATTAGTACGACCGGAACTTTTGTCACAGTCTTCAGGGAGTTTAGAACCGCTGCGTACCAGCACAATTTCGAGTTGTGGCGATATGCAGGGTACCAATTTCTTGCCGCATGTGTATGCTCGGGCAATTACAAGACTTGGTGCAGGGTCTACCTATGCATTAAAACTACTGGCTGCATTATGCACTGCGCCTCACGTCAAAGAGCTCATGTGTACAGCCGACAGTGTGACTAGAATGCTGGAGTATCTCCGTAAGGCGAGTACAGCATTCTTGCCAAGCTTGCTGGTACTTTTTCTCGAATGCTGTAGTTGTGACCACGAATGCGCCTGTAAAGAGACTAGGTCCTTAAAATCTGTACCAGGAAGCAGCTTGATGTTCAGTACGTTTGTGGAGACTACACCCGATGCACTGCAGATACTTGGTACGTTATTCCAGAATCATCAGCCGGAGAATCTGTTCGGACTTGCGCCGCTACTGGGTGCTCTTGCAGCACACTCACAGCTACTCAGTGACCACATCAGCTCTTCGACATATTTTGTGGATCAGGTGCTGAGCATTGCTACGCGACTCAATCATGAAGCACTGCATGAACAAGTTTTAGAGTTTTTGGTTGGACTCACTGCACACAAGAACGTACGGGCATTGGAACAGCTTTTCGCCAGTGATCCAGACCGCATTGCGAATTTACTTCAGGCTTCACTCAATACGCGAGTGCAGCTCTTGGCAGCTACTTTACTACGTCGGCTGTTCAAACGACTAAATTCGCATGGTATCCCATCAAGAGCAGCTCAACGTCATTTAGTAAAATTGCTAGCAGGTTCTACTGTGGATGTCCAGGTATCTGTTACAGCATGTCGAGTGTGGGGGAACCTTTTCCAGTTCGAAGACAAGCGTCTTGCATTTGCTCAAATTTCTGACTCGGTGTCGGCTCTTCTTCAGCTATTACAGCGGTGCATTGCTAATCAATCGATCAACGATGGACACCTCACAGCTTTGGTTGAGGTGTCAGATAGCAATATCAACGGCTTGGAGTCCGAGGAAAAGAAGACTGTGCCATCAGCTCTAAAGCCTCTGTACTGGACTATTCGAAGTACATTTCGGTCGGCTTGCTGCGAGATCACAAAACAATCCATTGTGGTAGCGCCACACTTCTTGTGTATTATGGAGTTGTTCCTTCACGTATGTGACCCGATCGCTCGGCTGGCAATTGACACGATGAGTGAACTAGCACGATCGAATACACCTGGTTTACGTCGTACACTAGCAGTTCCTATTGTGCTGACCGCAATTCAGGAACTTCTTCGTGATCACGATCGTGTAATCAGTGGACATGGTGTACTTCCACAACGTCACGTGCTTCGCTTCCTCGGATTATTA
The DNA here is from genome assembly GCA_008079305.1 of Phytophthora palmivora. Classification (NCBI taxonomy): domain Eukaryota; phylum Oomycota; class Peronosporomycetes; order Peronosporales; family Peronosporaceae; genus Phytophthora; species Phytophthora palmivora. The sequence goes on along the minus strand of VOQZ01001514.1, from coordinate 123,434 downwards.
GCGCGAAAAGATGCAGCGATCCAGCACTTGGTGGTTGAAAGTCGATTACTGGAGGCTTTATTATTGTTGTTGCAGTTGCCAGCGACTGCTTTGAATTCAGAGCTGTTGGCTGAGGCACTCGATGCTTTAGCGTGGGTATGTAGCGCCGCTAGGTCACCAACCAACGTCAAGGCCCAAGCTGAGATTGACGATGACATTGAGATTGAGACTTCCGATGAAGGTGAGGCACCTGCAAGGCGAGTAGTAGCTACACCAAAGATGGTCAACTTTACGCTTAGTCATATTGACTCAGCTCTCGCACCTGTAGCTTGTGCAAGTTTACACCTGCTACAGCGACTTGCTTGTGAACAACCAGTAGTGCCGCGGTTTGTGCATGAAAATAACGGTGCGTCGGTGGTAATGCGAGCACTGCAACAACGTTCTGAATACGCTGTACAACGTCGTGCTTGCGGGCTCATTCAACACTTGGTACATCGAAACGATGGCAATCGCCATCAATTCCAAGAATTAGGTGCAACGAGTTTCCTTGTGGAATTGGTAGCGAAAGCTCAAGCAGATTCAGAAGCTGCTAAAGTTCAAGGTTCACCACGAAAACTACAGATTAAAGGCCTTCAGGCACTTTCAGCATTGTGTGAGGGCTGTGAACCAGCTGCACGAGCATCAAAGAAAGAATTACTGGAGTGCGATCAATCTATCAAGCTGATAAAGCTTGTGGGTGCTGATGATGTTAACGATGAAAAGTTTTGCGCAGCTTGGACACATGCACTCGCAATGGGAGCATATGCAAGCAGTACAAATCAAAGACGGTTAGTTTCTGCTGGAATTGTTCCGCTGCTCGTCAAGTTTTTGCGTCATTCAAGTGGCCATGTGCGTGTTCCAACAGCTCAATTGCTCGCTTATCTAGCTGAAGCACCAGAGAACCGTGGTGTTATATTGAACGAGGGTGGGGAATCACTACTTGTAGCGGTCATTGCAGGTCTAGAATCGGAGCTTCCCGGGTTGCAACGCTATACAGCTCTCTTTGTAGCGAATGCAGCAACTCGACACGAAGGCAACAAAGTGCGTTTGGGAGCCGCAGGTGCTGCGGCACCACTGGTGGATCGGTTGTCCTCTCAGCGCCGTCATGTCTTGGAGAATGTCCTACTAGCTGTTGTAAAGCTTGGATCACACGCTGGTAACAAAGTCAAGTTAGGTGGAAAAGTGTGTTTCGAGAAATTGCTAGCTCTCGTTCATCATGAAACTCTCGGAGTGGCCAAGGGTGCAGCCAGAGCGCTTGCTGTGCTGGTAGTGGGAAATGATGCCAACAAAAAGTTTCTTCTTCAATGTGAAGCTCCCGTAGTCGCGGAGCTCAGTGCACTGTTAAAAGGTTCGAATGGTACAATCGTGGAAAGCGCCATGCTCGTACTGGGAGAATTAGCTCCGATGCCTACTCAAGCACTTGAATTATCGCGTTGTGTTGATGTGCTGTCTGTCGTGAAGTTAATTGCACACATCAACCCACGCATCTCACGAGCGGCGTTGCTAGTAGTTCGCCATCTTACTCGTGAGTCATTTAATAAGACTCGATTTGGTCTGCGCGAGTGTGTGGAAACACTTCTAGCACGCTTGAGACTTGGCCTCGGAGGTGCCAGTGGAGCTGACGAGCTAGAGATGGTGGAGTTGACAATCACTTGTCTTGCAAATTTGTCTTTTGCTTCCTCAAACGCCTCGCGTATCGCGGAAGTAAAGGATCATCACGGTGGTTCCCTGCTTTTACTTTTACAGCTTACGACTTCAGCTTTGAACACTTCGGTTCATGAGTATCTCTCAGAGAAGGAAGTATCGCGGTTGATGTTCCAGGGCAATGGAACGAATGGACCAAGCTCCACATCGCCCAGGAATGCTCAGCAATTTGCTGCTTCTCCAGTTGATATGGAAAACAATAAGCAGGAGTTAGAAGATGCGGAAATGTACGAAAGTATGGCAAGAAATTCCCCAACAAAATGTGTGGATGATCGAGGTAGTTCATCTAAACGCGAAAAGAGTGGCGAGTCTCGTCAAGCTGAGCTTGATCCTCAATCTCAGACACTGGACTTCAGTGCATTCCCTAGTTTGCAGACGGCGGTGTTGGAACAAACATTATTAGTGCTAAATAATTGTGCGGATCAATACCGCACAACGAACGTCGTGGATACTCTGGCCGTCGCTGTGCTATGTCAGGCATTACTTGATTCGAGTGAACTAGTTGCACGTTGTGGTTGCTACACTCTGGCATGCTGGTTAAAGCAAAATATTTTGCTACAAGATGCAGCTACTAGACGGGGAGCATTGCCAGCATTGTCCAAGTTGCTAACCTCTACGAGTCTCGTTGTTGTTGAAGCTGCTGCCTACGTCATGTCCAAGTTAGCAGCACGCGGAGATAATCCCATGAAGTTACTGGCACTCGATGTCCCAGCCACGTTGGTCCATGGCATTCTCCGAAAACCAGCAAATGTACCACATGACCGTGTACTTGATCGCGCAGTGCGGTTACTAGGTACTTTGGTACAATTTTCACGTATTCGACAGGCACTCAAAGGTGAAGAAATCATTGCAGATGTACTCACACCACTGTTACAGCTACACCCGCAGACTTTGGGTAAAAATCTAAGTCGCCTAGTGTTAACGTTGTTAGCAGAGGACTCGCTCAAGTTCTTCCTTCCGAAGAAAACTGTGTCGTTGCTACGAGCATGTTTCGTCCATGAGGCTACAATTGCGAAGACGATTCGAAATGTGTTGCGCATTTTCGCACTCCTTGTCACGGTGGAAGAGCACAAAACTACAATTACGCTTGAAGATAGTGGTGAAGCGCTTGGACGGATGGTTCAAGAGCTGCAGATCAACAATGATATTCTCGGTGAAAATGACCAGACAGTCCTCGGACTTCTTGCGTGTATCGCTGGTACAAGAAAAATTGCCATTATCCTCCATGAAAACGATGTCTACGTGAAGTTGCCACCATATATGTTGGTAGCTGAAGAGGAAGAAAAGCTACCAGTGGCAGGAGATTCTGACAACGCAGTAGATGCTGTGATAGCTCGACAACAGCGGCGTCTTCATACTGTCCAAATTGCCGCTCGACTTTGCAAGGTACTCGGAGAGCAAGCAATGCGACGATTATCCGAGCTGGAATTCACGAGTTTGTTGCTGGAGTTACTTCGAGTTGGTTTGCCACAGTCGCCACTACCCGAGGTAGAAAGTGAAAATGTATCACTGGAGGCTACGGCTAGTTCAACAACTTTATCACTGCTGACATGGGAATGTATCGACATCTTGCGTCAATTATGCCATTCTCCTCATGACGAAAACGTCATTGTAGAGGAAGGTGGCGTCGAAGTTTTCTTAGCATATTTCGAGGTGTGGTTAGTGGTGACGTCTGGTACAGCTCCCGATGCATTCCCTACAGAAGGTGGTGAGACCCTCGTGTTAGCATTTGCAATTTCGCTCGTAGCTATCATCCGTACGCTATCGGCACAGACGCCTAATCGTGAATTGTTTGTACAAGGCGGAGGATTTCCATTAGTTTTGAAAGCTCTTGGGCTCGGTACATCTGAACTACCAAACCCACAACGTGAGCAACTTGCGGAAGCTCTTGCTAGTCTCACCGCATTACCAATCATGGCCCCGTACCTCGAGGCAGCACCTGATCTAGTGACTCTATTGTTCCGCTTCATGGTGTCACCCCAGACGCAGCAATTGGCAAAGCTGCTACTACTTGCGCTGCGTGCATTCGCCGACGTGATGGAAGTCTCACCGGCAAGTCGTTCACATGTGTTGAAAATCACTGGCGGTACCATTCAGCCACTGTCATTTCTGTTGTCGCGTCTGGAGTGTTCCAACATATCTGGTAGTGATGACAGCATTTTACGATTGCTCCACTCAATGCGGTCGCTTCAGCGTTTAGTCACGGATGAGACCACAGCACGAGCTCTAGCACATCTAGACAATGTTGCTGCTATCGGAAAATTATTGACTCTAGAGCTACCAACTCTACCTACTACTGATGACCGATTGGAACTTGTTCAACTCATGGTTACTGAAACATTGGGATACATGGCGTACTTTGGTCATGCTCCACGACTTCGGCTTGAGCGCTCTGCAGTTGCACGCTTGTTGGCTCAAGCAGATTACGATAATGAACGTGTGAAACCTGAAAATGTTCCAACCAGCATTTGGACAATAGCCCTGCTCGCAACACCACAAAGTTCGAGCGTAGTAGATGATGAGGAAGAAGTACAAGCAGCAGTCGAAACTACAGCAACTTGTGTACGTAACTGGATGTGGGAAGATCGTCGTGGACTTGATGTGCTCATCAAATGTGGCCTACGTACTCCTGAGTACTTGAATTTACCCACTGTTATCGTCTCGGATGTGCTTGCAGTGTTAACAACGGCCACAGAGAATGAACCTGAAGCTGAGACCGTCCTCGCCCAACTTGTTCAAAAGCGAATATGTACACCAGTTGCAGTTCTACTGGAAGCTGTAGAACCCGTTGTTCGCTGTCCAGCTCTGAAGCTTCTTGCACGAATGCTCAGCAAGCAATTATGGGCCTCGAATGAGCCAGTAGTGAGCACGAAGACAACCAGGAAATCGTCCGTGGTTGATAGCAGTAATGACGAAATCCCAGGCGAACGTTGGAGTGTTATTTTGCTGCATCTGGCTGAGTGGATGCAGATTTACACGCAAGACCCTCAATTTGCTCCCCTCAATGAGCTTAGAGATGTTTACATCTGCCTCAGTGTCCTGACAGCACATGACGAACTTGCTGCACTATTTCATCAAGGACAGGCACCTCGTGGTCTCATGGATTTAGTGGCAGCTACAATGCATCACTTTGGTGACAAAAAATTACCCAGTCGACCTGAAAGTCTAGTTCTCATTCGAAAAGAGTCTGCCCTTCGCGAAGAATCAACTCCAGAGGCTACTGCCCAAGCTGTTACGGCAGAACGTGCTAGATTGGGTTGGATGCAGCAGTTCGAAACTGTGCTGCATGTATTGCGAGTTTGTCGGCGGATGATGGCATTTTCAGCACAGCTCAGTGAACACGCACTTGAGTTACATGTACCTCGCGCATTGGATAGTCTTGTACTTCTGCATGATCGACGAATTTTGGATGAAGCTCTGCGATGTATGCTTCATCTAGCCACACTACATGGGGAAGATACTGTGCTGCTTTTTTCTTCAGATCGCACGGTAGCGAGGTTGAAAGGTTTATTACAGAGTGAATCGAGACCATTGCAAGCACGCATTACTCCGATTTTGTCTCTTATGGCAGCAAACATGCCCACATTACCGGGATTGTGTGGAATGGATGGTATTCTCATCTTGGTTGATCTTGCAGTTAGTTGCACTGTGGGTAACATCCTCAAGACTGATGATGCAGCTCTTATGCTTGATCGTCTTGTTTTCCGAGACTCTTGTACAATGCTGAACATGATCTTTTCTCTTGAAGAAGGTGTTGTCATTGCTTTTGATGTGGCTCAAGTGGTATCAAAGCTTTTTGGAATCGTGGAGAAAATGACTACAGTTTGCATTGCGTCGTCAGAAAATGATGCTCCAGAAGCTCCCGAACTGCTACACATGCCGTTGGAAGTACTGGTCAAAGTCTCAGCTGTTCCGACAGCACATGTTCGATACCTGGAGTTGCTTCCTCGAATTTGTCGTTTACTAGATGGTGAAAATGGTCCAGCTAAGCTCACAGGTCGATGGTGTGAGATGCTGCTCTCCATTCTGTTTAATGTCTTTGGTTGTCCTTTTGAAAACGACGCAGCCGTATGTAAAGCATCAGTCGAAACTCTGGCACATGGAAATCGCACACTCCTTCCTCAGCTTTTACCTCTTGAACGATGGTTATCTGTTGTTGATACTTTCCCAGCGTTAGGTCGATTCGTTATCGAATTGATTCGTGCTTTCGTTGGAAACGGAGAACTGTCCTCCCCATATGCAGCACTGTTTAATAGCGGTGAAGACATTCCAGCGCTTCTGAAATTGGTCGGATCACTTAGTGACGACGTCGCTATACCTTCTGCACAATTGTTGCTTGCAGTACTGAAACAGCGCGACGTACGTGTGGCTGTGATTGTCGCGGATGGAGTACCTGCCCTCGTCGTAGCTCTGTGTCAAGCAAAAAACAATATTTTGCAGAATCTTCTGTTGGGATTGCTTCTAGACTTATCCAAAGGTGATACAGAAGTACAGGCACTGTTGTTGGTTGCTCCTGGTTGCGTCCAACGCTTCGTAGAATTTGTACAGGAATGGGTGAATATTCAAGCAAACGACAAGAAAAGGATCTGTAGTAGCCTTGATGAGCGTCTGGCATTGACGTGTACGCTATTGACAGAATTATCTCGTGCATTCCATGGGCCAGAGCGTATCGTGGAGGTGAATGGACATTTGTCCTTGCTCGCGTTGAGCATCCAACAGCAGAAAGATAGTGACATGCAAGGTGCCGAGACAACGGTGCAAATTCTCACAAATCTGGTGGTGGCTGGAATGTCTGTAGCTCCAGGGCTTGCTACCTCAAAACTACCAGCACACTTTTTATCATGCGTATTATCGGATGAGAACGAGGCAAAGTTGATCATGAATGTGATGCCACTTAAACGGCGACTGGCGTTGACTGGGTTAGTTGCTCTGGCTAAAGCAAACCGCGAACTACGAGCTAATCTTGCCCAGAGTAAACAGCTAGTTGTGCTTCTTGAAAGTTTGCTGCAAAAGCCTGAGGAGGAAGTTAGTACCAAGCAAGTGGATGCCTCACCATTATTATCTCGAGATGCACTGTCACTTTTGCACTTGATGAGCACAACTGGGTGTGTTGATTTAGTTCACCACTCCTCTCCGGAGATGCTCACTCGCATTTGCAATATCATCAGCCACCACTGGATTCTCCACAAAGAAAGTGACAGCATACAAGATGAAGAAGCAATACCAGTTGAAGTCACTTGTGGCCTGAAGCTTCTCGCTAATCTGCTAGATGTGGCACATGATCATGAGACCAAAATTCCCTGGCAGCCGGAACAATTGTTGGATCTAACATCACTACTTGAAGCGCGAGTTGCTGCGCACCAGACACCAAAACGGCAGCTTCCAGCTCTGCGTGTACTTCGTGGTGCATTTGCGCTAGTAGCCACCGACGTTTCTACCAAAGCATTTTACTACCCTTTGTCCCCAAAACTACTTGCAGAGCTCCTCACGGTGCTGCTCGTCAGTCCGTCGCGCCAGCATTATGATATTGCAGAGCGTATCGTTGTTTCTGCTTTCCAGAACGATCCTGAGCGTGCTCGTGAGTCTGTGGGCGACAACCAAATTCTTGAGCAGCTACTGATTGTATTCACACAATCAGATAGCACTGCATCGGAACGTGCGTCTGAAGTGGCTGTTGTCTTGACACAAGTGTTGTATGTGTCCATCGCGCGAAGTTTTGTCGTCAGCCAGCGGTTCCTTACAAAACTACTAGCGCTGCTGGCATCTTGCGCTCATGAAACCTCACTCACACAGAGTGATGATACCAACCAGTCTCTGAAGAGGGCGTTGAGTATTTATCTCAGCTTTGTGCATTCAAGTTGTCCACCATCATCAGCTATGAGGTCCGGAATATCCGATATGCTGCGTTCGGAGGGAGATTCACGTCGTGCACTAATTGTTTTGCTTCAACAACTTCTGCGAGTGCACCCGACCATTTGTTTAACAACTCCACATCAAGTGACACTGAATTCGGAGGATATTATGCTCTGGACATGCATCGTCGAAAGCGTTAGTCCATTGACCCCAGCACTAGCTGCCGTATTCACTGCTCAAGCATCAACTTTCACGTGGATGTGTGTTCTTCGAGATTGGTTCAACTGGGTGGAAGCGATCGAGAACCCGGAAGATGAAATACTGCGGAATTCGTGTCGAATGTTTTCGGTAATCGCACACTTGACCATCTCTGAAAAAGAAGCAGAGGGGTTAGCTGAGCAACGAAATGAGCTATGTTCACGATGTCTTGCGGTGCTTAGTCGTGGGGGTGATGTACTATCACCACGAGTGACTGAGGGTGCTTTACAAGCTCTTTTGGATGTCCGTGAAGCTTGGGGAGATACATTTGTCCTTACCGGGTGCAGCACATACAGCGGTACAACTGCATTGCTACCCAAACTACTTCACATTTTCCATGTATCAGAGAGAGAGGCCAATCGATCTCGTCACCTGATCCTTCAATTTTTGCTTCTGCTAGCTAGCACGGGATACTTTGTTGAAGAGATGAAGGCTGCTGGAACGCGTGGTGCCGTGGAGAACAACCCGTTGATTTCACCTGATGACAAGGCACTACCTGTAGCTCTTTTGGGCTTGCTAGGTTACAGTGCAGACCTCAACGAAGAGTTCGCTAGGGCTCTTGAGCAATTTGATGCTGCCAATTCTGAAGAAGAGCGTCGTGAGCGTGTGGCTTATTTGTTGCGATTCCTCAAACGCTATGAACTGACTCATGCACCAACCAAGGTGCAAGCCATCGACTCCTTTATGACTTGTCTTGTGGCACATGTAGAGAAGACTCAAGCAGCAGCTATAGCGACTGAGCATGAACCGGAGGTAACAAAAGATGTACCGGCATCAGTAAGCAAGGTCTCTTTGACAATAGCGAGTGATTGTCTTGCGGCATTAGTGAAAATTGCTGGTTGGAATCCGACACAGGATCGAAGTCGATCCACAGATTTTGGAGAATTGTACCTTACCCGATGGGATCTGAATGCCCTGCTAGCAGTAGCTTTTGCAAGACAGCGCGGGGATGAAAACAACGATTTTCAGGAGAGACCTCAACTAACAGCCCCTCAAATCGTGCAAGTTTTAGAGTTAGCAACTCTTGTTAGAGCGCACCTTGACGAGAACTCGCAAACAGGAGGAACCGGTGTAGTGATCGTTGGTCAAATCGATAGACGATGGCTTTGCAATGCATTCACGTTAGTAGATGGGTTTAACGGAAGTACACAAACTGCTCTCCAACTCGTCAGACACGTACTGGAGCTGCTGCACTGGTTAGCAGTGCGTAGTTCCATTTGCTTCGAGGATATTTGCAGATATGCAGTACTGCTGCGTGTTTTCTTGACGCCATTGATACCAATATTCTGTGGACATCTCAACAATGACATTGGTCATGGAGCAATGGATCTCTACTTGAGTCTTGTGGAAATGACGATCAATACTCCAACGCCGGGGGCTGAGGTAACAACTAGCATTGATGAGCTACTTGACGATTTGCTCAAGTTTTTGTATGCGCAAGTTGATAACGGTTTACTCCCAGACGTGCGCGCTCGCCTGCTGCTCTGTGTTTTTGTTATTCTACAACGTGCTGGAGACGCTGGACGTGCTGCATGTATTGCCTACGAGCGTGCAATGAAACAAATTTTGTGGCATATTCATGCATCTCCGGCAACAGAATTCCAAGCTCGATGCAGTTGGGAACTGCTCGGCTCATTCTCTGAACTGGATCCAGCTATCACTGCGCTATTCAATCTCGATGCAATCCCCGTTCTACTTCGTGAATGTGGTTGTGATCTCAGTGAAGAGCAATCTCGACCGTCTTCTGGGAATTGGCGACAATCGAAGCATGCGGTTGCATTCCGACGAGCTGAAGCTCTCAAATGTTTATCGCGAGCAGCACGTACACATGACGAAGTATTGTTAAAAATTGGTAAGGCTTCTGGAATTGCAGCGGTGCTCTTTGGTGCTCTGGCGGCAGGTCCTGTTGGAAGTACTGACAATGGTGGTAGACGAAAATCTATCACGAAAGGAGCTCTATCGGTGGATAGTGCCGATACTCAAGCCCACGCAGCTCATTTGATTGCCCGAATCGCAGCACAAGAAGACCTTTGTGCTTCACTGGTTTCTCCCGACAACATTTCATTGCTCATTGAATCACTCGAGTCTGTGCATTTGCCTGTGGTTTTGCATGCGTTGCAGGCACTATCCCATCTCTGCGCTTTCTCGCTTTGTCTGGATGCACTAGTCCGCAACGCCACAGTTCCTGTCTTGGCCCAGATTCTCTTTTCACCACTGGTAGCAACGGCTCGTCGTCGTGAAATTGAAGCATGTGTGCTTGCTCTCCTCGGCAAAATGTGCGATCGCAGTCAAATTGTGAGCCGCCGAATTGTGTCATCGAATCTATTGCCGAAGTTGTGTGAGTTCCTGGTCGTCGAAAAGCAGCAGCTTGAGTACACCCAGCAAGCACCTCAGTCGGGTGAATTTAGCGTCCACAACAATGCCGTTTGGATCGTCCACAATTTATCCAAGGATGCCGAACTCGTTCCCAAGCTCGTTGCTCATGGCATACTTGAAACATTGTGTGATCAACTACTCGAGTACGACTTAAACACTACACAGTGTAAAGCTCTAGGAGCAATGAGCCGCCTTGCCAATGTTGTAGAAATGGACTGCAAATTCTTACAGTCTTTGATCAACCAGGTAGTTGAAAGTGTCCGCCGCAATGTACCTGTCCCGGAAGCCCATTGCGCTGTCACCAATGCACTGGAAGTATTCGTCGCTATCTTGAAATCAGGAAAAAACCATCGCAGCAGCGTCCAACAACGTCGTCCACAAAGAGAAGTCGATGATACAATGAATGTCCTACAGCTTATGCTTGAGGGTGAAGGCTTGCGCGTCGCACTCGATTTACTTGGTTCGCACGACGTTCAGATCAAGCTGGAAGCTTTTCGTGTAGTATCCGAGTTTGTTGAAAATCATCCCAATCCCGATGAAGTGCGTGAACTACTTCTTGGATCAGAAGAACACGGAGGTTCTCATGCGTTGTTAAGCCTCGTGCGAGCTCTTTCTGATGAAGCTCGTTCAGCTACAGCTGCGATGGCATCACCAGCACGAAGGCGTGACAAGGATAATTTACTTCTGGTGGTGATGATGTTTTTGAACATGCTTCTCGCCGATGAAGTACTCAAGGCTAAGCTTACTCCAATGACATACGATGTCGTGCTTCAAGTGGTAGTCGCCATCTCTGCAACGCCAACGAACAATCTAAAAGTTCTCGCTGAATCCCTCAGGGTGCTAACAACCATGACCAGAGTTGGCCAAGTAACAGATTTCTGTCCCGAAGCTGCACTGGCGAGCAGCATCGAGCATCTTGTGAAGGTTCTTCAGAGTTTAAGTGCAGGTGAACGCGGATCAAGCAGCACTTCCATTCGTCTGAATGCCTTATTTTTGCTGGTAAATTATGCTTCGTCGGCTCAGTGTCGTGGTCGCATGGCGCATTGCGGTGTACTTGAAGCCCTCCTTGAGATTATCCAGTCTCCTGGATGTGGTAGCGCAGCTCAAGACGATCAACTTGTACAGCTGGCGCTACTTGGAGTAGCGTTGATGACTACTGGTGGGGTCAGCGATGCTGCGGCTGTTGTCGAGTTATCCGCAGCTGTCGACACCTTGGTGAGATTGTTGAGTTCCAAGAGCACGAGTATCCAAGCCAATGCTGTCTGGGTCGTGTCCAACATTTCGGCTGAAGGTACGATCGCATTGCAAACCAATTTTCTACTACTACTAACTACTTTTGTCTAGCGAGCTTGAAGGATGCAATCGTCGTGCGTGGTGGGCCCACAGTGTTGCAGGCCATGCTCAACGAAAACTTAGGTGGTGATACAACTACAATGAATAATGGTGGAGCAACGCAACACCAACGACCTTCGACATCTACCATGAGGATACGCGAATACGCACCAAAAGCAATCAAGGCTCTCGGCTTCGCACCGATCATACCTTCAAGTACGTCATCTACCTAAAGACTACGGGTCAAACAGAGCAAGAGGTTTTCAACCGTGAGGTAATTCATTGGAAATTATCCCATAAATCTGAACATTCATAAGGAGTTAAACCTAGGGTTGGAAACATGCACGGATTTGATGGCGGCACCGACAGGAATCTACGCGTGCTTAGCTTCTAGCTGGTTCGGATCGAAGCAGCTTACCATCGTTAGAAAATCCTCTGGTTTTGGGGTATTGTGGAGCACAAATTCCTCGCAGACACTGAAGTTAGGACATACTACCACAAACGCACGCTTCATGTCCCTCAGTGATTTGTTTTTATCCATCTCGTCGTTGAGCTCACGTAGTCTATCTTCCTCAAACTTTTTCTCACTTTGAATCGTCACGTGAATAAATGCCATGATTGTCTGGAATTTGTGACTTCCGCTCGAGTACGCTTTACACGTAGTCACTGCGTCAACGAAAGGGAAGAAATGGTAGTCGGGATGCCAGTAAGTTTCTTTTCCAAGCGTTTTCAAACAAGAGTAACACGTTGCTTCATCTTCGCCACTGCAACTAAAGTTGGGCACTTGTATTTCGATCTTTACGTACTTTGAATTTCCCTGCATGTTTAAGACAACGGGTTTACGTTTTGCACTAGCCTCTCGGACAATTCTGTGAAACAATAGTTCGTACGTGACGCCATGGAAGAAGGCTCCCATAGATTCCGCATGCTTGTACATTTCAAGTTGCTTGCCCATGTCAATAATATTCCCCAACTTGGTCAATTCATATCCCGAATCCACAGAATATTTCCACCAATTTGGATCACGATAGTGCTCTTCGTTGCTGCAGTCAATGATATAGTAACTCCAAATTCGATCCATGGTGGTGCTAGTAGTAACAACATACGCGTACACCAGCCGAACATCCTTGATCCCTTGCACTGCCACACAATCGTTTTCAACTCTGGTTTTAAGATACGGATGCGTCCTGCAAAACTCGCGCAGACTCCCGCCACTGTAAAAGTACTGCATCTTAACGAGTTTTGACCAAGTTGAAGCTTCCAACAGCATTGTCTTGTGTAAACCAGTTTTCATCGTCCAATTGGTTAACATCGCGTACTGCAGCAAGTCCGTATCACGCCACGCCGGCAAGACTACAACTTGTGAATTGTCATCATCGAAGTGGCACGACGTTGTAAGAAAAGCAAAAGGCTCAAGCCCGTTTGATAAGTCTACCACGACTTTTTGATGAAACCCATCAACGAGAATGATAGCAGGGCGCGGATAGCGAATAAATTGTTCGGTGATACATTCGTTCGTCGTGCGTAAGAAGACCCTTGGCCATCAATAAGCACCACCGCATTTTTACTTTTCCGTTCAATCATGTGACGTGTAACAAGCATCTTCTTCCGTTCGATACACGCCAGATAGAATGCAAAAGCATAAGAAAGCAGGATTTCCCGACACCCGGAGAACCAAACATCACAATACGATCGTTGGGATTGTTTTTATCGAGTCTCTTGATCAACTTCCAAAACACCACTTCTTCCTTCCGAATGAAATAATACGGTGGAAATTCGCCAAATTCTTTCCAAAACTCGTGCAAGCCAGCTGTCATAACAATCGGTTTACCACTTGCTTGCTTCGTAAACAAACTGTCGAGTTGAAATTCGTCTTCATTCACAGACAGCTACGAAATCGGTCAGTCTCTTGGGTTGTATGATTTTCAAACACATTGAAATAATGGCAAGCCTCTCATGTACTGAACGTTTTAAGTTGACCTCCGGAACCACTACCAACACCTGAACAGATAGCATTCCAAGGAACCGCAAGTTTTGCTCCGATAAGTCAATCAAATGAAGTGACACTACCGCAACATCCAACGGCGTCAGGTCGCTGGTATCAGTCACGCCTTGTTCAACTTCATTTGCGGTCAACCACCCGGATCCCTTCTTCTTCGCTAGAAAGAGCTGCAGATCATTGGCATCGCGTGATCGTTGTCGACTGCTTCATCTTGATCAACTTCTGCAGCTTGTATACCGACTTAGTATCGTCGATCTCCACCTCAAACACGCTTCCCACCGTACCAACGATCGCACAGAAAAGTTTCATCTTGAGGAAAGCAAATTCACAAATGACAGAATTAAGTACGGGACGTAAGATGGTTTCCCTAAGGACCCATCAAAATGCTAGTTCTTATACGTCAGAGGATTTTTTTAATGACTTTCAACATGGAAACCAATCAACACTCCGTACTACTACTATCGACAGTGTTTGGCTATCTATTTGAACATAGAAATCGATTATGCTTTAAATGAGCTGTATCATACAGCCTGTATGGATAGAGATTAATTCGCCCCAACAGGTTGCTTGGAACGCATGCAACAACACCCAACAAGGTGACCAAACATTCAAACGACAGCATTCAACCTAAAGGCAAATATTTCCATCAAGGTGCTTGATTTTATTCAAATAGCAGAAACTGATCAGGAATAACTCACACCATCCATCTGACATGTTGCGGCGCATTTGCTGTCTTATTGATATCTATTAGCATTGATCCTATTTTATGTGTTGCACTCTCATCCTCGGACACTCACCAACTACATCTATCTGTCGGTCTCCTTGTAGCTTACGGGCTACTGCACTTCTGGTAAAATGACAGTCAACTAGTGGCAGCGGAACGCATTCGTTATCATATATATTCTTTCAAACCATTTTATCTGGTGCTCCGTATCAATGAAGTGAGAAAGTTACTACAAGACTCGACAAAGCGCTCTTTTGCATTGCTCTTTGGAACCCAACACAATATATTTTCACATCTTGGTCCCTACCTTGATCAACAATACCCGTATGTCATACATACCGTCCAACTAGCCTTCGTTTAGACTGTGTGGAAAGATCAAGAAGCAACCATTAAACGAGTTAGTCTTTTGCTTGAAAAATTCCAACCTAAACCATTTTGGGCTTTTGGATCGGAACTACCCGCGTCCAACCTAACGCTGTTTGTCTCTCACTACCTTAAATCGTCGGGACAAGTTGCTCAACCTACGACCAACATCTCCATCACCACTATATAGCTGATGAGCATTGACGATACGTAGCTGGAAGAGTAGAGAATGGTAGTTTGCAATAGATTATGCTGACAAACTTTAGTACTATTGTAGTAATTGCGTATCGCCAGCAGTACGCATTCTATTAGAGCAGTCCTTCCATCCAGTCAAGCACTAACACCTCGTGTCTGTGAGAAGGGGGGAGCCATAGGGAGAACTTCTCGGATTTCGCCAATGCAGGTGGAGATACACCGCTACTTAGAAGCAACTTTTTAAGTACAATGTCTAGTACGACATCTTACTGGGTCTACACGTAATACCGAGCTATTTCTGCTGCATCCCTGGGCTCATGTGGAACCACGCGATAAATATAGTTAGCACTTTGGGTAGTTTGCCGAGGACGTTCATCGATTGGCGTTTTCGCAGAGTTGCTGCATGTGCTGAGGACGAACTGTGATCTATTCAGCTGCCTACCTGCTCGATCACCCCTCACATCGAGCTCGGGTAGTTGCGAAGCGATCGAAGCATCATGGGTGGGGGTGTGTCCAAGACCGCGATTAGAAGTGTGAAGGAAAGGGGTGGAAGTCTCACCTCCCCCCGTAATGCCACTAGTCACAAGAAAGCAGCAAGCGAGGGTCGCCGTGAGTCCGCCCCCAAGCTGCCCACGTCGATCGACGCTCGCATTATTACCACCCTACGCCAACTCAACCTCACGCGGCGTGCAGATCCGAAGAAGGGCCGAGCCACCCACTTCGAACGTATCGTCCTTCAATTTACACTAGTGCGAGATGCTTTCAACACCCTTCGCAGTATCTATCGTCAATTCGCCAATGTGAGTTCCTCTGTGGGCTTGAATTGTACTTGAAATTAACTTACTTTTCTACTCTCATGCACAGGCTGAAAAGGATGGACTCGACTTCGAGGGACTCAAGGCGGCGGTCAATGCCATGGGCGCTCACATCAAAGAGACTGACTTGTCGGAGATCTTCTACGAGTCTGACATGGTGCGAGACAACTCGCTGAGCCAGAATGAGTTTGTCGTTTCTCTGGCGATCGCGCACTTGCTGGGGTTGATCACCAATTTTGATTCGATCAAGGATTCACTTGTACATGCTCCGGAAGACGTGACGCTGGTTACCCCTCCAGAGGAGCCTGCGGACGACGGTAGCTCGTCTAAGCTTATTGCCAAAGCTTTGGATCTCATGGTAACTGCGTACCTGCTCTTTGACAACGACGCCAGTGGCACGATTCAAACGAGCGAGGTACTGGAACAAATGCGGCAAAACACGACAGGCCCGAATTCTCCGAGACGACTGGAGCGTGTGTCGAGTGGAATTTCATCCAAGGCCATTCGCGACGAACGGATAAAGGAGCTGGACTTTGACAACGATGGTACCATCACCTTTCAGGAATTTGTGCTGACCTTCCAACGCTGGGCTGGCTCTGACGACGACGATGAATAAATGTCACGAAACGTTGATCAACGCCGCCTCCTACAGTTTAAGACAATATTCCAAGCACGCAGACGTAGCTATCAACTTTTAATTAACTTGGTGTGGCTACGATTGCCACGCATTGACTGTTCGATGTCATTCCCCCTTTGATGAAATGACTCTACTTATCACGCATCGGCAACAAAAATGAATGCCTATTGACATCCACTTCTACACCAAATTCCTGTCAGCAGGCAACATTCATTGCAATTTGGGCTCTCTTGCCCACTTCAAAGATACTTGGCTTGCTGACGCTTTTTTGAGGCGCGCTCCGAGAAGAGATTTAAAATATATGGCCACCAGAAATTCGTGGTGCGGTCGTAGACCGAGTATACGAAGCAGTAAACGACCCAGGCAAAATACACTGAGGAGCAATATAATGCAGCAAAACGGTCAGCTATCGTGACGATCATTGAACCAGGTTTTATATACGTACATGGGAAAAAGAGCATCATGAGGACTGGCAGTACAATGCACGACAGTGTGATACCCAACCACAATCGGAAAACAGCTCTCACCGATGTCTAGCCAGCAAAAAATAACAACCGTTAGCCTATTGCTACACCCTATGGTCAACGATAATCTCCACTTACCGAGAGTTCCATCTCCACTGTCTTCTCCGCGTCTGGGAATTGCTGGTGCTCAATAAAGTAATTCATCCGCTCCTCTTTCTCCTTCCATCGAGCGTCCAAGAATCCCTGTAAATCCGTCGCAGCGTCTTCATACTTAAATTTCCGAGAGTGCATCGCAACACGTCTCGCAGGCTGTTTCCCTGCCAGTAGCGTCTTCATCGACGGTACTTCAGTGTCAATCTTGCGACCATATCCCATGTCAAACGTCGGCACTTCACCCGAATAGGATGGGAACGCCAACGTCAGGTCGTAAATATCAGGTTTAGCCTCTGCTACTGCATCCAGGATAATCTTCATGCCCGTCGTGCGTGGCAGCAGCACTCGCTCGAACTTGGGACGACCTTCACGAGCCGCAAAGGCTTGTGATTTGGTCACGTATTCATTGTGGATGGTCGTTCCCTCGGGAAATAACACGAGCCAGAAGGGAAAATCATCCGTAATAAGTCCGTCCATGTACTTCTTGATGTGAGCCTCATCCTCATCAATGCGGCGGCGCAGGAAGAGGAACTGGAAGAGGCGCATGCCCCAGCCGATAATAGGAAGGTACTTGAGTTGGTCCTTGAGCACAATCTTGATGTTACCTGCCGCCTTTTGATGACGCGCAGCTTGCCAGATGTACCACCAATCTGCGTCGACCTGGTGGTTAGCGATGAGGATCACAGGCTTGGTTGGGTCGGACGGCAGCTCGCCTGTGACCGAGAGCTTCGTCTGTGGGAAGCTCGTAGACGTGACATCAACCCAGAGTGATTGTGCTACAGAGCTGGATGCAGAGTGAATGTAATGTTAGCGAAATGAGACAGAGTGATGGTCAATTCCGCACTGAGAACGCACCCCATAAGTCGACGGTAAAGCGGCTTGTTGAACGGCCGCACGAGGCACCAGAGGCAGAACTGCAGGAAGTTGATACATGCGCTGTTGCACAGGATCCACAGCAGGTTCAGTGCTGAGTACAGGTGGAACACTGCCATGGTGGGGAGGACGACTTGGCAAAGAAGCTCCGAGGCTGCGCGTCTAGTGAGGAGGAATGCGGAAATGACTTGGCCAGATTCAGTGACTCAGTTGCAGCTGCGACTTTGCAGAATTGTAGACGATTGGATGAAAAGATGCTTGGATTCTACTGATTGGCTAAAATGCAGTGGTTGAGTTCAACGCGCATAGTCTGACGTGCAAAAATCAGAGTTGATAGTAAAGGAACAATGTTGTGAGATTTCAATAGAGCAAATGGACTATGATCGACTAAGGGCAAGGCTTGATGGTGGTCTCATTGCTCGCCAGATCTTTGCAACGTCGCACTCCAAGATGAAGCGATGATGATGTCGACTCGCATTTCAATTCGTTGATCACGATCACGTGATATTATAATATGCGAGTCAAACGGACGTTTGACTTGTACCACTGCAACTGCTACAGTGCTTATGGAATTCAATCAAAAATAGCTACAATTGGACTGTTGACCAACTCTAGACAGCTAGCGTAGTCGAAATGTCAGTGTCGGATTCGTGCACCTGCTCCCTACAAGCGCGATTGCACCAGGTATCTACGTCTAATACAATACTTTCAGATGTCGATTTGACCGGAGAATTACAATCGACAGGTTGAAAATGCCCGTAGTCACGAAATGAAGGCTCATGGTGAGATGGTGCGAAAGCTAGAGCTAGAGCTTGAGAGCCGACGCATGAGTGAGGCGGAGTTCCGCCTCCTGGTCGCCAAACTGCGTACAGACAATTGCCGCTTAGAAGCAGAACTCAGTGCATCAACTGCGAAGGCTCGCCAGCTGCTTGACCAGCTAAGCACTCAACGCACTGAGGTGGGATCAACATGCAGCATTTTCCAACCAATATGTGAAACAAGAGTATCCATGTTTCCTTTGATAGCACAAAGATCAGCTCAAGTCACTTCGCGAGGAATATATGCGCAAATTGCAAGATAGTGATGAAAAGAGTGACCGCCTTATCGAAGATAACAGGCATCTTAATATCCAGGTTTTGTGGACCGCTGCTCGCATAGTATTATTTCGCCGAAACGTTATTCAGTGATTGTTGGTTGCAGATGTTTGAGTGTCGAAGTCTTCTAGAGAATGTGAAACATGAGAACGAACTGCTGTTGACAAAAAATGAAAAACTTTGTTCTCAGGTAAATTCACAGGTAAGTTGTACAACAGTCCGCCATTTCGTTTCGTTAACCCTGTTGACCTTGGGTAGGCGGTGGAGATCGAAAACATGTCAACCCAATTGCAATACAAGCAACAGGAAATTGAGACTACGAAAATGCGTTCACAACTTCTGGTACGTTAGCGTATCGATTGCGCTAGCCCTCTTCGTTTAATAACCACACACACCGTTGTTGCACTTCAGCTGGAAGACGTCACGAGCTCTCGAAAGCAGCAAGACTCGATGTATCGACGGGTTCATGAATTGGAGCTTGACATTAATCATGCGTTAATGACCCGAAATCGAGCTTTACATTGGAGACGAAAGCGTCAGGATATGTGGGAGAAACAGTACCTCTCTCGTCGAACCTTTTTAGGTTGGAAATCGATTTCTGTTGAAGCAGCATTACGATCTGCTGCTAAGATGGCACAGGATAACGAGGATACTCAAGCTCGCCTCCAGCTAATTGAAATTGAGGTGTTGAAGCGCTGTTCACAAACTAAAGGGGAATTAATTGGCCTTCGACAAGCGTGTGCCATTGAACGCTCTCGAATTATGTCATTGCGCGAAGAAATGTGCCAAACTGAATTACCAAAGTTACTAACATTGCTGAGAAGACAACAGAATGAATATGAATCCCAGCGAGAACGCCTCGAGTTGCAATGCAACAGCCAACGAGAGTATATTGAAATGGAGCAAGAACGATTGAAGATGTCGCTCCAGGATGCTGATCATCGCGTGCAAAAACTGAGAGAAGCCCATCAAACTCACCGCAAACGACAGCAAAACGCTATCTTTCATGCACTTGCCGCAAGAAGACAGCGAGAATTTCACCGTCGTACGTTTATCGCCTGGAAGGAGTTATTTCTACGCTCAGTTGTGGGACAAGCTACGCATACGGCGATGGTATTCCAGTCACAGCACCCGCAAATGTCGTTAGTCGACATATCAAGTCCTATCGATCGCAGAAAATCTCAATCTTGGGCAATGCCAGCATCTATTCGGCCGATTTCCTTACAGCTTGAGATGCAGAACTTCGGTGAGCACTTGCGATCTCCTGTGTCTGAGGCGACTACCCCGATTGACGCGATGTGGAAGAGGTGGCGGAGGGTTGATGCCGGCGTGGGAGGAAGGGGGAACAAACCTCGTGCTTCTCCGATCACACCGTCATAGCAGAATATTGACAAGGATGCAAGCACATGCTACTAGTATGTCATGAATTCATCCCCAGTGAAATTGTTATGCACATCCACGTCCTCACTTCGCTTTTCAGACTGGTCAACGTAATGCTCACAAAAATAGTGGCAAATCTCATACTTCCTCGATCCTCAGACGATTTTGCATCGTCTGAGGACCAAGAAAGTAACAATGTAAATTGCAGATGGCTTGAAGCTAAAGACTTTGTGCTCAGCAACGACGGATTGCCTCCTAGTCATATCAAGAAACGTGTTCAACCTCACCAATCGGTATCTCTATCCGTTTTCTGCAAAATGACGCTAAGTGTTGATGCCGTCGATACGAAAGGTGGAACTGCAAACGGAACCAGTGGTGGTGGTAGCACCCACCCACCGCTATTCGACTCACCGTCAAAGCGTGGCATACACCACACGGTCGCAACATTCATCCCAACCGAGCAGCGTTTTCGATGGCAAGCTGGAGCTGGAGAAACGGATGCCATGTACACCCTCCCCACAAGCATCGGTTCGAGTCCCAAGAAGAGCTTTGGAAATAGTACGCGCGAAGACTGGGACTTCGCTCGCAAGCGCGCTGATCCAGGAGCGGGTCCAGGATCGTATGAACCTGCAATGTCATGTGGGAAGCAAGTGAGCTCGGAGCGTCGATCTGTCGGCTCAACAGCATTCGAGAACGCCCCGCGTGCACCACTTCAGGAGAACACGACACCATCACCTGGTCCAATCTACGACCTACCACCTGTCATGGGCAGAGGTTCTTCTGCACCTAAGCAAGGCACGTCGCTACGTCCTCCACTCCACGGCAAGAGCGTCAGTCCAGGACCGAACATCATGCTCAAATCATCTTTCAAGGAATGCCGCACAAGTGTCTCCCCCACCTTCGGTTCTGAAGTGCGATTAAGACCAATCGGCTCACAACAAACCCCCGGTCCCATCTACGACTTGCGCCCTACAGGATACCTCACAGGTCCTCGCTCCTCCTTCAGTCATGCCAAGCGGTTTTAATTGCTTACGACCATCGAAAAGTTGCTGTTGTTGAAGTTGCCCGAATTTATTATTTTCGACCACCTACACCTAATAGAACCTATCCCTCATTATTTTCGTACTTATTTTCGCGGGAATCAAATGCAGGACTCGGACGTCTCGATCACCTCCGTTCAGCCTCTGCATTCCATCTCTGTGCGTTCGTTCCTCTTTCTTCCTCTGTAATATGCATCCTCTCACTGTGCTCTCGAACTGTATGCTTATTTTCGGGTCGCAGGACTACTCGCTGCTCGAGTTCTTGGGTGAAGGCGCTACAGCACAAGTCTATCTAGCGGAACACGAGGCTTCAGGGGCTCATGTGGCCATTAAAGTGATTGATAAGTTGTTGGTGCAGCGCGCACAGTTGGAGAGCAAAGTTCGACAAGAGATGGTGCTGCACGCCGAGCTGCAACACCCGCACGTGTTGCACGTGGAAAGTGTCTTTGAGGACGCTCGCAATTACTACATGGTGCTGGAATATTGTGCAAGGAGGTCTCTCTCGACTGTCGTGAAGACGCTTCCAGGCCGTAAGATGAACGAGCAGACAGCTAAGAAACTATTTCGGCAAGTGGTGACAGGAGTAGTGTATCTACACGCCAGTGGCGTGATCCACAGAGACCTTAAGCTTGCCAACTTGTTGCTGAATAGCAATGGGGAGGTCAAAATCTCGGACTTTGGACTAGCTGCAAGGCTTGGGTAAGGATTTTGAGATGGGAAAGTGAGAGGATTTAGCTAATTGTTTGACTGCTGTAGGGATGATCATGTGACGATGTGTGGAACGCCCAACTTTATTGCACCGGAAGTGTTAACGGCGGAAAACGAGCCATATGATGAAGCAGTAGATGTGTGGTCACTGGGATGCATTTTGTACTGCTTGTTGCTCGGGAAGGCACCATTTGAAGGACGCAAAGTCAGTGAAACATTGGAGAATGTGGCAAATGCAGGACAAAACCCGCTCAAATTCCCCGAGGGATTTTCTTCGTCTGCCAGCGACTTGATCAAACGTCTACTCACACCAGTATGTACTTTCATCCTGTCGAGCGAACAATTTACTTCAGCTAACCATTTCCCTTGTACCACCTGTATTTTTCTGTTCAAGGACCCACGCACTCGCCCACCTGCTCAGCAAATTCTATTACACCCTTGGCTACGTGAGCAATCTAGGAAGCGTGGATCTGCACCATCCAGCGGCAGGCACAGGCCTTTACCAGACCCTCCACAGCCCGTACCTCCACATCCTCGTTCGTCATCAAGGTCACCTGAAAATTTGCGTCAAAGTCGTCAAGTTGCAGCAATTCAATCGATGAAAGAGGAGCTAGTGCTATCATCATCCAGCTCGTCTATCCCAGCAAAGACTATACCCAGACGCCGACGTACATTTGGAGACAGCCGTGGTGGTTCTAAGAAGCTCGTGCAGCTCGAAACTCCTGTGAATGGAATGGGCTTCTCCAAACGTCAGTCAATTGCATCCGCTCTTGGAAATAGCAGCAGTGATAGCAGTTCCAGCCTCGATGGTGACAGCATGAACCTCCACGATGACTACAGTGAGCTCTCCGAGCTGTCATTATCAACGACATTCAATGATTACAACGATCGGCACGAAGAAAGTGAAGTGGAGACAATTGACCAAGCTGACGATGGATCGCTTCTTAAAGAATCCAGAAGTCCAGACCCGTTCATATCAGTTGTTATGCATTTGGAACTGCAAGACGTGTCATGTTTCGGGTTTACTCAAGTTCCAGATAGTAATGACGCCAAGGTGCAGTTGCAGTGGAGCTGCAAAGAACCAGCAGAAGTTGGTAGACCACCCACGTTTGAGTTGAAAATATCAAACGGGTGGGAAACCTGCTATGATCCAGGCAGCGGGGTGCTCACAGCCACAACACCGGATGGCGATCCACTGCGATATGAAATTCCAGGTGCGAATGGATCGCGAGTTGGTTCCAATGCCACGTTTGATACTTCCCGGTCGTCTAGCTTATTCTTCACCAAGCGAACATTTTTGCCACCGATGGTTCGTTTTTGCCAGTGTCTCGCACTACGAACCATGCAGTTGCGTCAAATTGCACTACGTGGTCAAGCCAACAAACTTCCGATCATTCATTACGATACACTTCCCGAGTCGCTGTTGGCATCGTTCCGAGACCGATTCAGCTTGCTCTCTGTTCCTCGCCAAACGTCACCTTATCCGAGTCAAGATATCAATGGAGGCTTGGAACAAGGGATATTTTCTGGACACCCGGCTGAAGCTAAGAGAGGAGTCGAGATTGCAGGTGTCGGGCGTGGACAAATTGATGCAACGGGAGACTTGCGAGTTGTGTATTTAGATGGAGCTGAACTCACTTTGGAGGCTAGTGGGTTACAATTACGGTTCCGACCATCTTGGGCAAATGATGACAGCGGCGATGACAGTGTCAAAGAGGATGTGTTTGAACTGCTCACAACCAGCACTATGTCATCGTTCCTGCCCTCAGCTGTCAAGCAGAAGTTGGAAAGTATCCCTGAGTTCATCCGTCGTCTCAAGGCGGCTAGTTAATCCAATTATGGTTGACCTATTCAACCGACGCTCGCTAGACAACGAATAAGCAAAGCACCTGAGGCGGTTGACAGCGTCTGGTGGTCTCTATTGCGATATGGACACTTCAAGTGAAGTCCCTGATGACACACGGAGATGCAGTGATGAGGAACCTCAATCCAGAAACAACACTGAGGGTCTCCTGTCCACTCAGGAGCAGCTAGCGGAGCTGCAGTTATTAACTCGTGCTGACTTGCAGTCACCTGCGTCATCTTTCACATCGGCATCGGACGATACTACTGCATCTTCAATGTTTGAGAAAGATGACGCTCAACTGAACGAAGATGAATTGAGCAGCAGACCTCGAGTTGGAATTGGGGGCCTGAGTAGCTTCACTGCAATCCTGGCAGCATCAAGGAAATTAGCGACAATTCCTGTCATCTCCAGTACATCGGAAATCGGGGTTCCACTATTTGATGACACATACGACTCGCTTACAGTAGAAATTCCGGGTGAACCTCTAAGTCCAAAAGTGTCTGGAAAAAGTCTTCCGACACTGAATGAAGAAGCCGAGGGTGAAGAAGAGGACGATGATGAAGCTCCAGAAACTGTTTCCAAAGGCACCAGTACCTCTTTTGTAGCTAAGCTATCAAGCTCAAATGTGGACGTGGTTCCTGTTATGCAAGAGGAGAAAAAACCTGAAGAACGAGACAGCGATGATTTTGAATTCGCCGAGATGCTCGAGCACCTTTCGCAGGGACAACTGGACTTTTTGGCTCTGACACCGGATGATCTTACTGCACGGAAGTTAAAGCGCGTCCATGTAGCACTCAGTAAAGTTTCAACGTCTGTGTCTACAATGCCGTACGTGCGGACGCTTGTATCTGTGGACATGCTGCAGCTGTTGCTACGGCGTCTTGGTGTGCAAGCAGTTCGTGACGCGATCAAGCATGCAATGCATCGAGTCAGCGAAAGGGAAGAAGCAACGTCCGAGATGGAGCCGATTGCACTCCTAACGAGTTGCAACATCACTAGCGTTGTACTCGAAGCGCGTCAAGAGTTAATAGCGATGACCAATCAGCTCCCTCGTCGGACCAGTCCAGCGAGTAGCAAACACCACGTGCGTCAAGCTTCACATCCGTTTTCAAGGTCCAGCAGCTCCCCGTTGTCCTCTGTGTCTTCGTCTCCGCAATGTGGAGCATCTCGAAGCCCTGCAGCCGATCGACGCAGCATTTTGGCCAAGGACGGGGTCCACGTGCTGATGCAGGAGAAGTTGGTGTCATACGACCATCGAGGCCAAACCAATGCATTGCCTGCATTTCGAGTACGAGGCGCCAGTGCAGCATCCACAGATTCCGCAGCCAAGAGACGGCAACGAGGTTTGCAATACGCCAACGACCACATCTCGCATCGCACAGTTCACATGTAACACTTCAACTTGCATCTTTTCAGCCAATCACATTTCAACTTTTTCTACCAATCCCACACATCCACATCTCCTAATCTTTTCTTCCAATCTGTTTGTAATCTTAGGATATCTATTCCATATATGTTGCCACGTGGGCCAAACAAGATCATTCGCCATTAAAGCAACATGGTACACATAATCAATGGAGAGATCGTGCCAGACGACGACCCGAGGGTGCGCGCGCGTCAGCAGCCACAGCAAACGCCTCACAGACGCTTCGGGTCCGTACACGACGGAGCTACAGACGCGGCGAATACAGGCGCACCTCCCGCCGCAGCGTCGCCACTTCAGGGACTAGCACGACAAGTGGGGCTCGAAGGCACAGTAACCATCCCAGCAGTACTGGGACTACCGGCCAGACCAGTGCAGAAGATCCACTTGGCGGTGGCTGCACTGCTCACAGCGTTCTTTGGCTGGCGGGCACTGGTGTTCCTGGCCTTTGCCTACTTCCTATCCACGCAGCAACCTCCCGCACCGAGACAAACATGAAGACAAGAGACGACATTCCGTGTTATTCCTAATATACGACATTTATCAAGACAATGACAGGGTTATCTGAAGCAGTTGTAGGTAGTAGAGTGGTAGTCGGACGATAGGAACGGGTGCTCGAGCACTTGCTCCAATGTCGGACGTTTACGTGGATCCATTGTGAGTAGCTTGTCCATTAAATCCAACACCACTTCGGACAATTTACCACGGAATATCCGACGTAATTTGCGCACCCCACCGCCATGACTCAAGACACGGAACTGCCGGTCGTCACAAGTTGGTTTCTCGACAAGTGGAGCACCTGCCAACATGATGGCGAGCAACACACCAAGTGACCAAATGTCGGCTTGTAGTGGGTCATATCGCTCCTTTGCTGCGTAGACTTCTGGAGCCATGTACCAGGCCTTACCCACTCGACCAGGTGCTTGCAATTTATTGTGTTTCACGGTTAGACCAAAGTCACAGACGTGGCAAACTCCTTCAGCGTCCAGCAAGATATTTTCCAGTGAAATGTCACGGTGTGCCAAACCATTTTGCTTCATGCATAGCAACCCACGCACGACATCACGGAGGAAGCGACGAGCAGTAGTTTCCGGTAGTCGACCATCGAGTGGACTATGACGCACCACATCGAAGAGGTCACCACCAGAGCAAAATGGGAAAATGAGGTACAAGTTGCCACCACATTGCACTTCTTCCTCC
Organism: Phytophthora palmivora; assembly: GCA_008079305.1. NCBI lineage: Eukaryota > Oomycota > Peronosporomycetes > Peronosporales > Peronosporaceae > Phytophthora > Phytophthora palmivora. Next base: position 96,976 of record VOQZ01001514.1, on the reverse strand, counting down.
AGTAGCAGCAAATTAGTGGTTTGTGCAGCTACGAGTCGACGGTGCACGGAGCGTTCTTGCTGCAAACTCTCGACGACTCGGATCTGCTTGCCAATTGTCACTTGTGCTCGAGCACAACGGAGGTCCACACGTTTGACAGCGAATTGGCGGCCGGTGGAGGATTCGAGACACAGGAGAACTTCTCCGAAAAGTGCCGGTGCCAAAGTCTCCATTACCTTAAAATCGGACAACCGCTGCGGCGGTGACCGGATAACGGTAGTGGAGACTGGCATGAGTGAAGGTTCTGCAGCAGGTTGAGGAGACTGGAGCGCTTTCTTGTTGCCTTTTGTCGGGGTCGTCGCGCTACCGGATGAAGACCGTGGCGATGAGAATGGAGATAAAGTAGCGGTCAGCATTGCGTCCATGTAAGTGCGTAGAAGTCCCATGCTGCTTGATGCCAATACAAGATCGGACGTGTGCTGGAGGCGTGCAATTGGGGAATGAGGGCACTCGATGGGTGGTGAAGTGCGAAGTCCAGATAGCGTCGCTTCTTGGGGTGGCACTGCCGTTTCCAGCTCGGTTTGAGAAGTGGTCATGGCCTCGCATAGGATAAATATTAGCGGAAAATCTATGGAAATGTCCACCAAGGCTTGGAATGCCCGTGCTCGCTAGTGACGCCTACATAGCAGCTGGTAAATCATCGGAATGGCCTTCCTCGAAAGACCATGGAAGCGCACGCGAGCGACCTCCCTCAGAGTGGGAGATTGGTGACAACTCAGACGTTATCCTGCATTCTCCGCCTGAAACAAGGCAACTAATAACGCGTAACGCCGCGTGTGCTGGGTTGACATTATCGAGACACGAACCAGAAAGGACTTGTGGCCATTAGCGCTTGTGGCCATGAAACGACACATTCAAACTGAAGTTGAAGTGCTAGGAAAGTCAAAATCATTTGACGTTTGAGACTTTCCACTTGTACCAGTTGGGGAGGGGCTTCAGGTTCAAGCGACTTGGTCAGTAAACAGTCACACTGCAATTATAGCTGCGATGGAGCACGAGGTCTCGAGGATGTGGAGGACTGAGGCGATTCAATGCGATGGTGTCGTTGCTTGGTTTCCGACCAAAGCGATTGTAGTCTGCCAGTTTCGAGGAGACAACAGCCGGATCAGTGCTTTGAGGAAGTATGCGCTCGTGGCTAATCGTGACGGCACTGCTCGCGACCTCCACGGGGCTCGCACGGGGTAAGCCGTTGCGGCTGCACGCTGTCTCGTACCTACTGCTAACTGCGTCGTTATCCTTTCTCGCTGCTCCCAGTTGAGGCAGCCGCATGCGCCGAGATCTGTTACACGACTGTGCTGACGGGATTCGGACCAGGCGGAACCCCAGGGTGCACTTGCAGTGGCTCAGAGCAGGGCGCGCGTACAGGAGAAGGAGACTGCAACTGCGGTCAATGCTATCAGAAGACACAGGGCGTCGTGTATGGCTTCGCGATCAACACTGATGGCACATGCACGTACGGAACAGACTGTGGGAGCTGCGACTACTCGCCCAATTCATCAGCGAGCTCCTCGACGTCCAAACCCGTGACTACCACACCAACACCAACACCAACACCAACACCAACACCAACGCCAAGCATAGCGCCAACGCCAAGCACTACCCCATCGCCCGTGCCGGCCACTTCTGCGCCTTCGTCGTCAGGTAGGACAAGAGAGGTGTCGAAGTTTCAATCGATCCTAATACTGTTTTTGCTTGTGAAATGCAGACTCGTCAAGCTCAACTCCGCCATCCACTACTGACTCTACCAGCACTTCCAACAGTGCATCTACTAGCAATAGCAACTCAAGTTCAAGGGATAATGTGGGTACCTCCACTAGTAGTCACACAGGAAGCGAAGGTGAGATGCAGCTTTTACTCAGTACTGAGAAGAATTGCTAACGTTGTGTTCCTGCACAGATCATGACAAAGGCTTGAGTCCATGGCAGATTATCTTGGCAATTTGCTGTGTCGTGTTGATCTTCCTAGTCGCCGTCGTGTCTGTGTGTGCATGCTACTGCAAAGCACGCAGCCGTTTGAACGAGCACGAAGACGACCAGGCCAGTTACTACAACCAACACCTGACGTTCCAGCCCTGGGTTGCTAATAATGCGAGGACAGGAATGCCAGTCGCTACCAAATCTGTAAACATTGTATAAAGTTTTTATCCTCTATAAGCTCAGAACGTCAGCACATTGACAATTCGTACAACAAGCGCATATTTTGCAACGTTACATCTGCCTCAACACTGCAACTTGTAGCATCTGATGAAACGCAGGTTGAAGTGGTGGATGTTGGTGACGATGAGTAATGTCTTAAGTTTATGGTTATGCGTACATTCTTCTATCTAGACTATTTCGCTTTAGCAACTTTGGTGTTTCTACTTGTCTTACACATGGATGGTAATTGTGGGCACACACCCGAATAAATACACGCTATTCCCCACATCCAGCGTCCTGCGGCCCCCGAATGCATGGGCAGGATCAGCCGACAGGCTGTTGCGATGTGGCCGATTGAAAGCGGCCACGAACTCAGCAAGCTCACGTAAACGACGGCCTAGCCACCTTCAGGCGGCGTTCGCGTAGCGCTTGGCATGCGCTCGCTTAGAGGATCCAGTTCCACGGTTCACAGCCATCACGCGTTTGTTGCGTCGACGTGAGAAGAAGCGGTGGATCTTGTGAAACAGCAGACGGCAGCCACTGCGTTCAATACCGTCCGACTCGGGACGTGTCGAGTACATGGACGTCGACGGTGCCGAGGAGTAAGAGGCCGTCGGCTGTGGCGTCTCCTTAGCTGGAGAGACGACGCGCGTCTGCTGGATCTTGGGCGCGACAGCACGTTGCGAGGTGACAATGGTGCTGGAACGCAGCAAGAACGGGTGGGACACCACCTCGCCCATGGAGATGCGCTGTTCCGGGTCGACCTCGAGCATGTCGGCAATGAGGTCAATAGCTGCAGCTGGCAAGTCGTTCGTGAGGCCCCAGCGGTCAATGAGTTTCCTCACTCCTTTGTTGGAAATGAGGCGAAATCTCGCGTCCGTCGCTGACGCTGTTTCAACGGGTGGGGCACCGATGAGCATGATGAACAACATGACACCAAGCGACCAGACGTCCGCTTTGGTGGCGTCGTATTGCACACCTGCAAGCACTTCGGGTGCCATGTAAAATAGTTTTCCCACAGTCTCGCGACTGGGTTTGGCCGTGGAGGCAGCGAGACCAAAGTCGCACACTTGGCACTGATCATCGTCCGTCACGAGCACATTCTCCAGCGACAAGTCGCGGTGGGCGAAGCCGTTGGCATGTAGGAACTGCACTCCACTCGCGATCTGACGTGCGTACTTAGTGATCACCGGCAACGGCAGCTTCCCATCCTCAGCAGAACTCACAAGCTCGTAGAGTTCCCCACGTGCACAAAAGTCCGAGACGAGGTACAAATAGCCGTCGAACTCGATCTCGTCGCGCAGTTTAAGCACGTTGCGGTGGCCGCCCACGCGGTTCAGCTGGTGATACAAGGCGCGCTCGAGCGCCACGTTCTCGCGCACCTTTTTGTTGCTCGCGAGCGTCAGTTGCGCGTTGGCGGCGCTCTGCAGCACGCGCTTGACCGCCACGAGGTCGCCCGTGGGCTTGTGTTGGCACAGCAACACGTCGCCGAAGAGCGCGGGCGCCAGTCGCCGCTGGATCACGTAGTCGTCCAGCTTGGCTGCCATCATATCGAACGGAGATCTATGGGGGAGCGGGCAAATGTGTGAATGACCACATGCATTGAATGGGTACTGTCCGTTGCCGCGGGAAACGGCAGTTCGCATAAATCTTGATCATCACGTCAAACGGACGATGAGAGTCAGTCGACTATAGTGAACGCAAGTGAGAACTGGCAGAGGGACTTTAGAGAACATCAAGCAAGTGCACCTGCATTTTCAGGAATTCAAAACTCAGGAAGATGGCTGGACACTGGAGCTCTGCCGCGGACGGAGCTACTGTGCCTTCCAGTCGAGAGACTTACGTCGAGAGCATGCCAGTCGTGACGTAGCGACTGAATAAGGCTGAACCAGCTCTTTCATGGTCGTAACGACCCAAGCGTTGTTGCAAAAACAACCAGCAATTCCCAAACTTCTCGGAAGCTGGGAAATTTGTTGTTGTTGAGGCACTGGCTAATCGGCAAATTCCGCGAACGCGAAATTGAAGGCGAAATTTAGCTTTGGGCTCGGAGACTTTCGCCTGCATGGTATACTGAGATCAAGTGGAAAGTAGGCTGTCTGCTGTCTGCCCTTCTCTGAGATTTGAAACATTTGCTGCCGTTGTTTGCTGCGCGACTGGAGACGGTGCTGACAGAGACACTTGAGCACTTGGGTACGTTGTTTAGTTGTAACTCGCTTTTTCCGCGAGGTTGATACGAGTTGCAGATCTTCAAAATTAACCTTACAAAAAGCAGCCACTGGATCTAACCTTTTACACAAGTACCAACTAGTGTCATCTTGTGTTTCAATCAAGTGTTGATGCCAAGCTCAATCGAATGCCTTTGCTGGCAGATGGCGGCACTCGCTGTCATGCGCGAGCCCCGCTCCTGTGAGACGCTTGTCCACATGGAGCTTCAGTCACTTCAACCGAGCACCAGCGTCCGTTTGCGCGGAGCCAGTCGTGTCGCGTGCAGTCGCCATTGCAGCAAGATCAGAGGTTCAGATTCGCTTGTACCGTAGCCCCCACTCACGCTACAACGCGCGATTGTGGTGTACGACGGGATCACCAGAGACTGCAGCGCATGAAGGCCATGCACACATAGTTCGTATACGATGACATGCCCACTAAGCAGCAAAGTGCATGGGCAAAATAGACAAGCGCCTTCTCGATTGAAGTAGTCAGCACCATGAAACTCATATCATCTTGCACCACGACGATCCGAAACGATTATTGCCCTTTCGAGCGAGCCTCATTGCAACCAAGGACTGTACGGCATGTGGACAAGTCGACATCCACGTTTACAGTTCACCACTGCGAATCGCAACATACTTTTCGTGCGTTTGGAGCGTGAATGTTTCCTACTTGTTGTTAGTTGTGGTGAGCTCTCTGCAGTCAGTCCCGGTGGATGATATTAGTACCTGTCCACGTCAAGTGCTACATAATAGACATCGATTGTAAACGATGTACCCTACACCATGATTCATTTTACATCGCGTAATTACGAGTTTCAATGAGCCAATCAGAACGTGCTCGAACCACTGGCTGAGGCAAAGCAAACATTTCCGACAATTGCATTTGCCAAACACAAGTGTAAAATGCGCTGAGAGACGACGTGAAACTTCGTGTGTGATCAACTTTAGTAGAAGGAGGTTCCAGTGATGTCCAACTTTGTTTTGGAATTACCGTCCGAAGAAGAATGAGGATATAAACTGGCTGTTTTTCCTGAGGAACCTCCGTCCCTTGTGTGTATTTGGGATAAGTGATGAATAGCTTTATATTCTGACACCTCTTGTATGAGTGCGGGGGATGGCGATTCACACCGCGTGTGGTCGCGTACCCTCGTGCGTTGAGCAGAATTATGCTTTACTTTCTGATCTCCCATTGACAATTCCATCTCATAGTCAAGTTTTGCTGCTGTATTACCTGTGCGTACGTTCGGTGACGAAACAACCAATCTATCTAATAACTTTCGTTCTTCCTAGCACACCGTGCGGAGAATTTTCATATCCGAGAACTTACGCAATACCACATTTTTCGCTGCACAACGTATTTGTGGCAACAAATATATATTCGTACTTAGTTGGATGTTAAACATGGCAATTCTAAAATATGGCTTCACATTTGGTGTTGCAATGGGGAATGAAAACTCGACGCTGGCTAAGGAGGAGGAGCCCCGCCTCGAGAATAGAGATGACGGTGCAATCGAAGGCGGAGAGTGCTGTGGCTTCCGCGTATTGGGCATCCAGGAGCAGTCTCCTGCATCAGCTGTGGGCTTCGTCAGCTTCTTCGACTTCATCCTCGAAGCAAACGGCATCCGACTCGTACGTTTGGGGACACTTCTGCCTAAATTCGCATCATCCCTAGTTTAACGATACCTGACGAGTGGCTAATTTAGGACACAAAAGACGCAACCCTAATGGAGCTTATTGCGCAATGTGAAGATCGCCCAATGCAGCTCAAAGTATTCAACGTCAAGGCGCAGACCACGAGGGACTTGCAGCTCACACCCAGTCGCAAATGGCCAGGCAAAGGATTGCTCGGTGTGACAATTCGCTTTGACTCGTACGAGGGAGCTGAAGACCAATTGCTGCATGTTCTTGTATGTGGCAACTTCATGTAATTTTGCCATAATGAGCAGTCTTTTCACTTTATTTGTGCAGAATGTGACAGAGTCATCACCGGCGGAACGTGCAGGACTTCGAGCAGACTCGGACTATCTGCTGGGTACACCGGAGCGGGTTTTTGCTGACGCAGAGGACCTGCATGATGAGATTTTGGATGCACTGGATGGATCCTTCCAATGCTACGTGTACAAGTAAGACGAGGTTGTTTAGGAAATTAGGCTGGGGATATTGGACTAACGTTTGGAATGTGGTGTGTGCCGTAGTTCGCTGGAGGACCAAGTCCGCATCGTGTCGATCGTGCCGACAGAGCGCTGGGGAGGTGACGGTGTACTAGGAGCTGAAGTTGGTCATGGATATTTACATCGACTACCGTCGGCGTGCCGGGGTACTATTGGTTCCTCTGTTGGCTTCGTTAATCTCCCTAAAGATGCCAAGGCTGCCACAGATGCGTTCTGTAAGATGAGTTCTGGTAATGAAACTGTATCGAGATGGGGGCTAATTTGCACTGATGTTTTGCAGTGAAGCCGCGGCGATGTAGTGAAAATAGCGAAGCTACTAGCAGAGACAACACGATGCACGAAGGCAAGGTGGTATCAGAACCCCACCCTGATTCAGCTTCACAGGATGCTCTCCGAGAGGAGGAATCGATAAGTGAGACAGGTCAAGAGATCAATCGGGGAGGAGATGATGCAGCCGTTGGAGTAACTAGAAAGCCTGTGATAAAAATGGCGCCACCATCAAAACCTCGATACACAGCACGCATGGATCACCAGTTTCCCATCTCGACTGTTGCTGTGCTCGCCGACCCATGAAGCACACAGATGGCCACTGGACAAATTAATGTCAAGTTAGATGTGTGCTTTTACCGTCAAGGGTATTGTTGGTGTCTTGTTATTGACAGATTCTGCTACTTCTACAGGGACTATTGCAAGACAAAGAATTCAAGCTAAAATCTGTATGGAGGGATTACGCTTACATGAAATGGCATCTTCAAGACCCTGTCTATCTCTTCTGGTGGTTGATAAAACGCAGCGACAGCAAAGCTAGGAGTCGAATGCCCACAATGAACGCGAGAACAATCCCGAAGTTGCGCCAGATCTCGTCGTGCTTGTACTCAAATGTGGACTCGACGTACTCCTTGATTGTGATGTGGTCAATATCCACAGGAGGATTAGTCATCGGTTGGCAACCGAGATCTCCACTGACGTTCACATACTGCTGAATGGTGGTATCAAACGTAGGAAGATCGTCGCATTTGCTGAATATGAGAGCTGCCAGGATCGCGAGCGAGTATCGCTGCGGGGTGATCGTGTACAACCATTTGTAACCCGATGGGATGGCGTTGGCTGGCGGGTTAAAACCCATGAAGAGGAAGAGGATCGAATTGAGCATGACACCCAGTAGAGCAGCAACTTCCACACTGGGTAGAGCGTAGACCAGCAGCTGACCGAGATACGTCTGCAATAGGACCAAGAACGACGTGTTGATCCAGTAGAGAACGGCAGTCCCGAAGCCAGTGAAGCCCACCAACCAGTAAAAGATGACCGTGTACAACAGCATGGATCCAAACACGTACGGGACCTCGGCGACAGTGGAGCCCACAAAGTACCACAACGAATTGTACGTTTGAGCTGCTCTCTCGCGGTAGAATGCCTCGCGATCTTGAGATGTGATGGGCAAGACGCTATTGAAGGCGACGACACCGTTAAACAGCGTTGTCATGAAAACCATACCGACACCGGCATTGACTCCTTGGTACGACGTATACGACACACTCACGTAGATCAGTCCAAACAGGAGACCCAAGAGAGGTGCGATAGCAAAACGGGTGAGGTTGTACGAAGGCGTACGCCAGTACAAGTTCATGAAGCGTCCCACCAGAGCTGTCATCTGCGTCCATGAGCTTGCAGCACGCTTCTTCGCGAACACAAGCTCCGTCGACCCTGGGGCTGGTACAGACACACCTTCCGATTCTAACTGCGCATTCATGTCACGGCTCAATTCACTCATGTTGAAGACGTCGACGAAGTCCACCGGGTTGTCATGCACGTGGTTCACACCCGCACCAATACACTCCAGCATCCACGTAGCAGGATTGTAGCCTAACGGAAGTGGTGACACACCCGGGATCGCCTCAAAGTAGTCTACCATCGTCTGCGCGCGCTTGCCTAGATCGCCGAAGTATACCGTTTGACCACCGCGCTTCAGTAACAAAAGCTTATCGAACAGCATAAACACCTCGGTGGACGGCTGATGAATCGTGCACACAATAGTGCGGCCCGTGTCTGCCACCTTGCGAACTCCATCCATGATGAGCTTGGCGGAGCGAGCATCGAGTCCGCTTGTAGGTTCGTCCAAGAACAACACCCTCGGGTCAGCGGCCAGCTCCACACCAATGGTCAGACGCTTCATTCGCTCCGTTGGACTGCCACGCACGATTTCGTCCGCAACACTTTGAAGGTCCAGTAGCTCAAGACACTCCTCAACCGAATCATACTTCTGACTGTCGGGAACCGAGCTGTCTTGACGCAGAAATGCGCTAAATACCAAAGCTTCGCGGATAGTCGACGCATCCGAGTGGATATCCATTTGCTCGCAGTAACCCGTGCAACGTCTGATAGCCAAGTCGCTGGCCTCGTATCCGTTAAGTAGGATTTTGCCTTGGATGGTACCTCCAGTTTTTCGACCAGCAATGACATCCATGAGGGTCGTTTTGCCTGCACCAGTTGATCCCATGAGAGCAGTGATAGAACCTGGTAGCGCATATCCGCTGATACCCTTGAGTAACGTGAGCGATTCTTTGGGGTTATGAGGATCAGGCACCGAGTACCAGAGATCTTTGAATGCGATGATGACAGGCTCGAACTTCTTCGTGGTGGCTCTCACGTTAAGCGCGACAGTGTCATTTATCTGTGCATCCGTAGCTGGAGTTTTTCTTCCGGTCGTAGGCGTCGTAGCTAAAGCATATTCATCAGTGGCAACGGGTTCTGTGTTCTCCGCCGTCAGCGTAATGTGCTCAGGGCTCTCGTAGCGCTTGTATTCAAGCACAAGCACGCCGAAAATCAGGAAAATGACGTATGTCGCTAGCAAAAACACCACTGCCAGCCACACCCAACTTTTGCTCGAGGGAACGTCATAGAGCGACAAGAAGTACTCACCCATTTTCATCTGATACTTACTGCAGTAGTCAACACCTTCGTAGACACACACATCGAACTCATCAGAGCGGTATTGGTTCACTGCAATTCCGCGAAGGCACCACGCGATGGGATCTAGCCAATAAATCCATATGAAATAACCGGGCATTTCACTCTTTGGTACAACGAATCCGGCAAAGACGACGAAGAAAAGTACAGAAACCATTGACAGAGGTTTCGCGATGTGAAGGTTTGGCGAAATAGCAGCCAGAAAGAAGAACCACGCCGCGAAGGCCAAGATCGTAAGAAATAGCAGAATCTCAAATATCACAAACTCCTTTGCGGATGACTTCAAGCCACACATCCAGTAAGTGAGAGAGCCGAATACGATCGTCTCTGCAAGTGCCCAGGGAATTTGGCTCACCGAATTTGCTATGACGTAGGACGATGTGCGGAGGAAGTTTGAACCACGTTGCTTGTAGAAAATTGGGCGGGCATCACAATATGTTGGAATTTGAGCAGCTTGACCCAGTCCGAGAAACAGCACTGACTGGAACAGGACTCCCATGACGACTTGAGCACTAGTGGCATCGACCTGGTAGAAAGTACTCCCGTACAGAAGTCCAATCAAAATGACCATGAAACCTCTTCCTCGGATGAAAGCTACATTTCGCAACATGATCATCATCTGACGCTTGAACACAGTCAGCGTGTTTTCCTGGAAGGATTGGTGGAACTCTGGCATTGGATCCATGTGAGTCTTCACGTTAGCCAGCAGGTCCTGTCTCCATGGTTCATCAAGTCGAGCAAGGGTATCGCGAAAAATCTTGAGTCCTGGAAAAACTGCCCGAATTCGGATGGCCAACGAGGGTGTTTTGTCATTCCTGCAGGTAGTGAGTCCTGGTACTTCATCTGTTGGTTCGTGCCCAAATCCAACAAGAAATCTGCCGTATCACGATGTGGCGGACAACGGAAGCCCAAACTCTCAAAATACGACAGTGCTTGGTCACGTGGACCATTGTACATCACCTCACCAGCGTTCAGGATCAACACATTATCGAAAAGCGCGAAAATCTCAGGGGATGGCTGCAACAACGAGATCACTACCGTCTTTCCCAGCGTTTTGGCAATACTCCGTTGCGTGGTGATGATGTCGAAGGCCGTGGCACTATCAAGGCCCGTACTGATCTCGTCCATGAGCGTCATGTATTTCATACCGAACTCCATCTCACCTGTCGTAACGCGCTTACGCTCACCACCGGATACACCACGCAGCATCCCATTACCGATGATAGTGTCCTGACAGTTCTGCAGTCCGAGCTGCTCAATGACGATATCGGGAAAGTGCTGGAACAGTGTCTCCACGGTCTTCAGCGCCTCCAGGTTCTCTTCCGTTGTTCCATTCGTCAGCAATTCCTCACCTCGACGCAGTAGTTCACCACCAGTAAAAGCATGTGCGAACTCGAGTGTCTCCTTCACAGTGAGCGTCGGGAAATGGACGTCATGCTGGTCCACGTACGTCACAAACTGCGGCAAGCGACTGCCGAGTTCATGTTGCGGCACCCCGTTGTACGTGATGTCTCCTTCCACCGCCACTCTCTTCTCCTGTGGGAAGCGGCCACTCAACACTTTCATGAGCGACGACTTGCCGGAACTGGGTTGACCCAGCACCAACGTGATCGTGCCAGGCTCAAAGACGCCACTGAAGTTGCGCAGAATGGTCTTGTGCACCACGTGCTTCTTGGCCGACAGTTTGAGCGCCGCCGTCTTGATGGTGTGCGTGAGTGTGGGCAGCTCCCGTCCGTCTTCATCTTGTCCGACGACGACATCGGCTGCAACGCTCAAGTTCTTGACTCGGACCTCCATCCGAGGCAGTGGACGTCCTAAACCTGCCTGGATCTTGGTAGCGAGGTGGTCGTTAAAAGCTTGGGATCCATTGGCCATGAGCGCCTTTGCCGACGTGTCGTCTGGCTTGAACGGCTCCATTGCTTGCGCTTGAAGACTCTGACGCTTGTGGTATCCGAAGTGAATTGCAAAGTGAGAGGAGAGACTGGTCAATTACCCGACGGTCATCAAAAGTCATCAGAGAGTGCCCGACTCACTCAACGACTTTGTCATGTTGAAGCACGACTAGCGACAATCATTCTGTTTTATGTGGTCGTATTTACCTGTGTATAGCGATATTATCGTACTAAAGTAATATTGATGACGTGATCGTTGGTGTTTTTGCGTTCTGTTCTACCTTGGTATCAATGATACCTTTGTAAATCTATGTGGTATAAAAATCGATTATAGGAGGCTGCTTGGAGTAATCGAGCATGAATACCGAAAAGGATGACTCCGGGAGGAGATGGACACGCGTGGCACGGAGTCAACACCTCGATCTGCACTTCTTGTTGATGCCTCGTCAATGACGTAGAGGAAGTAGAGCCATCCAGTCAAATGCCCACAATGAACGCGAGAACAATCCCGACATACTCCTTGATGGTAATGTGGATATCGACCGCATTCACTGCTGAATGGTGGTATCAAACGTAGGAAGATCGTCGCATTTGCTGAACACGAGAGCTGCCAGGATCGCGAGCGAGTATCGCTGCGGGGTGATCGTGTACAACCATTTGTAACCCGATGGGATGGCGTTGGCTGGCGGGTTAAAACCCATGAAGAGGAAGAGGATCGAATTGAGCATGACACCCAGTAGAGCAGCAACTTCCACACTGGGTAGAGCGTAGACCAGCAGCTGACCGAGATACGTCTGCAATAGGACCAAGAACGACGTGTTGATCCAGTAGAGAACGGCAGTCCCGAAGCCAGTGAAGCCCACCAACCAGTAAAAGATGACCGTGTACAACAGCATGGATCCAAACACGTACGGGACCTCGGCGACAGTGGAGCCCACAAAGTACCACAACGAATTGTACGTTTGAGCTGCTCTCTCGCGGTAGAATGCCTCGCGATCTTGAGATGTGATGGGCAAGACGCTATTGAAGGCGACGACACCGTTAAACAGCGTTGTCATGAAAACCATACCGACACCGGCATTGACTCCTTGGTACGACGTATACGACACACTCACGTAGATCAGTCCAAACAGGAGACCCAAGAGAGGTGCGATAGCAAAACGGGTGAGGTTGTACGAAGGCGTACGCCAGTACAAGTTCATGAAGCGTAATTGAGTTCCTACTTCGACGTATGTAAAGCAAAATAATTTCTACTGTTCTTTTACTTTTTCTGATGGTTAATGAATCGCAGCGAAAGTAGTGCCATCACCCGAAGAATGACAATAAAGAGGAAAACGATCCCAAAATTGCGCCAGATCTCGTCGTATTTGTACTCGAATGTGGACTCGACGTACTCCTTGATTGTGATATGGTCGATACTGGTTGGTGGATTCGTCATTGGTTGACATCCGAGGCTGCTACCGACGTTGACATACTGATTCGTTTCGCTGTTGAAAGTGGGGATTTCATCACAGTCACTAAATACTAGAGCCACCAGAATCGCAACAGAATATCGTTGCGGGGTGATGGTGTAAAGCCATTGGTATCCGGCAGGAATCTCGCTCGCAGGAGGGTTGAAGCCGTAAAACAAAGTTGTGATGGAGTAAACCGTTATCCCCACAAGCGCCGCGACGTCAATACTAGACAACGAGTAAATCAATAGCTGACCCAAGTACGTCTGTAGGAGCACCATCAGTGAAATATTGATCCAGTAAAGAAAAGCGTTTCCAAAGCCAGTAAACCCCACTGTCCAGTAGAAGACGACAGTGTACAACAGCATGGAGAAGAAGACGTACGGAATTTCAACCACCGTGGAGCCAACAAAATACCAAAACGCGCTGTACGTTTGTGCCTCACGTTCACGGTAGAAAGCTGGTCGGTCTTCTGAAGTGATTGGCAACGCACTGTTAAAAGACACGACACCAGTGATGTATGACGTGAGGAAAATCATACCGATACCAGCGTTGATCCCTTGGTACGAGTTGTAGTCAGTACCAATGTAGACAAGACCGAACAGCAAACCCGTGAGAGGCATGATCGCCAGTCTCGTAAGGTTCGTCGATGGTGTGCGCCAGTATAAATCCATGAACCGCCCTAACAAAGCTTTCATCTGTGTCAACGAATTCGCTGCTCGTTTCTTTCCGAACGCCACTTCAGTCGATCCAGGCATCGGCACTGCTACACCCTCTGACGCTAACTGGAGATCCATGCCATGCTTTTTGTTGCTCAGGGTGAAAGCTTCAGCAAAATCTACCGGGTTGGCATGCACGTGGTTCACACCCGCACCAATACACTCCAGCATCCACGTAGCAGGATTGTAGCCTAACGGAAGTGGTGACACACCCGGGATCGCCTCAAAGTAGTCTACCATCGTCTGCGCGCGCTTGCCTAGATCGCCGAAGTATACCGTTTGACCACCGCGCTTCAGTAACAAAAGCTTATCGAACAGCATAAACACCTCGGTGGACGGCTGATGAATCGTGCACACAATGGTGCGGCCCGTGTCTGCCACCTTGCGAACTCCATCCATGATGAGCTTGGCGGAGCGAGCATCAAGTCCACTTGTAGGTTCGTCCAAGAACAACACCCTCGGGTCAGCGGCCAGCTCCACACCAATGGTCAGACGCTTCTTTCGCTCCGTCGGACTGCCACGCACGATTTCGTCCGCAACACTTTGAAGGTCCAGTAGCTCAAGACACTCCTCAACCAAATCATACTTCTGACTGTCGGGAACCGAGCTGTCTTGACGCAGAAATGCGCTAAATACCAAAGCTTCGCGGATAGTCGACGCATCCGAGTGGATATCCATTTGCTCGCAGTAACCCGTGCAACGTCTGATAGCCAAGTCGCTGGCCTCGTATCCGTTAAGTAGGATTTTGCCTTGGATGGTACCTCCAGTTTTTCGACCAGCAATGACATCCATGAGGGTCGTTTTGCCTGCACCAGTTGATCCCATGAGAGCAGTGATAGAACCTGGTAGCGCATATCCGCTGATACCCTTGAGTAACGTGAGCGATTCTTTGGGGTTATGGGGATCAGGCACCGAGTACCAGAGATCTTTGAATGCGATGATGACAGGCTCGAACTTCTTCGTGGTGGCTCTCACGTTAAGCGCGACAGTGTCATTTGTCTGTGCGTCCGTAGCTGGAGTTTTTCTTCCGGTCGTAGGCGTCGTAGCTAAAGCATATTCGTCAGTGACAACGGGTTCTGTGTTCTCCGCCGTCAGCGTAATGTGCTCAGGGCTCTCGTAGCGCTTGTACTCCAGAGTAACCCATCCAAGTACCATGAACAAGGCATAAATGGCAAATAGAATAACTATTCCAACCCACACCCAGCTCTCGTCAGATGGCACGTCGTACAAGGACAAGAAGTAGTCTCCCATTTTCATGTTGTACTCCGTACAATAATTTATCCCCGCGTATTCACACACGTCAAAGGCAGACGAGTGATACTGACAAACAGCGACAGCACGCAAGCACCAAGCGATCGGATCCAACCAATAAATCCAAACGAAATAGTCGGGAATTTGGTTCTTCGGGATCACAAAGCCTGCAAACGTGGCGAACGTAAAGGTGGTCATCATCGAAACAGGTTTGGCAATGTGCATATCCGGCGCCACGGCTGCCATGAAGAAAAACCAAGCTGCAAATGCCATTAGCGTCTGGAACACTAGTAGTTCGTACAGCAAAAAATCCTCCACAGTAGCAACAAAGCCGCACATCCAATAAACAATTGTACCGAAGACTATCGTCTCACCAAGCGCCCACGGAATTTGGCTCACTGAACAAGCCAATACGTATGCAGAAGTGCGAATGAAGTTTGCTCGGCGCTGTTTGTAAAATATTGCACGAATGTTGCAGTAGCCTGGGACTTGCGCGTACTGTCCTAATCCGAGGAAGAATAAACTCTGAAACAAGACACCCATTGTCACTTGAACATTTGTAGGATCCAGCTGATAAAACAAACTGCCGTACAGCAGAGCAATCACAATCACCATGAAGCCACGGACACGGATATACGCTTGGTTTCGCATCGCGACCATCATCTGTCGCCGTGCTACAGTGAGCACATTTTCAACAAAAGATTGTTGAAATTCTGGTGTAAACTTAATCAACCCGTCCGAGCTAGAAATCAATTCATCCTGCCATGGTTCATCCAAACGAGCAACAGTGTCACGATGAGTGTCTGAATGTTGGAAAACCTCCGCAAACTCTATTGGCCGTCGAGGATGTTTCGTCATTCCTGCAGGTAGTGAGTCCTGGTACTTCATCTGTTGGTTCGTGCCCAAATCCAACAAGAAATCTGCCGTATCACGATGTGGCGGACAACGGAAGCCCAAACTCTCAAAATACGGCAGTGCTTGGTCACGTGGACCATTGTACATCACCTCACCAGCGTTCAGGATCAACACATTATCGAAAAGCGCGAAAATCTCAGGGGATGGCTGCAACAACGAGATCACCACCATCTTTCCCAGCGTTTTGGCAATACTCCGTTGCGTGGTGATGATGTCGAAGGCCGTCGCACTATCAAGGCCCGTACTGATCTCGTCCATGAGCGTCATGTATTTCATACCAAACTCCATCTCACCTGTCGTAACGCGCTTACGCTCACCACCGGATACACCACGCAGCATCCCATTACCGATGATAGTGTCCTGACAGTTCTGCAGTCCGAGCTGCTCAATGACGATATCGGGAAAGTGCTGGAACAGTGTCTCCACGGTCTTCAGCGCCTCTAGGTTCTCTTCCGTTGTTCCATTCGTCAGCAATTCCTCACCTCGACGTAGTAGTTCACCACCAGTAAAAGCATGTGCGAACTCGAGTGTCTCCTTCACAGTGAGCGTCGGGAAATGGACGTCATGCTGGTCCACGTACGTCACAAACTGCGGCAAGCGACTGCCGAGTTCATGTTGCGGCACCCCGTTGTACGTGATGTCTCCTTCCACCGCCACTCTCTTCTCCTGTGGGAAGCGGCCACTCAACACTTTCATGAGCGACGACTTGCCGGAACTGGGTTGACCCAGCACCAACGTGATCGTGCCAGGCTCAAAGACGCCACTGAAGTTGCGCAGAATGGTCTTGTGCACCACGTGCTTCTTGGCCGACAGTTTGAGCGCCGCCGTCTTGATGGTGTGCGTGAGTGTGGGCAGCTCCCGTCCGTCTTCATCTTGTCCGACGACGACATCGGCTGCAACGCTCAAGTTCTTGACTCGGACCTCCATCCGAGGCAGTGGACGTCCTAAACCTGCCTGGATCTTGGTAGCGAGGTGGTCGTTAAAAGCTTGGGATCCATTGGCGGGCAGCGTCTTGGCAATAGTATCCTTGATCTGGTCGGCTGATGACATGTGTCACGCGCAAGACGCTGCAAATTCACGAATGAAACGAGGTATGGTGGTGTTGATTAGTCGGGCTCGTGGTATGCGTCAGCTTTAGTGAAGGTCGTTGATTGTGATCTCATCATGTTGAAGTGTTTGGGTGTTCTTTGCTTGAAGGTATTGGGTGTTCTACTAGGTAAATTTGACTGGAATTCACATTTCGTACGTTTATGGACTGTGAGTGAATCGCTGTTCCACTGACTGTGCCAGATACGACTACCTCAAAACGACGACCCGTAAACCTGCAACTACATAATCTACGGGCCGCATCAACAGCGGAATTCATAATCAGAAAATGGTTGATGCTGACTCAGGGTGCAGCTGCCTTAAGAAACAGGAGTAGAAGATTATTAAGCTGCTTGTCTAATGAACTCACTTCGCAATCTGCTATTTGCAAGCGCACAATAAGTCATAGTAGGTTACAGGTCTGTCACGCAGGCCTCGCAATACTTGTCGGGAACGTTAATCGCGATCTCACTGGACTGGATCACGTTGAACTGCAGCAGTTCGATGCTTTGGTTCATCTTGTGATATTTCCGGGCGTTGATTTCCTCATACGGCATCTGCTTGTATGCGCCAAGTTCCAGTTTCGGCAGCAGACTGATGCCCTTGAGTTGGTACTGGAAGTAGTCAAGCATATGTGCGAGTTGCGCACCTTCCGTCTTCGGGTCGAATGTAACCGTGCAACTCACTTGGTTGTCAGCCCAGTACCGCTGGAGGAAGGCTGAAAGAGCAAACTGCTCCCAAGCAGACACATCCGATAACGTGCGCACGCCCTCGCCTACATCCACTGGGATGGAGACAACTAACGTGGAATCAGGAGCCTCGTGAGCTGGTTCGATCTCGTAGCCAGCACGTTGAAGCGCAGGCAGAAGATCGGAGTACTTGTCCAAACGCATACGGCGGATGTAGAAACGGCTTTCGGGGTAATGCATACCGGGTGTGGCACCGGCAAGCAGCGACACTGTTCCGCTTGGCTTGATGGATGTGGTCTTAATGGACCGAGGAATAATGAAGCGAGCCGATAACTTCTTGTCCATTTCCTGGATCTTGTCGTAACCAGCCTCGCACCAGCGCTTCAACTCGTTGAGACCACGGTTCGAGATGAACTGCGCGATACCGGACATACTGCATCCAATTCGGCGGTTGCGCTGCATCACCTCGTTGGTTCGTGGCCACTGCGTCTGTCCGAGGGTCACTGTCTTAGCATAAATGTATGCATACTTGAGTGTCTCCAGGAAATCATCGAGACTGTCGTGGTTGTACGGAAAGTCTCCACCAGACAGCACATCTCGTACGACTCCAACGTCTGCTCTAAGCAGGGATTGCCGCCGGACGCGTTACGGTCGCGGTCGTCCTTGGTCCCATTCATGCGACCGTAGCTGCGCATATTCTCAAGCCACGCAAAACCTGGCTCGCCATTTCGAACGATGCGCTCGGCAACAGGTTTGTAATCCATGCCAATATCAGCAAAAATACTGTTGTTGGATGTCCACCCAAAAGCAGCACGGTCCGGGTTCTTTTCGTAGTTCTTCAGGTCAACATACTCTTCATCGTTATAGTCGCCGAAAGCAATCTCTGCTGTACGACGAACATTACCTGACACCACACACACACCCATCTGGTTCATGATATCTACAATTCCACGCGCAGTCAACGCCATTCCGGCAAGTGGTTTGAGGATTGAATCAATGGCGGTATGCAGCGCAGTCAGTGATCCGGCACCGGAACTGATGCCACCAAAACCTTTGATTGGCGCACCAGCAGGACGGATCAAAGAGTAGTCGAACTTCAACGCGGGTTGGTGCAAGAAGTGTGCCTCGAGCAGCATCTTCACGGATTCTACCCAGCCTTCACGAGAGTCCGGGACGGCGTACACATTCGTCTTGGATTCGTCGCAGCCTAGTACTATTACCTGACCTGCACCCTTTGTGTCGAATCCCACACCAACACCAAGCATTGCAGCTTCCATCAAGAAACAAAAAGGCTTTGCTGGCGTGTCGAGCTCCAGAATATCAGCCGTAGACACGAATGCGCAGTTGTTTAGTGCAGCGTAAAGGCCGCGCTCATCCGTGATCGGCGATCCCATTGCCCATAGCCCACGCCCAGGCGGCATGAACTTCATCTGGAACGCACGTGTGTACATCTCTTGAGCGACGTGGTTCATCTCTTCTTCGTTCCAAGGCTGATCCAGCTGCTGTAGCCACTTCTTCTGCATATTGAAGGTGCCGTTGATCACACGTTCGATCGTCTCGAACCAGCGCTCCTTGGTGCCGTCCGTCTTGACGCGCGAGTATGTGCGCATGTACACGAGCTCACCAAGACCGTTGAAGCCGAAAGGCGGCATCTGACTTTCGAAGCCAGCCACAAACTCTTTGCCCAGTGCAAAGGGTTTGTAGTCGGGACCAGAGCGGAATTCCATATCGATGTTGGAATTACCGGTAGTCTCGAACACCACGTTGGATTTGGTCTCTACCTTGGAGGTGTCCACAATGCTTCCCACAGCGGTTGGTATCGGATAGGAAGTAGTAGGGGTCATTAAGAGTGTAGTAAGAGATGAATGAACTTGGTGGCAAATTGCATAATGAATGAATGCGAGTTAGTGAGTGTATCAACACTGCGACTGTCTATGATGCAAGTGTCGTTTCGCTGACGTACTTGGTTACTGCTACATAACTCGTATAAATTCCACACATTCTTTCACCGAATAAGGTTTTTCTTCGAGGTTTTACGGACCATCACACGTCGCAGATTTCCTGTACCCCGCGTAGACTCAAGCCAAATCTCTTTCAGCGCGGGGCTGCTATGGCGGACGACGAAGTCGTCAAACCTAACGATCTAAACGCTGAAACAGACGCAGATACCATCGCAACTCGCACACGCACCAAATTCTCGCTTGTAGGCGTACCCATCGACACGCTCGAAGCCTCACTCCCACACCTCACTTGACTTGGTACGATGTAGCCATTTTTTGGCGCCAAACTCTGAACTTGGAATTTATTTTTAGAATTAGCGCCAAAATTAGCACACGCTGATGACGCATTGTTGATGCTCTTGTTTGTGATCTAATGAACGTATTGATTGGTGCAGGCAGCTGTGGAGACAGAAGAGGACCGAGAATATCAGCGGTTCCTGTCGAGTTTACTGCCTAATGAACAGGAGAATCTGTCATTCCTGGATGAGGAAGATGAAGAATATCGACCAGAGGAAGAAGAGGACGAGCATGAGGACGAAGATGCTCGGCGAGGCATCTCCAGGAAAGAGCTGACTGATCTGCTGCTGGACTCGACGCACATGACGTTTCCCAAGTTGTCGACTGCAGTTGCTATGCCAGCACTGGAGCCACATAGGGACGAGCTGCTAACCGTGGACAATAATTGTGACGTGACGCCAACTGCTGTATCAGTGGATGGAAGTTTAGGCAAAGAGGTTCCAGCTGCAACCAAGCAACCGGTGAACTTGCCTTGCAATGTGTCGGTTAATATACCGGCTGTGCTACGAGGTAGACAAGGAGCAGTTACGCAAGCTCAGTGTATTCAGTTAGCATCGCAGATGCACAAGCATCTACAGTTGTTGCTACAGACATATCATCTCTTATCGAGTAAACAGCCCACACCGGAGCTGGCTGAGTGTCGAGCGATGATTGAAGAGTTGCAACAGCGAGGAGAGAAGGCTCTCAAGGATAAAAACGCGTTATTGTCAAGACTGAATCCAGCGATGACGGGGAATATGAGTGGGTCGACTTGTGACGTTGATGGTATTGATATTAACAAGATTTCTTCTGCCAATGACCCCCCTGATTCGGAAAGGAAAATTGGTAACACGAGTGCAACCGACAATTATTTGGCGTCTAGACGTGTGACAAGGTCGCTGACAGCAGCGCATGCAGCGGTAGCCCATCCGTCGATGTTTGAATTGGTGGGATCGCAAACAGTAGACGAACTCTCAGCGGGTTTTGCACGAGGGTGCTCTCTTGAAGAGCGCGATCGTGCCATTCAAGAGCAAATGTTGCAGCTGGATACACATTTGGTATCCGCGAAGAAACGCCGGAAAAGCAAGAAAGGATATTCGACTACTGAAGACGTGCTGTTGGCCCACGGTGCGAAGCGATTTGGCTCACAAGCGGACTCGTGGGAGCAAATTCAAAAGCATTTTCTTCCGACCAAGACGACACAAAACATCCGGCATCGGTTTAAGTACTTGATCCGTCCAAAGACTGAAATGAATGCTGTGAAAGCGTTACACTCGAAGGCCCCGCTTCAATCTCACAGCAATAGTTGGCTGCTTGAAGAGGATCTTCGAATTGCTCGTGGCCTCGTTGAGCTACACAAGGAAAAATATCATTTTGCTCATCTCGCCAAGAAATATCTACCACATCGGAGCCGTCTTGAGATTAGAAAGCGATGGGAGCGGCTAGTTGCGAAATTCCGATCGGACTTGGCAGAAATAGGTTTGACGGCACCTGAAGATGACTCGCTGGAGCTAGCGATTTCCATGAAGGAGTACTTTGAGGACAAATTACGAAATCGAATGCTGCGACAGAAAGGAGAAGCAGAGAAGGCAAAATTGGATGCAGCTTTCCAGCTACACCTGCTTCGGCAAGGAATGCGGGATACTTTCACGTCCCTACCCGTAGGTGACTCTGTTCCTGAATTTCCCCTCAGCAATCCTGCTCTTCGCGCCGAAGCTCAGAAGAAAGGATCCGATGCTACTTCTTGCAAAACGAAAAACTTGCATCCAGCTCTGTTTTTCTCGTCGTGGTCGTTTATTAATCCTGCCGCCCTCCTCAACTCGACATGCAAACACAACTGGCCATCCTTTATGAACGAAGGCAACGATGACAAGGATATATCGCAGAGGAACCCGCTGAATGTTGGTGTGATGGACAATGAATCTCTTCAGTCAAATGCCCAGGCTAGTGGCGGAAATGGCCAACTTGTCACCTTCAGGAAAGATCAAGAGCAGGAGTTTATGCCAATTACAATGCCTTCCGATCTGATTGCCACTCCAACAGTAGATATGGATTTCGCTCAGATGCCTCAAGCTACTTTTCTCATGGAGTCGCGGATGACACGGAAGGAAACAGACGAAGAGGACGATGACAGTGACTATGAACAGGATGAGTTATTATCATCTGAGAACGAAGAAAGCGACTCAGACTTTGAGCAAATGGAACTAACCGACGATGATGATGGTATCGATGAGAATGGAGATGATGAAGCTACATTCGAGCAAGTGTCTGACTCTGACAACCAATCTGCCATCAGTACTAATTCTCTGAAGACACCCTCTCAGTCCCCAATCTCGCCTCCGTCACATGATGCATACATCTCGAAGGAGGAATCTCGAGATAACATTAACAGTGTATCCTCTTCACGCATACGACATCCTCTTCGTCTACAAAATTTGAGCCAGCCAGGTGATGAGCGCATGAAACGCGCTCTTGCTGCGTTGGAGCGACGAATCGTGGGAAAGAGCATTGATGGTTCCGCTTCATCTTCAGTTACCAGATATCAGAATGGTTCTCTCAAGCGTGCAAAGCGAAAAGTGGCATCGACGCTTGTTGCACCTCTCGGTGCTAACCAGAGTTCTAATACATTCCAAATCGACGTTGCTGATCCTGCGCACACAGCCACCACAACAACTAGCATCGATGAGGAAGAGGATGGCGACGACGACTGGGAAGACGGATCCGGAGACGAGGAATTTGAAGTTGTGGAGCTACCCTCAAGCCCCGATGACTTCGCTTCTTCATCGTCAGACGAAGACGAAGTACGTGTACCCCAGCCATCAATAGAATTAGCAAAACTGGCAGCTTCGGGGACAATTACGCCGCGTCGTGAAGCTCCTGTCGCTTCGTTTAGCAACAGCGCACTCCCCAATAAGAAGGCAAAATTGCAACAATGTCCAACTTGTGAGCACACACTATGCACATGCTCGTCCAGCGAGCGTATGCAACTGCTTCTGCGTCGAATGAAAGAGAAGCGCTCGTCTTCGTCGTTGCAGTAAGTAAACTGTATCAGTAGTCTAAAATATCGTTGAACTATCCTTCCTGTCTGTATTCTTGTCTACTCGGTCGGGATCGCCACCTTGTGGGACTTCACTTTCGTTGTCTTCTTGGACTTCTTTGGCTTTTTCGAAGTTGCGTCGTCGTCCGAGTGTTTACGGCGTTTCTTCTTCCTCTTCGGTTGCGAGCTTACAAACGAATGTTGCGACAGACTTTGAAGAATTAAGTCGTCTTCATCCATGGCTTGTTCTTGTTGACTCTGCGAGAACCGGCTGATCTCTTGTCTGCCAAGTAAAATGTCCTTCATGCTCTCGTCCACCTGGAACTTCGGTTCACCTCGAGGCAGCGCTAATGCAGCCTTCATTTCCGTGAGTTCAGCAGGTTGTACTGTCCTCCTAAACTTGACGTCGGTTGCTGCCAGACCCACGGTCTTGTCCTTCACTGCAGCGGCTGCAGCCTCCGCCTCCTCCTTTTCAGCATATTCTAAGTACATGAATCCGTCGGGTTCCATGTCCAAAAAATTGTGGTGGATCTGTCATCAGTAAATGTGGCAGTACATGTCAAGCTTGAAGCTTTGGGCTGAATGTTTGCCATTGACGCACCGTGACGGACACCAGTGTGCCGTATTCGGCGAAAAAGCTTCGTACTGTGCGCTCACTAGCACACAATGCTGATGGAACGCGGGTGACACAGACCGTGTGACCTGTCCTCACAGCATTCTTGTCATGGGGCTTGGCAGTGCTCGGGTCCTTCTTCACGCGGCCCTTACGCTTCTTGCGCTTCTCCTTCTCCGGTGTCATTTGGTTTTTGAAAACTGAAGAGTCATTATTAGAGAACAACAATTTCCTTAAAACGAGGTAGAGAAATGCTATTATTTTTCTAACACACCTTTGTTTAATGACATTGACAACCTTCCCATCACGAACGTTTGTATTTGCCAAAATGGCCAAGCGTGAGGTGCAACTCCATTCACATGACTTTGAGTGGGAGGACCTTGCACGAGAATGTCAGCAAGAGGAAGATGCTGAAGTGACAGTAGATGAGGAGAAAGATTGGCTATTTGAGACGCAACATCTTGCCAAAGAGGCCAAAGACAAGTGGGACGTCTTCCACCAGCGCAACAACGGTTGGTTCACCATGCATTTCACGCACCAATTCAAGCTAACTCCGTATTTTCATATAATTTACTCGTCTAGGCAAGGTCTACAAACCTCGCAATTATCTCATCAAGGAGTTCCCTGACCTGAATAGACCGGAGAGAGACGTAGTGGAAGTCCTCGAGCTAGGATGTGGCTATGGTAGCGCCATCTTCCCCATTCTGGCAGAGTGCCCCAATGTACACGCACAAGTCTGTGACTTCAGCGCCCATGCTATTGAAATCCTCCAGCAAAATCCTGAGTATGATGTTAAGCGATGTCGTGCCTTCGTATGTGATATCGCACAAGAGGAGTTGGCAGGGGTTAAACCAGAGTCCATCGATATTGTGCTCATGGTGTTCGTGCTGTCGGCCTTACCACCGGAATCATTCATGGGTGTGTTGCAAAAGATCTTTGCGACGTTGCGACCTGGTGGTATTGTTTGTTTCCGCGACTACGGGCTGTACGACCTTGCCATGCGGCGCAATGCAAAAAAACTGGGTCCGAATCTGTACTACCGAAGTGATGGCACCTTGGCTTTCTTTTTCTCGCGAGAGATGCTAACGGAGCTGTTTGAACAAGTCGGATTCCGTACATTGGAGAACGAATACTGCACTGTTCGACTGCGCAATCGCAAGAAGGCTGTCACCATGGATAGAGTATGGCTGCACGCCAAGTTTCAAAAGCCCGATGCGAATGATAGCCATGTATAGAACGACGTGGTCGACTTGACAACACTATTTCCTAGCGAGTACAGTTACTGTATAATTGTTCAACAATACGTTTGGCATCGAACTGCTGCAGTTCAACGTGATCCAGTCCAGCGAGATCGCGATTAACGTTCCCGACAAGTATTGCGAGGCCTGCGTGAAGACCTGTAACCTACTATGACTTATTGTGCGCTTGCAAATAGCAGATTGCGAAGTGAGTTCATTAGACAAGCAGCTTAATAATCTTCTACTCCTGCTTCTTAAGGCAGCTGCACCCTGAGTCAGCATCAACCATTTTCTGATTATGAATTCCGCTGTTGATGCGGCCCGTAGATTATGTAGTTGCAGGTTTACGGGTCTTCGTTTTGAGGTAGTCGTATCTGTCGGCTGTCACAATACACCACACAGTGGAACAGCGATTTACTCACAGTCCATTAACGTACGAAATGTGAATTCGGAGAATATTAACTGATAGTGCGGATTTTGTGATCAGCAAGTGGTCTTCTAAAGAAGACAAAGAACACGAACACGCGCAATGCCCACCACCTAGATTAATACTACTTACTGCTAGTAGTATAGGTATCGCGAAAGCCTTGAGGAATTATACTTTGAAGTCGCCGTCTAACATTTTGATCACTCAACGCAATTCACTCGACATAAGCGGTTGCACTTCAACTACCGAGCAATCGGTGCACTATGAAGCGCAATACCGGATAGCAGTAGTTTAACAAACACCCACAGAGTCTGCGTCAGTACAGGTACATACGCCGATATCACTTTATAAAGCACCACCCTATGGCTCAAAATGTGCGTCTTTAGCATTCGTGTGTAATTCCGTAAAGTCCAAGAAATCTGAAGTGAAAACAAGTAAAGTTGGTCATTGCGATACTCTCGTCAGGCTGCAATTCACGTCCGTTGCAAGATACATGCGCCACTTACACTTGAGAGCGTCAACGACTCGACCATGACGCGTACCTCAAAAAGTCACCGTTTCGATGGGATCGAACGCTGTCACAACTGCATTTGAGGTCAAAACCCAAGCAGCAAATGAGAGAGCCAATCCCTGTTGCCAGCGACCAGCATGGCCGGGACGGGATCGTCGGACACGTCGGGTGAGGAAAGCAACGACCTGACGCTGCATGAGGACCATTCAGTGGATGTGAAAACATGTAGAATTGTCTGCCTGTGTTTCGAGCTCCGATGGATTGAGCACTACTTGCAGAAGCTCGGTGTTTAACGAATGCAGTTTTCACTACTCGGCCACCCCCACTTTGAAGTTCAATTTAATTCGTCCAATCGGGCGATTGGAAGCTTCGATCTGCTGCAGAGCTGTACACCAAGATCCAATCTGCGGTTTGGAAGACAGAATGCACCACCAGCACTGCTGGTAGAACAAGTGTTGCCAAGTAGCTCTCAAGCAGGATGGGGAACTGCCGTTGACAGGGTGGCAACCTGAGGTTGCACCAAGTTCGTGCGGCTCGTGCCTTATCCTGCACGACGGGGACGATGGGGAAAAGTCATGCAGTCCTGTTGAATACTCACCCAGCGCTCCATTCGTTCCGGTTGGGCATCCAGATATTTTACACTTGCGGGGTAGTCACTTTGGGTTGGCACGAGGTGTCATCAATGCGTCATGCTCCTACATGTTGATTTATCATATAGCCAAAGACCATTTTCCAGCCCAATTGCCCTTGCATACATGTAGCTTGGATCCGTGCAATGCCCACCCGTGCTTGCTTTCAAAATGTACATGCATACCGCGAGATGCCAGTGTATGGCTGAAAAGGATCAGTTACAACATCGATCCATGTTGGACCGCCAGAATGGATTTTCAGCCAATCAGTAATTGCGCGGCTTTGTAGGGTGTGGCCTTTGAGATCGGTGTGACGTGCAGGCGGACGTGAGGTCATTGCGGAATTTGCGAGCTAGTGCTCAGGTCCAAGAGAGAAGAAGCAGAGCCACGGGATCATGTGGCGCCGCTCATTGTCGCTGCGCTCGCAGCTGCAGACGCTCAAGCGCCAACCAGTCGCGCACTCGCGCTTCTTGTCGTCCGCTGCGCTCACGCCTGAGGAGCAAGAGATGCTCAACGAGCCGCGTGAGGCCATGGATTACGACGTCCTACTGGTACGTAGCTTGCAGAGTGATGGTCACTTGAACTTGAGAGTGCGGAATTAGGAGTGATGGTCTTACCAATTATGACGAACAGGTCGGTGCTGGGCCTGCGAGTCTCGCGGCGGCGATCCGCATGAAACAGCTCTCGGCTGAGAAGGGCACGGATCTGTCCGTGTGCGTGGTCGAGAAAGGCGCCGAGGTGGGCTCGCACATCGTGTCAGGCAACGTGTTCGAGCCCCGCGCGCTGGACGAGCTGCTTCCTGACTGGAAGGAGCTAGGCGCGCCCCTGGATACGCCTGTGACCAAGGATAAGTTCCTCCTGCTTACGGAGGACAAGTCGCTCGGACTGCCGCACTTCTTGCTGCCCCAGGAAGAGGTGAGTTGCAGTTCTGGTGGTGAGAAAATCTTAATCTGACGTCGATCTTTCCGCTGTGATTTGACAACCCTTAGCACAACGAGGGCAACTACATTATTAGTCTCAGCAAGTTCGTGCGCTGGTTGGGCGAGCAGGCTGAAGAGGCGGGCGTTGAGATTTACCCGGGATTTTCTGCTTCTGAAGTGTTATACCGTGAGGACGGTTCTGTGGGTGGTATTGCTACGCGCGATGTCGGTATCGGCAAGGACGACAAACCCAAGGGAACCTTTGCTCGCGGCATGGAACTCCGTGCCCGTGTGGTACGTGTATTTACTCGTTTAGAATGAAATTTGTCGAGTTTGCAGCAACTTACGAGAGTTTTGTGTCGACAGACTCTCTTTGGTGAAGGATGTCGTGGATCGTGCAGTGAGGAGGTGATGGAGAAGTACAATCTGCGCGAAGGTGTCCAGCCCCAGACGTATGGTATTGGTGTGAAGGAGGTGTGGCGTATCCCTAAGGAGAAGCACCAGGCTGGTCTTGTTCAGCACACACTCGGTTGGCCTCTGCAACGCTCACTGATGGACAAAACGTTCGGTGGTTCGTTCATGTACCACATGGAGGATGATCTCGTGCAAATTGGTGTAGTTGTTGGTCTGGACTACGAGAACCCGTATATCAATCCGTACGAAGAATTCCAGCGGTTTAAGACGCACCCAGCGATCCGGAAGTACCTGGAAGGTGGTGAGTGCGTGCAGTATGGTGCCCGTTGTTTGAACGAGGGTGGATACCACGCTATTCCAAAGCTTACGTTCCCTGGTGGCGGTTTAATTGGTTGTTCTGCTGGTTTTCTAAACGGCGTGAAGATCAAGGGTACCCACACTGCGATGAAGTCGGGTATGTTGGCTGCAGAGGCTGCATATGATGCTCTGACTGCAACTGGTGCGGAGCCTGTTGCTGAGACGGCTGAGATTAACCCCGAAGAGCCTGCGATCGACATCTCGAGCTATGAGGATGCTGTAGAGTCATCGTGGATCGCCGAGGAGCTGAAGGCTGTGCGTAATGTGCACGCTGGTTTCCACAAGGGTTTTCTGCCTGGTCTGCTGCATGCTGGAGTGGCGACCCACGTCCTTAGAGGAAAGGAGCCGTGGACTATTCCGAACACCGTTCCAGACTCGGCGAAGACACGCCCGGCCAAGGAGTTTACGCCTATCGAGTATCCGAAACCGGACGGCAAGCTGACTTTCGACCTGCTCTCGAACCTGCAGCGTAGCGGTACCAACCACAACCACGACCAGCCTGCCCACCTTCGCATTAAGCCGGAGCACTCGGATGTTCCTTCGAAGGAGTCGTTCCCTGTGTACGCTGGTCCAGAGCAGCGGTTCTGCCCTGCCCGCGTCTACGAATACACGGATGGAAGCGAGGCCAACGGTGTCCCGCAGCTCGTAATCAACGCTCAGAACTGCGTTCACTGCAAGTGCTGCTCTATCAAGATGCCCAAGGAGTACATCAAGTGGACTGTTCCTGAAGGCGGAGGTGGCCCTGCTTAGTAAGTTTTTCTTGTGTGGACATTTGTGCTGTTGAACACCTCACTAACTGTTGTTGTTTTGTACGGTAACTTGTAGTGAGCTCATGTAAGGATCTCTTGGAGAGTACTTCGGTCTTAGTCGACTGGGGCTTGTAGTAAATATTCAATCAAATACCCGATATTACGGTTGGTACAACATTTAACACCGTAGCTTTCGCAGTGTTTTTTATGAATCTTAGCCTAAGATTTTTGCTAATGCTGTCTTCTGGAGTGTTGTCAGATGGCGAGGGAACGTGATATCGAACTTGATGCGTAGATCGCCGCGTTCACCTGGTTGGTTAGAGATCGGCATGCCTTCCTTCTTTACGACCTTCTCCGAGTTTGGACTCACTACCTCGTTGCACGATATGGCCAATTTGCGACCATCCAGCGTTGGTACCTCCACGCAATAGTCACCGAGTGCTTCGCTCAGCTTCACCTTGGCGGTGAACACAAGGTGGGCGCCATCACGCTTGAAGAGACTGTGGTCTTGCTGCACCACCTGAAAAACTACATCTCCAGCTTCGTTGGTCCGAGTCTCGTTGCCCTCGCGATCAAATGTGATTTTGGTACCAGCCTTCCAGCCTGGTTTGATTTTGATCTCGAAAGTCTTGGCGTCATCTACCAACTCATCGTTCTGCAATCGCTTACGCTCGACGACCACGGATTTCGACGTTCCCAAGAAAAGTTCTTCCAATGTGCAGACAACTTCACGCACAATGGACTCTGCCTTCTCGGGACCCTTTTTACGCAAAGAACTGGCAAACGGTTGTGTATCACCAAAGCCGAAGTCGCCGAACGGATTGTTTGTCCCAAAGAACTTGTTAAACACGTCTTCAGACGCGCGTTCGTTGAAAGCATAGCCATCACGCATGTCGCCATTCTCGTCTGGTACCCCGTTTTTAAGAC
Source organism: Phytophthora palmivora (assembly GCA_008079305.1). Taxonomy (NCBI): domain Eukaryota; phylum Oomycota; class Peronosporomycetes; order Peronosporales; family Peronosporaceae; genus Phytophthora; species Phytophthora palmivora. The sequence goes on along the minus strand of VOQZ01001514.1, from coordinate 67,353 downwards.
CGTCGTAGCCGTACTGATCGAAGATTGCACGGCGTTCCGAATCACACAACACATCATAAGCTTCGGAGATCTCCTGAAAGCGGTACTGAGCTTCAGCCTGGTTGGTCTTGTTCTTGTCTGGGTGCCATCTCATCGCAAGCTTACGATAGCTAACACCGATCATTCACAAGTCGGATTTAGTATCACGGTACCCCACATATTCCAGCAACACAAACGTACGCTTTCTTGATTTCCTGCTCTGATGAGCCACGAGGGACTTGTAGCAGCTCGTAGTAGTCCATTGTTGGTGAAGGTTGCAGCGGATAACGCTTGTACGGTCAAGTTGTCGTTTTGAGAAGTGATGTGGTTGCTTGAGACGTCGCGACTACTAAAAATGCACAGCAACCACCAGACTCAATACACCGAGCTGCAGCAGGAGAAAAGTACCATCATCAGCTAGTCGAAGCTGGTTGCAGATATATTACGTCTGTCAATGCTCTGACGAATTTGTTCCGGACGAACTAGAAATCGCGATAGAGCATCAGCATACCGTCTAAGTGGATAATGGCACGGTCGAGGCGGTCAAGCGAGCGGCTCAGCTTGTCGAATTTATCCAAATCATTGGCTTCAACCAGCTGCTCCGACCGTGCAATGAGCTCTTTGTTCTCCTCCGCCTCAAACTTACGTCGACGACGAAGACGACATAGTGATTCCTGCACCCGCTCTGTAATACGTGCTTGCATCTGGGGCACATCCACGGACCAACAGAAGAACGTGAAGGCAGGATTGTGGTCCGCACGCTTCGAGATTTCCTGCATCTTCAGAAGCTTGTCTGTATATAGCTCGTACAGCCGGTGTCGCGCATCATTTGACGGCAGCAGCGCCAGCTCGCCAATCGTTTTCTGCTCTAATTGACGCTTTTCCATAAGTAGGCGCACAATACGAGCACTCGCAACGCCATACTTGTCTTGGATGTACGCGTGTGTCGTGGCTTGTTGCAGAAATTCCACGATCTTCTGCATGTGCACCACATATTGGCCGCCGTCACCTGCGCGCGCCTGGGTCGGGTCAAATGCTTCCTGTGCGACCTTCATGACCATACCTGATTTGTCACGGCACATAACCATAATATAGTTGAGCAGCAGCCTCCACGGATTGTTAGCCTCAGCAGGCAGAGCTTTCTTCACGTCCTCCATCTCGAATAGATCACGTGCTGACACGGGGGCTGAGGTAGGCTCGTCCTTTTCACGTTCACGTGGGGCTGAGTGTTGGAGCATGGCCGTCACAATAACACCAGCCACAGCATTAATGTTCTCGGTCGCAAATCTAATGCAAGCCTTATGTCGCAAGTCGCGCAGCAGTTGTGTCACACCAAAGCGCCAAACCAGCGAGCGCTCATCCGTGTGTGCTCCAGAGCCATCCGGAGCATCTTCACCACTGGTCTCGCCGCCGGTGTTACCGTCACCAGAAGATGTACCCCGGGTAGGCAACTTCGCACGTTTTGAGTTTTTCTTGCGTTTGGAGCCACGACCAGAAGATGTAGACGACGAAGCCGAGCTTGGTTCCCACTCCGCCTCGGAGTCGTCCTTTTCTTTACGAGCCTCTTCATCCGCGTCGAGCATCATCTGCAGTTCCACCGGAATAGCGTTTCCAGACGATGGTGATGGAGCCTTCCGCTTCTTACCCCGAACTGTAATGCCGTTCTCGTCAGCAGATTTACCATTTGCGTTCGAACCATTTGCAGTAGCACCTATTCCATCCGTGTTAGCAGTCGAAGCAGCTGCCGACTTGCTGTTCAAATTGCTAGTAGCTCCCTTATCCTGACCGCGCCCCATGATACTCGCTGGGAAATCCGGAACGTCTTCCGGCTCTACCACTTTTAGATCCAGCGGGTGCACCCGTGAGATGTAGCGCTTCTTGGCCATCTCCACAAAGGCCTCGCGCACGAGGTGACGACACTCATCCAGCTCCTCTTCACTGATCTCGTCCTCTATGGCTGCAGACTCATTATCCTCCTGCGTCTTCTGCTTTTGCTCCTGTCGCCGCTGCTCCGCCAAATTGTAAGCCATTGTCTCGAGCGACTGGTCGATGCGTACACGGCCCTGCACCAGCACCTCCTCCATAATCACTTCACCCTCGACACCAAACGTCTCTTTGGCCAACTCCATAAACTTGGGAAACCGCAAGCGATACAGCGCTTCTTGCACATTGATCTGCCACAAATAAGAATCGTCAGAACGAATGCGCCACAAATAAGAACATTTTATGGCCTCACATTGTACGAGACGGTGGGTGCACTGCCTCGAGCAGCAGCTACAGGAGTCACGTCGAGCATATTGTGCTGCAGCAACTTGAGCAGCGCGCATTTGATCTACAGCAACACAGCGATAACCCTATTAATACAATAAATGTGGTATTATTGCCACATTTCCATACCTCGTGCACCGACAGCGAAGAGCTCGACTGACGCTGCAATTTGTGGGCGATCTCGGGCAGCCGCAATCCCTCAGAACGCAACAGCGTCTCCGCCACCTTCTCCGCCACGTCTCCAAATTCCTCACGCACGATGCTTAGCACCAGCGCGCGCTCTGAACGCGTGGCAAACGCCACCTTCTTCTCACCCGCTACCATTCGTCAATGGCTTTATGTCGGCCATACAATTGGATCGTTGTGTAAAATACACTAATGATTTGTGTGCCACACAAAGTAATTTGACTAGGGTAGGGGTTACTTTGAATTAGGGTTGGTGTTTATGTGTGCCACCTCACACCAACGAAATTTTAGATTTTGAAATGCCTGAAAGCATGGACTTGGACTGCTCGGAGCCGTCCGAGACGGAGATGGAGGAGCAGCTCTGTGCCCAAGCGGCCGAGGCACTCAACCACTTCATCCGCTCGCACCACATTGTCGCCAGTGTACGACTGACACTTTCACAGAAGCTACCTCTTATTAACTATCGTCTCGGTGGTCGTACTGTAGACGGAAGTGGCTCACAATCGGCTCAAGAATTCACTCTACAAGCTCGAGCGACGTCGACGCCGCTTGGAATATCCAATAATTCCAAATGAGAGGTACCAGGATGCCTATCAAGGCTTCAAAGCGCAGAGTGAGTGGCATATCTCAATTGTTTTTAACTTTATTACTGATCTTTTACTTTTTCTATTAGCTTCAGAGCTGCCCGTGGACCCAGATCATCGAGTGAAGCACACGGTGAAAACCTTCTCAGTAATCCCAATGTGACAGTGTACAAGCGGGCGGTCATTCTACCCAAGGTGCCTCCTATTCCAACGTCCACCATGTGGACGGCATTGACCAAGAATTACGAGGTGGAAGACGAGCCAACGCTCAAGTTTCTGCCGTACTTTGGAGACGATGATGAAGAAGACGTCGTGTCGGAGTTCTATCAGATCAAGTGAGCAATGACGTCGTGTTGGACGAGTTGTTGGACTGAGACTGACGTTGATGTTGTTTAGGCAACAAAGAACGAGTGCGTGTGAGGTGGAATTTATTAAAGAAATGTGTGAAGGCGTACTAAAGACGCTTCAGTCCACGTGGGACCTCACTCCGAGCGATCTCAAGCGTGTGGCAAACGTTATTAAAGTGGAAGAGGAGGTGTTAATAGAGGTGCACAAGAACTTGAAGTTGTCCCGCGCAGCGAAGAAGAAACGACGGTTAGAGGCTCTGAACTCCGCAAATGCACAGAACAATTCGATCAATGGAGAAAATACATCTAAGGACGATCTTGCTGCTCTCACGAACACGTCCATGGAGGAGTATTTCAAGATGTATGAGAAGTCGGTTGACTCGTATCGCAGTATGTATCCATTGTTTGTAGAATCTGCTTCAAAGTACCATTGACACTAACATATCTGCTTATGCATGCCATATTTGCAGGTCTTTTCTGTCGCCGATGCTTTGTCTACGACTGCGATTACCATGGATGCCTCGAGCAACCGCAACTGGTAAGAAAAATTACCGACTAGTATCTTCGGTTCCTAACGAACTCACTCAATATGATCCATAGAGCATCTCGGAGCAGAATGCTGTCGCACTGAACTTGAAAGAGAAGGAAGCGATGATTAACACAGGGCGGAATTGCGGAAACAATTGCTTCCTGGGCCAAATGAGTTCGTCAATCACCAATAGCTTTTCGAAAGCTCGTGCTATCTCGGCCACCTTTGGATGGAACCAACAAACCCGCATTATATGCGCGCGCGTCTATTTTCTCTGCTCGGGGAATTTCTGTGAAATGGCAAAAATACTTGGCGACAAAACTTGCATGGAAGTCGCAGAGATGTGTGCATACTACGACATCAATGATCGTAGCTTGCCAAAAGAGGTACGTGTAAAGAGGCGACGAATTATGCGCATTTGTATCAATGACGAGTTCATGTGTTATCAACGAAAACAGGTTCGGTCACAACCCAAAAATCGACGTTCGCGGAAGAAGAAGAATACACGGATGTCTATCGCCCATCTACAGAGTACGTTTGTGTTTCCAGGACTACATGTAGTTTTTGTCACCTTGGATACGCTGCGATGGTTTGAGACCCAAGCAATGCAGCCACATGGAGTGACATACACTGAGCTATTCACACCCTTCATGTTCTTCCTGAAACGCAAGAGACCACCGTTATCGGGCTTTGCTGGGTTGCACATTTTTGTTTCTGGATATTGTGTATGAGCTGCAATGGTGACTGAATTGCTCATCTCGTCTGATGCGTGTAATCATATTTGACAGATTCGCAAAACGGTGTAGTGAATTCCATTCAGATCAAGTACGTTTTGAATGCTTATACGGCTCATCAGTAGATTTGATTGACTCGTATCCGCGTTTTGATACAGAATTGAGCCGTGCTCCCACGAGGGGCCGTGCGAGCCAGGTGTTTGCTCCTGCGTCGAAGACGGGATATTTTGCTCAAAGCACTGTCACTGCATCCACGATGACTGCAAGATTTTTTTTCCAGGGTGTCAATGCCAGCGGGGTCGTTGTCGCACGAAGGCGTGTCCCTGCTTCTGTGCGGGCCGCGAGTGTGATATTGACTTGTGCAGAGTATGCTGCTTGGACGAAATTGCTGTGATTGAGAATGGTGAACTATATGAAAGCAAATCTGTCCAAGTGAACAGGGATGACAAGAATCAAACATCATGTCAGAACCGCAGTATTGCGTTAGGCAAGCAAAAGCATGTTCGCATGGGTCGCTCAAAGCTGAGTGCTGCTGGTTGGGGGCTCTATGTGGAGGAGTTTGTTGCTAAAGATGAATTTATCATCGAGTATATTGGCGAGATGGTATCACAAGAAGAAGCCGATAGACGTGGTTCCGTTTACGATAAAGTCGACCGCAGGTATGGCTTACCTGGAGGTATCTGTTTATTGCTTTGATGTGCTTACAGTACGTTTGCAACTCGATATTTATGTAGTTATTTATTCAATCTGGATACCAAGACTGTGATCGACTCGACACGAAAGGGCAACAAGACTAGAGTACGTTTCATGTGTTTTTCCAGTCATGTGTACGAGCTGTCTCCGATCATTTAGCAACTAACTCGCTACCGTAGTTTATTAACCACTCTTCCAAGAATCCGAATTGTGCGTGCAAAATCATGAACGTCAGTAGCGATTTTCGCATCGGTTTGTATGCAATCCACGACATTCAGCCACATACAGAGGTAAGAAGCAGTACCACTTCTCGCTTCTAACGCTTACTTACTTACCTTGAGTGATTTTGTAGCTATTCTTTGACTACGGATATGACAAAGAACTTTACCACGCAGAGCTGCTCAAGCAGCCAACCGTCACAGAGTGGATGAAATGATGGTCGGTGCTGTGTAGCGGCGCTGATACGTTCTTTGACGTGCGTTGAAACGCGTTGGATCAGAGCTAAGCTCAGGTAGTAATTGGAGTTCTCCACAGTAGAGGCTGATGGAAGAGCAAGTAAACTATCCTGACTGTTGAACAGGATACCAATGTCCGTCCGTACTGGCGAATCGGACTACTTGCTGAATTTTATCCTCGAAATACTAAACATCGAGGTGAACGACTAACACTACAGCGTAATACAACTAAAGTAGTAGTAGCAGCACACTACGCTTTTGTTGCACTCGTCAAAGTACCCACTATCAATGACAATGATGAAAATCTCGGGTTTGAATCGGGTTAGTTAGTACCAACATTCGACGATATGGATAACATCGTTGTCATGTGAAAACAGGTCCCTTTTCTTGAATTCTCGGATTGGAAACCACAGTCTGTTCTCAGCTTACGCGACGGTCAATACGGACCTCCAGCGCGGTAATAAACAAAGGTTTCGCACCCACACCTTGCTCATTCATTTGACCAGATTTTCCTAGATTGCCTATCCAAACTCTCTTCAACGCTAATAATGATAACCATACGCTCAGTACCCACAATGGTTAGTCCAGAGTCGTTTGTCTCGAGAGAGTCGAAACCTGCTCCGTTCGAGATGCACAACGCATTTTTACTTTGATCTTCTGGTGGCTAAGACTTTGCAATGTTTGCGCTACTTCTGCTCCTCGCTACTGTAAGTTGCATTACACCGTCCATCGACGCTGGCATCCCGCGCGCTTGTGTTAAGGAAGAACACAAGAAATTACCATTCTGTGATCCATCGGTGTCGACTTCTTTGCGCGTAGAAGATCTATTGTCACGGCTATCATTACAAGAGAAGGCTACACTACTTACGGCACGTGCAAGTCCTCGAGGCAACATGAGCAGTATCGGGCTTCCCGAATACAATTGGGGTGCTAATTGCGTGCATGGAGTGCAGTCCACTTGTGGAACCAATTGCCCTACTTCGTTCCCAAATCCCGTGAACCTCGGTGCCATCTTTGATCCGCAGGTGGTGTTCGATATGGCCCAAGTCATCGGTCGGGAGCTGCGTGCGTTGTGGCTTGAGGGTGCTACGGAGAACTACAAAGATGGACCCCACCTCGGTCTCGACTGCTGGTCGCCAAATATTAACATTAATCGAGATCCTCGGTGGGGCCGCAACACCGAGACACCATCCGAGGACCCCCTTGTCAACAGCAAATATGGAGTTGCATACACGCGTGGGTTACAGGAAGGAAAACGTGAGGACCCGCGATTTTTACAGGCAGTAGTGACACTCAAGCACTATGTTGCGTACTCATATGAAAACTACGGTGGGGTCAACCGCATGCAATTTGATGCTATCGTGTCGCCATACGACTTCGCAGATACGTACTTCCCTGCCTTCCGCTCTTCAATTGTAAATGGCAAAGCGAAGGGGGTCATGTGCTCGTACAACAGTATGAATGGGATCCCGATGTGCGCGAATAGCGCACTGGAGCAAACACTGCTGCGCGATACTTTGGGCTTCGATGGCTACATCACAAGCGACTCAGGCGCTGTAGAAGCCATTTCAGACATGCACCACTACACAAATTCCCAATGCGAGGCAGCTCGCCTGGCCATTTCAGCGGGTACCGATATCGATAGTGGTAAGTCGTACGAAGCTTGTTTAAAGAAACTTGTGGAGAGCAACCAACTGGAAGAGAAGACGTTAAATGACGCGTTGCGCCACACACTGAAGTTGCGTTTTGAGCTAGGTTTGTTTGATCCGATCGACAATCAGCCATACTGGAACATGACACCGAGCGATGTGAACACTGAAGCTGCAAAGGAGTTGAGCTTGAACGCGACACGAAAGTCAATTGTGTTGTTGCAGAACAATGGTTCGGTGTTACCACTGTCCAAGGGCATGAAGGTGGCTGTGATCGGGCCACACGCCAAATCCAAGCGTGGGTTGCTCGGCAACTACCTGGGTCAGATGTGTCACGGCGACTACGATGAAGTGGGATGTGTGCAGACACCCCTGGATGCGATTCATTCAAGCAACGGTGCTTCGAACACTACGTTTGCTCAAGGCTGCGATATCACGGACAACTCGACCGCTGGTTTCGACAAGGCTGTGTCTGTTGCGCAGGATGCTGATGCCCTAGTGCTGTTCCTCGGGATTGACAAAACAGTCGAGGGCGAGGTCGGTGATCGCGACAACATAGACCTACCGAGTGTTCAGATGCAATTACTGAAGAGGGTACGAGCTGTGGGGAAGCCTACCGTCGTGGTCCTGATCAATGGTGGTGTGATCGGCGCTGAGGAAATCATCCAGCAAACTGATGCTCTTGTAGAAGCTTTTTACCCGGGGTTTTTCGGAGCACAAGCGATGGCTGATGTCCTATTTGGCGATGCCAACCCCAGCGGCAAACTACCTGTCACTATGTATCGCTCCGACTACGTGAACCAAGTGGAGATGAAAAGTATGGACATGACAGTGCACCCTGGTCGAACGTACCGATACTTCAAAGGTCAACCAGTGTTCCCGTTTGGTTGGGGCCTCAGTTACACCACATTCTCGCTTTCTGTCGATAACGATACAGCTGCGAATTCGAACCATTCAAGCTCGGGTCCTATCCTGGATGTTGGCAACGATGGGAACACAATTATCAAGGTATCGGACAGAGTAAACGCGACGATTTCGGTTATGGTGTCGAATGATGGTGACATGGTTGGTGAAGAGGTTGTATTCGCCTTCTTCCGACCGATTGTCACAAATGCCACGGGACCAGCCACCTTGTTGAATGGGCAGCTATTCCACTACGAGCGTGTAAGCCTGGAGCCTTCAGAAACCAAACACGTGAGTTTCACTGTACAGCGGAGCACGTTTGCACTGACGGATGAAAGTGGTGATTTGGTGAGTTTTCCTGGGTCATACGAAGTCGTCGTGACTAATGGAGTAAGCGAGCGTTTGGCGCTCAGTGTCGATGTTAAAGGTGAGAAAAGGACTATCCAAGGCAGAGTCCAGCCGTTCCCTGAGCCTGGTAAATCTGCGACTTCAGTTTCTAGCACAAACGGGATTCACCGAGGTAGTTTGGCAACTTTGAGCTTGTTGAGTGTGATCTTAACGCTGATGTAGCCTCGAGACTTGCAATTGTGTTTTATGAAGTGGAACTTCGGTTTTGAGTTTGTAGTCGAGTTCGAAGACATCGGCAATTTATCGATACACAGCAAAGGCGTCAACTACGAATAATATTCATAGTTTCTGGTGTTGACAGCAAATATGAAGCCTTGGCGCTGACTCCACTGCGTTTATTGATCAATCTCGGTCTTAGCCATAAGCATCAGCTCATATACCCACCAATATCAAACGAAACAACACCCGTACTTAATGCATTTTTTGGAAACGTATGATGACCTTATTGGCTTTGTCATGCTTACCGACAATTTCGTCAGGCGCATCCTTCAAAGCTTGAAGCCCAACAAAATTCATCCCAGACCCAGTTGGTTGCAGTCACTCGACTTTACCATCGTTTTCTACTCCGATTGGGACTTATGCGTAAACTTTTTGTTTTGCCAGCAAATTCGCCAACTGGTGGCGAACGATGCAACGTAAACTTCATGGTATCAATGACCAATTTTTCTATTGACAGGTAGTCCGGGGTCTTCACTTATCATTTATCCCACTGAGACCAATCGACGCCAATGGACAACATCTTCTTCTATCCCCCCAAGAACCTATCACTAAGCGACGAAGTAATCGGTCACGTCGTGCAGCGTGACAGGCTTCATTCTCACAATGGAGACTGTGGCAAGTTCAGCGCGCCAAGCAAGTGTAGCAGAGTGCTGGTTGGCTGCAACTCCACACTACAACTAACGGGCTCGCCTCTTGGAAAGCAGGTGCGATCAATTCCAGCGCCACCCGTTATTAAAGCTTCAGCGACCAAACTAACCGAGCTAGAGAGAAGAAAACGTCGCCGAGAGCAATGCCGCGTGAATCAAGCGCACTACAGAACGAGAAAACGCCGGTTGGTGATGTGCCTTCAACTAAACAATCACTTGCTGGAGAAGGAGATCCAAGACCTCGAACTACACCGCCAGAGTTACTTTCTTGGCATCCCAGCAAAGCAAACTCCGTGGACTTTCGCGACAAGGTATTTCGCACTCTTCCGCGAGTCCATGTTACGGTCTCATCGTTTCGATACGCTGGCTTTGAGATCTTTGCTAGCCTCGACTACGTCAGATGTTACAGACGGATTCGTAGTTGGTCCGCAAGCACTGCTGGAAAACTTGAAGTTATTCTCTCGCTACTTCAGCAATATCGATGTCGTGCTGGAGGAACTGAAGAAGGGCCCAACGATCGACTCGGTAATCGCAATCACCACCACTAGTGTTACGATTTCTGAGGATACCTTGCGATTGGTGTTCCCTCACTTGAATAAAGATGGACAGCAATCGCTACGCAGTAAACTCCTCCACAATCAGCTTGTTATGCGCGGATCGGTGCAGTTCGACTGGGAGCAAGCTACTAATCGTGTGGTGGGGATTTATTCTCGCTCAGACATGCTGACGCCGATGTTGCGCACTTTAGGTAGCTTGAAGGATGTAAGCCGCGTGTTTGGTGGTGCTCTAGTGACCCCCGAGTGTAGACTACAACCAGGAGCAAAGTGAAGAGTGTTAGGAGTTGTTGTTTTTTTTGTGAAATTTACATGTAAATTCATCGGATATGGAACTGCTTCATCGTGTCGAGTTGTTAAGTGTCTTGCTCCTGGCCCCCCGATCTCACAATCCACCTGCACTCAGGCGACACCAAAGCACCCTCAAACACGAGACCCACGGCTTCTAAGCTGCCCAACACTTTTAACATGGGTGTTAGCATGTCCGATTGGCTTTGCATCCTCACCACACGGTTAATCTGAGGATCCCACTCGAAAAGCACCGAACCGCGCATGACAAGCCGCTGACCCACTAGGTCTAAAGCAATTTTCGATCGCTTTTCTTCGTTAGCATTTCCTTGTTCTTCGCTGTACAAATGCGGAAATACTAGTCTCAATGTGTTCTTGGAAATGGTGACACTGGTGGTAGTTACCACAACAATCGTGTTCAACGCGACCCCCTTCTCCAACCGTTCGACCTCGACATTGACATCCTCAAAGCAGAGCGAAAACAATCTCCAGTTTTGCAACACAGCGTCTAGGCCGCACATGGATCCGTCTATGATGTCTGAGGTCATGGATTTGCGCAGGAAACTCAACGCGAAAGTATACATAGATTCAGGTAGGCCATCACGAAACAGTCGGAAGTATTCCGTCCCGATGGTCCAGACGTTCTGCGGTCTGGAGATACCGATGACAATGTGATGACGTCGTTCAGTTAGATCCTTTATCTCTTCATGCAATTTGCGGACATCTTCTTCCATGCTCTCCATATACTCTTGCTGCTTCTTTCTGTATCGGATTTGAGCTAGTCGACGTCGTTCTCTGTAGAGTACTTCACTCGCATTTGCGAGATTTACCAGCTCACTGAGTGGTAGGTCGTCCACTGAACTATCCGTTGCCTTAGTTGTTGATCCAAAGAGGTGTCTAATTTCACTAGGTGTTAAAGAAGTCGAGGAGCGCTTTCGGCTTGAACCACTCTTGGTCTTGTACGAGTTCATTTTCGGCTGCTCTGGACTGACCTCTAGTGAGTCTGTGATTTGTTCCAGCTCACTGGGGAAACGAGTAGCGGGTACTGTTGACAAGTGAGGCGAATGGTGTTTTTTTGCCGGTAACTTCGATGATTGTACTAGCTTAGTGACACCACGTACTTTGAATCCACGAATGGTGCGGCGTTGGGGTGTCGGCGCACGCTGTTGTACAGGACCGATTACGTTGCCGCTAAGGGCTTGCTCGTTGGGAGGGTGGAGCAAGTAAGTAGTCATTGGTGGTAGGTGTTGGACTGAGCTGGCAAATTGAAGAATGAGCCTGGACGTACATCACTCCACACATTGGAGCCCATGTAACTTTGACCACCACAATGACGAGCCCTCTTTATCTTCACGTCATCAGCAGCTACATGGTTGTTTGACGTGACTACCTGCCGAACTTCAGTGCTATGAATTTCATTGGAGACGATACCTCATGCGCGAAGTCAGATGTCATCATCAATAACCAATGCGAAGTAAAAACAAACGCACATATAACGCACAGCCACAGCGCATTGATTATGGCAAGACCGCTTCATTGATCACACCTGAGGCGAACATCTCTGTGGAATATCACGAATCGTGAGATGTGCTGAGGCATCGCCCGTGTAAGCAGTGCAGAAAAGCGAGCTGTTTAATGTAGAATTAACAGCTGCATTGACGAACATGTTACTCTGTACCATACTAATACTGTTGGCTATGCTCGTTGCTTGTCAATTGATGCTCCATGACATGGAGTAAGCTATAATGGAGTACTAGAAGCTTTAGCGACAGTGCTGACAAAACTTCAGGAAACATGGTATTAATTAGATAGGAACTCGACTGTAAGGTTTTCACCACAACCACGGCACTCATGCGTTAATGCCTAGTTTTGATTATTCCGATGGCACTATCCAGTACCTCCAAATTGAAGATAAACGCATTGTCATAATATGATAGGCGCTGTTCGGTCGAAGGGATTCTCACTGGTTTAGGAAATCTTGCATCCTCCATATTAATTCGCGCTACCTCGTCCCGATGTCTCCATTGTACCTCCATCCCGCGCGCATGTTCCGAGCCTGAGCAGCAACAGATCGCGTTCTGCAACACGTTACTTCACGAATTATGCGTGGAAGAATAGGTGCCACTCACTGCACGTGCAATACCAATGGGAAACTTGAACTGCATCGGTCTATCAGAGCATAATTGGGGAATCAACTGCGTGCAGGTGATGCAACTCACTTGGGAAACAACTGTAACACTATTAAATTAATACATTGCCATACCAACTGTGTCACTTCATCCCAAAAGCAGGGTTGATCCAATGGTAGGTTGACAGCACCAAGCTTTGTGGCTTGAAAGCCAGAGAGAACAACGCAACTTAGGCCTTGAACATTTAAAACATCACAATATGATAGACGATTTGACCAGTTGGGGAGGAAAATAACAATGTCAGTGCATAATCAAGTGGCCTCGATGATTAAGAGCGCTTGGATAGACAACACCAGATGCCTAATCACCTGGTGTTGTCTATCCACGCAATCAACGTTTACATCGGAGAAAACATGGATAACTGACTCATTATGACACTGGAGCTCATTTGCGCAATGGACTCCATCGCCGAAAGCGCCTACCAGACAAGCGCTAACGAGCGCGCCAAAAACCGATTGCATGTCAGACGTCTTTATTATAAGAAACTAGTACGTGACATTCATATCGTTCGTTTCGTAATTATCAACGGCTCAAGTGCGCCTGGGTTTTATGTTTCACCTTTAGAACCTTCTCGACGAACTCCATCGCCAAGTCAAGAGCTTAGAAGCCGAGCATGAACGAGTGTTAGCCACATACAAGCAGCACGATGCTCAGCCCACCCCACTGCACTCTGTTGTACAGACCGACAGCGCCATTGAAAAAGAGATGGTCCTGCCCCAAAGTAGCAAGACTGTTTTGCATAGTGCCTACGTACGGCTGATACAGATGAAGCGAGTCATGGCTAAGGAGAACGCCATTTTAACGTATCGGTGTGCTGAGTATATGCTTATGGAGCAAGCTATTTCACGCCTGACGAGTGCGCAAAACAAGACCCTTGAACTGCAAAAGCGAGAAATCGAACACAAGAGGATAAATCCGCCAGTGAATGGAAACTGGCTGACACCAGAACAGTGCTTCAGTGTTGCGATGGAGAGTTACAATGAAATTGACGTGCTTCGAGAGAGTAACACGAAATCTTCCACTGGAGTAAGCGTATTTGGATGGCAAGACTGTCATGCTGCCAACGAAGAAAAACTGATATTCTCCTTAGACAAGGTCTTCCGTGGCCAAGCGACGGAGAAAAGGGCAGAAGATATGTGGTCTGTTCTCTCAGATCCAAAACGCATTCTCAGCATGAATCCACGCGACGCAACCGTAAACTATCATGTGGTACAGCGAGTGGGCGACACCGCGGTACTGTACTACTTTACATTGGAACGTGAAACCAACGACATACGCGAGCGAGCTTTTATCTTAGTAACGCGAGTTGACCTTGAATCAGACCGCTGCTTAATGGTATGGAGAACCTTGGACCCGAAGAAATATTTCCCAGAGTTCAATGGATCGACACGCCGTGGTCGCAAGAAAATAGAACCACACAAAGAGAGTGTTTGGTTGGACATGTTTCTATGGAGCATGTACGAGGCTGTGGGAGACAAACGAGAAGACTGCAAGGAAACCTTTGGGGGGATGCTGAAATGTACGCTAGTTGCGAGCTCTGAGATGTGGTATCTAGAAATTCTGAGAATTCTATTGTGCATTGAAACACAAGTGGCGGGGTCACGTGGACTTTTACAATTGTAATTAGGTACATTTTCAGCTACTGGCTCCGGAATTCCACAAGTTGAATTGGACAGTGAAACTCAATCTATTGTCAGTGCATGCTATCATATACATCCTCCAAATAGGTGGGTAGGAACACTACCATACGGTTGGCATAGTATCCAATTCACTTTTTCGGTTCGAGCTACTCACCTGTTATGGCATCATTCCAGGGCGCATCTTCTCAACGTATGCTTTATAAGCGGCCCCAATCGGTTTAGCAGGAGTGTCAGTCCATCTGCCAACGCTTCCTGCTGGCGTTTAAATTGCGCTTCATTCGTTTTGGTATGACTGTGAATCGTGACCAGAATGCGTCCAAGAATATCCTGCTCCTGACTCTACCTCATTTCGTGGGGCAAGACCGACATCCGGCATTCTGTCGATCATAAGAATTAGTGTCGTTTAGTGCTCTCGGGTTGCTAGGCGATAACTGGTTCCTCCTCCAGCATTAGAACTCGGATAGACGACATTAACGTCTGTCGTGGGGTGGAAAATGTCCCCCAGGTATTAAATTGCGCTTTTTGCAGGTTTGTGGCCATACCCTTGGTGCTTCCCTGTTTATCTGCTTGAAGGATTGTTGCCAGTTCGGCATCGCCATACTGCATCCTGAGTTTTGTGATCATCGTTTCTTCAGGGCTTCTCCCGGACATTTTGACTACGTACATTGCCCATTTCTTCCAGTTTGGATTGCTTAGAAGCTGCTCCCCAGCCTCATCAAGTCTCAATAGCTTGAATGTATCATCCGTGGACAGTCCAGCCTTCAACCAATTCTGAAGCTGCGCGTTCTCGGTAGACAGGAGTTTGATGCTAAACACTCTGTCTTCGGTATCATCATCCGTCGGGTTTTCGCTTCTCAAAAGCCTTTGAGGAAATATGCTACTGCTCTTGTCAGCCTTGAGAGAATGATCCACAATCGCCTTGATAACCATCGTATTAGCAGCGGTTGCATCATGAATACTCGCAATTATAGTCATCACAGTGATGAGTAGCACATTGAGTCGCATGATAGAATGGTATTGAAGGGCTCTGTGTTCGTATTGGAGAGTATATTGCAAACTGTTTCGTGTTGACAAGTGAACTGATCTCACACATAGCATACATATCCCAACAACCTCACTCTCCCTTCACTCAGGATCGTTGGGCACTTTATCAGTTTAATGGGGGCCAATCTGAGGCAAGACCTCTATGAAATACTAAAGCTCCAGCGCGGTTTCCCCGCTGCAGCAGCAGGTATCCTGGGATGTGCTGAGGCGCGTAGGTTGTGTGAAATATATGAAATTGTTACGTGTATTGGCTACTCAGTGATAACACCACTGGCTTTGACATGAGGCATTGAATATGTGTAAACTCGTAAAACGTCCAACATGTTTGCCAAGTCGAACGATCTGTGTATTACGTAAAATATTCTCTGTTCTTTGGCGTTTCTTTTGCTCATGTCCATGGGTTGAATACGTATAGGAATTTCTCACGACCTCACGCCTCAGCACATCCTAATAAATAATGACACGGCGAGATCGCTGCGAGCCAGACCGTGACATTGATTGTCTATGAGGCTAATGTACCGGTGGAATATGTTTGTCGTGAGGATACGCCCGTGTCATCAATGCAGAAAAGGATTGTTTCAAGTATCTGTTTTAATGGGTTGAAAGTCAACTTCCACGCTTTAGGTCAATGATGTACGAAAAGTTCAAAATAAGGATCTGCGGAAACACTATACGGACGTGATTAATATGGCGAATGAACTACACAACCGTGGAGAATGTGCCTGCATTTGAATGGTTCTCAAATTTATGTTAACATGCGAAAAACAAAAACTTTTTTAAGATTTTTATGTGTATTTTGAACTTCACGTTGTGATACGCACAAACGAATGGATGAAAACATGCTACTACCAGTGACCAATGCTTTACTAAGTATTACCGTAAGCGCATTTCTATCACAGACACACGTGACTAACAAAACAATGGCACCGTATCCAACTGTTTACCTAGCAATGGACACGTCTACTTCTATACTCACTTTTTAATTTACTACCAAGCTTTTCTAACTAGCATGCGTGTGAATTGGCCCCTGCTCACGGTCATTGTTGTCCTATTCGCGACTGTTAATTCCGTCCCTGCCACGGAAGATGCGAGCACTGTGTCTGCGAAGATAGACTCTGCGAGCTCTACGAAGCGATTACTGAGGCTCGTTGATAGCGAGACTGTCGGCGACGAAGATTTGAAAGGCGAAGAACGAGTTTTACCTAAACTCGGCAGGGTATTAGACCTAACTGATGGTACAACCAAAGGTGTTGTGAAAGTAACAAGGACCAAGTCGTTATCATCTGTTACCCCAGAAGAAGAACTTGCGGTTTGGAAGAGTTTTTACAGCTCTATCAAAGCCCAGTACACATCAGTGTTCAAGGATCGCCACAGTCCAGAAACTTGACCCGAAACAAGCTGCTGAGAAGTGGGGGATCTGGCAAAAACTTAATACTATGTCGATGGACGAGCTGATACACGACCCACTTTATCTGTTTTGGGTGAAGTACAAGAAGTACTGGGATAAGAACCACTTTACCGCCTAGGATCGTCAAAGGTTTTGATCGAAATGTGATGTCTCAATCTAGCGCGTTTTCATTATCCGGTTTCAATAAATACATTTTGAATTTAAATAGTTCACATCAGGGCTAACCATGTCTCTAGTTAAGCTTCTATCACCTTGCTTTAATCCGTCAAGGCTGGCATCTTGTCTGTTACAGCCTTTACGGAGACGTCTTGGGTCCAAACGCCTGTCTTTATCTAACACCCGTGGTGGTTTTCCACTATGTTATGGGATAAACGACTAGTTTTATTAATAAGTCAGTCCGATAAGGGATGAGGAGAGGCGGGTGTAACTTGTAAAACGTGGCGTTGGTTCT
The DNA here is from genome assembly GCA_008079305.1 of Phytophthora palmivora. Lineage (NCBI taxonomy): Eukaryota > Oomycota > Peronosporomycetes > Peronosporales > Peronosporaceae > Phytophthora > Phytophthora palmivora. Next base: position 50,139 of record VOQZ01001514.1, on the reverse strand, counting down.
TCTAAACATGACGGCGCAAATCATTATCAGTCTTAACGCCAAACTAGCTGTTTCGAGTTTTGACCTTTGGGGTGTAGCTGAGACTCTTATCTTCATTTTAATCTATCTTATGGCTCCGAACTCGCACTAGAGTTCGAGATATCGCCTCCTACGTCGAGTTCCTCGGCTCCAGTAAAAACTGTTTTTTTTATTTTTGACTTCATTAGCTGTAGATTTCTGCGCAGATTCCATTTCTGGTATATTTCTTTCTCCGGTTACTGGGACCTACAGTAGTAAAAAAGGCAAAATCTGAAGCGAAAAAATATTTATGTGGTATACACAGGTTAAATTGAACCATTCTTTTGGTACGCCAACTTTTACAACGTGTATAACAATCGAGTTCAAGTAGGTGGCATTAAGACTGATTTTGATTTATTGCAGGTATCTTCAACCTACTTGCTGCTTATTGGTGCTCTTTTTTTACGGGGCTTCTGTGATTTTGGCTCAGCTCGGGCTTCGGACAGTTTGGGTAGATCTTTCTGGCGACGTGCTCACATGCTGGCTGTTACAGCTTCCTTATCTTCATCACCCGAAACAATATAGAGCGTATCGCTGCATATATCTGGAGGAACGTACGGCAGAATCTTCTTATAGATGCCATGCACCTTCTCCTTGTTCATCGGCGGCGGGTCCAGTTTTTTAAAGACTTCCCACAGTTTGGCTGTCTCTTCGGGGATAAACTCTTTCGCGACGCGGGGATTTAACAAATTTTGCAAGACTGGTTTGCTGTTTGGTCGTTTGCGGCAATGCAGCACTCAGGGTTCTCCTGCACGCGCCTCAAATATCTAGTAACTTTGAATCTTGTCCAGCTTGCAGTACAGTGTCACTGACGTATCCTTGAAGTCGCGAAATGGTTTGCCAGATTCCTCCAGATTGATGCAGCAGTTGTCTGAAACCGACGCCTTCACCGCTCTTTCAATATCATCCATAATCCACATATCTCGTTTGGCGTAGCATCGCTTGATGTAACCAAAATGACGGTCACAATGATTCTTTGTGTCTCCTTTCACTAAAACCCACAGCGTCGCGCCCTGTAGCGATTTAGTGTGCACTAGATACAGCGGAAACTGCAACACGTAGTTGTTCTTGACCTGACCGCCGCAGTTGTCAGCATACACGTCCCATTACTTTTGCCATGGCGTAAATGTTACGCATCCTAGCGTAAGTGTCGAGCATTGAAATCACCTCTGTGCTTCCTTTTTAGCATTGCGTTCTGAGTAAATCAAATTTCACCGCAGTTTATTTGGAGGCGAGTGAATTCCAAAACCTGACACAGAGATGAGGCGAGAAAATACCAGAGTGACGGAGTACTTGCATTGTGTAGGAGCATAATGTTTTGTGCAATATCAATCCTTTTCACTGGCGCATCAGAAGTTGCTGCGTCGCAATCATCCTTCTAGTGACGTCTCATTGATTTAGCATCAGCAATATGAAAAGCAATTGCCTCCGTGTCTTCGACGGTCGGCTCCAGTTCCATCGTTTTGCAGTATATCACACATACAGCACAGACGTTATCGCGCGGAGACCGAATTCGAATGGTCGGACACAACCTCTCTAAAACCAACCGAAAAGAGGTTAGTACATTCCTTAGTTCGAACCAGCGCGTCGGCAGCTCACTTCAGGTACCTGCATCATCGCCCATTTGAAATAAGCTGGAACAAGCTGATATTCCTTGATCGGGTAGTACCGTCGCATGCCCCATCTTTTTTGATGACGGAATCGAAACAATGTCACCACGTACCTCAGCCAGACGGGTAAAAACTGCTTGGATCGGGACTCCATCAACAAACTTTGCTGTTACCCGTATTGCCATGCTGCGGGATTGTGTATAGGTCCTGCTGTATTTGTTTGTGATACTTACGCAATAATCACATGACAATACAAAATCAGTGTTATCGCCAAAGAATAAATGGCGTCAGATCGGACCTGTTAAGCGTGTCATTGCTGATGTTGTATGCTGGCTGGAAGGCTGTCCCGCACACCCCTCCAGCGAATGGGAGACAGTAAGCATAGCATACGCGCTGTCCAGCTGAGCAATGACGTTGACCTTCAACAGATCATGCAGACACTGCGAGAGCCGTGACCATCCTGGTACGTTGATCATCTTCACTCATATTCATGTAGCCCGCAATGAAGGTGGTAACGGCTTCTGACCGCTTGGATAAACACTCGATTTGACAACACCACACCCCAAGCACACTATCAATGTGCTCCACCACAGTATCGTCGACGTCAGGAGGAATCTCATTGCCATCACTCTTGAAGCAACGACGCTGAAGAACTGCTTTCATCTTCATCTGCATCAGAAGCGGTCGTGTACTCCACTTACTCCCCCGGCTTGCTATCAGCTCTGTCCTCTCCCAGCCCTCAGTTCACCGCACTCTCCATTTCGACGTCTAATTCACCGTCCATTCCTGCGCGACTCTCCTGAAAACAAACTAGTTGACTCTCAGATCAGTGGCCACAAGTCAAGCGAATTAAACATATTGTTTTCACTCAGACCTAAACAACTGTGTCCGAAATGTTCAGAACGTCTTTTCTCGAGTAGTGAGGAACGACAACCAGAAAGCGAGGTCGAGTTCAATCGGCCACATCTGCACTGTAATACTATTGGAAATGCCGATGTTGTTTGCGCGTCTCAAATGCGAAGTGAGAGTCAATCGGTTGGCTTTCCCCCTGGACAAAATGTAGGTATACGGTTTAGTACTGGTATGACACATTCATGTGGAAAACATAATTTCCTGTCTTCGCCATGGAATAAGCCGTATCCATCTCGTGCCCTTTGGTCGCATCAATAAATTAATTTGTGGCTGTCCATTGCGATACATACCAATATAGTGCCTTGTGAGGGTACATCAAACAACCGGTTATATCCAGCACGGAGATTCCGTGGTTAATTATTTGACAGCATTCACGACCAAACTTTGATTGGGCGCTCACTCTGTCGGTTTACAATACACTTTAAATTTATCGTTACTAGTAAAGTCACGAGATGTCCCTTTTGCTCCATCTAGTTTAGCTTGACCAAGTACTTGTTATTGGGGTTCAAAAACACCCCACACCCAGTACACAAATAGGGATTCTCATGGAGCTTTGGAGGAATATTCTATACAAATAGGATGAGCCAATAGAAGAGCAACCTCGATTCTCCAGCGTGAGGACCCCTTGTAGGATAACATTGGCCAATCAGAGCAAAAGTGCGATGTGACCAGTCCAACTGACTCTACAAAATAGCTCCGTAGAGAATCGAGTCCAAATGAGCACAGACGATACAATGCTAGAGAAACCGGGCGACGGAGCAACACAGGAAGCACATTCCGTGTAAAGCGTCTTGGTGTCATATGTACATCCAGTATTGTCAACAGAAATCCACACATGCTTCCAGGTTGGTCGAGGCCTTCGGACTTTATGAGCCAATTCATTCTCGTCTTCCTTCGGTATCTCCAGCTATGTTTTCCTTAACCCGTAATACATATCTGAAGCCGATTGCTTCGCGTCCTCGGGGGTAGCGGTACTTACACCACGTCTTATTCTTGCGAAGATAATTGAATTTCAAGCAGCACGCTTCTTTCTTCTTTTGCGATCACTGACAGCTCCTCCAGCGCTTGTGGCCGACTGTGCCGCTTGGACCTTCGGATCTCCACAGCTTCCTCTAAAGCCTGAGTCCGCTGGTGTCGCTTGCTACCGGGTTCGAAGTCTCTATCCCGCGTAGCTTCTTCTTCTTTTCCGGTTCGGACGATGCTTCATGTCCCGTGGCAACCTCAACCCGAAGTTCCAAGACCACGTTCTGACCGATGTTGCGCTTTTATCATCGGGGCGTCATTCGTGAAGTGCGCATGTCGGCTCAAGCGTACATGACCGCTCTTGAATTTTCAAACTGGGATGCTTTCTCGTGCTCCGAATACCCGTGAAACCGACATCACGCTAACCGAGCATCGAACTTGGTCCGTCCCTCCTTTGGGACCGTCCCATATGCATAACAACCAAACACCTCGAGGTTGAACAGTAGAAGTTTATTGCCCGTCCAAATTGATGCTGACTGCCCTAGCTGGTAGCTCGTGTAGGACAACGATTCCGCTAGAATGTCGCAGTCATTATCGCTTCACCCAATTTGACGTGAACAGTCCGGCATTCTCCTTCATGCTGCGCGCACATTTCACCAACGTTCTGTTCATCCGGTCCACCACTCCGTTCATTTGAGGCGTGTACGGAGGTGTGAACCTCTGCACGATCCCACTCTCTATGCAGAACTTAGGCCTTTTCAGAAGATGGGAACTTACCACCATAGTCACCGCGAAGTTGCTTCACACGGAGAGTTCTCACAAGATCGCCAGTCTGAGTGTCGGCGAACGCCACGAACTAGGCAAATTTGGCAGCCACCTCCAACTTGTTCATCAGCAAGTATAATGCACTGAGGTGCGTGTGATCATCGATATATGTAACGAAGTACTTCTCGCTACTGAAGTCGGCGTCTTCATTGTACGCCCAATCATCACTAGGGATAACTTCAAATAGTTTTCTGGTGTGGTTTGGTGACTTGATCATGTAACCCACTCGCGTTTGCTTGCCGATTGCATACCCATCACACCTTTTCTACTTCTTCACAGCTGCTATATCGAGCCAACACCGTATCCCATCTTGACGACGGCGGCTAAACCAGTGTTTGGCGGTGTGTGTTGTCGCGGATCCTAGTGGGACACATGACGACCCAATACCCTTGTTCTCCACAGTACTTACAGCCACTGGCTTTCTGCGCATACCGCCCCTTGCTCTTGCGCTACAAGTCTTTATGCAGCAGCCGAGACGCCACAAGTTCCCATGTCAGTGCGTCGGCTCTCGCCTCCAATACCGCGATTAGAAACTAGGGCGCCTCGCTCATACTTATCAAAAGTGTGATCGTTAAGCCGGCCTAGCTGACTGGAGCGCCCAAGCTGTTCCGCCACCGTCTTGACCTTAGTAATGGCCTCCAACACATTACCACTTTCGCCCATCATCGTCGCGAAGGAACGTCGACGAAGGAAAAGCTTGATGGCCAAACGCTCCTCCTCGAAGAGTCTTCTAGCTATGCGTTGTACGCATCCTAGAGCTACCGATCTAGCGGCAGGTGCGAGTCCTCAATCGGAACACAGATGATTGTCAGCACCTTGTAAGACTTTCTTTTAAACGTTGTGTGATCGTTTATAGTGGCGCAGCGCTTCAACTTGATTTCTCTATTTGTCTCTTCCCACAGGTTGCGCTCCTTGAGCACCATGCGCATCTCAAACTTCCATGTGTGGAAATTGGTTCCATCAAGCTGGAGGTTGTGGTCAAGTTAGCGTCCATGGCGATGGCAAGGTCGGAATCTTCAGCAGGACAAACGGAGCTTAGGCCCATAACCTAGTTCAAGGTCGTGTTTGAGCACAGGATTAGAAATGCAACGTGATTTTTTATTAGTTCTTATTTTGCAAACGACTTGTTAATTGGGATATTGAGTTACTTCAGCCAATCAACGACCGCCACGTCAATTCCTATCTTGTTCCCACAATCTAGTACCCACGCACGACCTTAGCGTAAATACTTGTCCCGTAATCACCTTCGCGTTATCATGGGAATGCTTGCGGTACCGCTGAGTGAAGGCCGTACAGGTGCCTACCGGTACACCACAGCCGATCGAGTCGACTTCTTCACAACACAATTAGCCGTTGCACATGCAGCGAGTCACTGCGACGTTGTCAGAGACAGTGACCATTTCTACTCCAGTGCCGGTTGTGCTATCAACCGGTAACTTGTCGAAGAGTCAAGTCATGCTGGATTCCAGCTGCTGGTTTAGTAGAACTTCAATGAATCGATCTTGCTATTACTTGATGTGATCATATATATCAGTAGTGCTGTTGAAGATGTCCGGTATAAAGTGGAAATTACACCTGGACGTCCCACGGTCGTAAACGACGTCCAGTTACATACACACTGTAGTCATTTTTTCGAATTATAATGTCTCCCTATGTGGCAGTCCGCAAACTATATCCGGCGACCTGCCGTTCATTATTAGGCAGATATAAGCCGTTTCAACTGTTGATGCCTCGTGGATAGAGGTTTGACGAAGCCACATTGTAAGTACTACAACCTTGCTGCTGCACCGGAAAAGTCTCGACTTAACAAGAAGGGTTTGAATTTGCAGTGAATATTGCAAAAATAGACTTGCGCGTTGAGATGCCACGTAATGACGGGAACAGCAAAGGCGGGGGTCTTTACGACGAAGAACTTCTACAAATGAGCTGCAAGTAAAGCAAATTTACCCACGGTAATTTTTGGTAGTTCAACGCTCGTCGAAACGATCTACCACGTTGCTGACATCTTGTTCCAGGCTTTAGGATGACAGCGCCAAATGAAACGACGCGACACGAAGGAGCTTTCGACAGACTCTGATTCGATGCCACATTTGGAGTCCAAAGTTTGGACATGTACTTCGGTTAATTGTGGGAGAACGACAGAGCAGTTAGTAAACCACTGCCGGCCGACGAATCGAGCCGAGCAGTGAGGCAGCCTAGCTTTTACCTACTCGAACTCAATAGACTGAGGAACTTACCAGGAAGCGCCGGCTTTTCTCGTAGATAGTTTCTCTCAGACCTACTACAAAGAATTCTTTAGTTGGGAGGCCACGCGACTGAACGGAAGGACTAGAAGAAAGCTAAATGATTGTTCACGCCTAACGACGACGGATATATCCAAGACTACTATGCCGAAGAGCACACGGAGGTTGGGGCAGAACGGCAGCCGGAGACTGGGGGGTGGAGCAACTGCGACAAGTACGTCTCGTGTCCCACAGCCGATTTTCTCGTTTGTATTGGCGCCTAGGGTGACTTCCTTCGCTCGCAACGAGTTGGTAGAGTGGCTGAAGCTTTGTAAGAAGTACGATGATGCGGTGAAGGGGCGCAGTAAGGACGGCAAGGACGATATCAAAGAGGTGCTGAAGAGCGTCAAGAACTCGTTCGATGACGATCTTCTGGAGACGCTATTGTGAAGTGAATTGGGGGTGTCACGAAGGACGAACTGGCTGACGAGTGTCTGCTAGAGCGGATTCACGCCATCACTGACAGCTACCAGAACCAAGTGCTGTCACCAGTCAATGAGCTGTTCCAGAAGGAACTGCGCATGGACATGAACAAAATGGACATCACAGTGCGAGTGACCAGCTACTTCATGTCGTACAACACGTTGGCCAATAAGTATAAAGTCACGAGTTTCTTCGAGGAGGAGTAAGGCATGAAGAAGAAGAGTAAGTTGCTCGTGAACTCGCTGCCTGTCACGCTCAAGTATAAAGTGAAGAATGAAATTTACTATCATTTTCCGGAAGCTAGAGCAATGTGATGACATTGTACAAGCGCATTTGTCAGCAGGCGATGAAGGAGGCTATCGAGCGGCGTACGCTGGCAAGAGAAGAGAATTCAAACCGGAAGCAAAAATTAAGAGAGAAAACTCAGCCATTTCGGAAGCAAGCGCATGCACACTGCACAAAAACGCAATTCCTACGAACCCACGAAGGAAGGTGGGCGCAGCCGACTGCAGCGAGCACAGACAACAAGAACAAGAAAGACCAAGGCGGTGCTAAAAGATCACCAAAAGCTGGGTGCTTTAACTATGTAGAGCCCCGATACTTCAGTGCATGTCCAGCGGATACCACGGAGGACAGCGAGCGTCTTGCAATCTCCAATAACATCAAGAAAGGTGTGTCCCCCGCGGGGAGGCACAGCTAATCTCAGGAGACTAGCAGATTGCCTGCCAGCACAAACGTGCTAAATGATGTTGGAAGACGCTTTTAAAGTGACTTTCCGTGCTGATAGTGACGCAGACAGATCTGATACGAATATGAAGGTTTACGAACAATTCGTGGAAGCTTGCCCGAATGCCAAAACAAGCTGAGTGGCTGGAGGAACCTCTCACATGTAAGGGTGCTGGCGGCAAGACAATTGAAAAGAAAACGACGGTTAAATTACATCTCAAGTTGACTACAGCGGCTGGTAGTGTACGCATTGCCAAACTAGTTGAGTGTCAGGTCATTCCTGGGGATGGCACTGAATTCATGCTTGGCAACGATCTGTTGATCATGTTAGGGATAGACGTGCGGAGGCAGTTGGACATGCTACCGGCTAATGCAATGCGAGGTGACCGCGATGATGAATTTGATGATGTTGATGAACCGCAGATCGGCTCAACTGCTGCATTGAGTGACAAGGTGTTGGCTGCGGTGGAAAATATGATCGAGTGAGCGGTGGAGAAAGGTTTCCCGATAAAATTGGAACCTACACTCCGCGGGATTGCAACTCGGTTTGACCTCAGGAGATTTCGACTCGGCGATGTTCCTCCTGCTCGCGTACCTCCAATGAAGGTTCGGCTCAAACCTGGCGCCACACCATACTGGTGTAAGGCCCGATAGTGTCCGCCCGAGGTCCGCAGGTTCATGAACGAGTTCAACGACGAACTAGTTCGACTGGGATGGGTGTACGAGAACACAGAATGTCGGTGGGCGTGCCCTGATCCTCCTGTGCGCAAAGGAGGTGGAGGATTTCGCGAGACGTCGGATTACATGCCAATAAATGCAGACATTGAAGCGATTGTCAGGGTGATGCCCACCTTGCAGGTCGACCTTGAAAGCGTGAAAGGGTTGTTTTGATTTTATTAAAGGCTACTGGCAGTTGGCCATGGCCGAGGAGGGTCAGGAGTGGTTATCGTACATGACGCATCGCAAAGTTTACACTCCGCGTCGTGTACCATAAGGATGCTCCGAATCCGCGCTGTTTTTTCAGTCGACGGCTCAGTAGTGCTTGGAAGAGCTGCATCACAAGCATTTGCCCGTCTGGATCGACGATCTACTCCAATACGCGCTCGACGCCAACACCTACCTCGAAAATCTGGAACGGTTGTTTGAGCTGCTTGATTTCTTCGGCTTTAAGCTGAGCCCGAAGAAGTCTAGCCTGTTTGAACGGGAGGTTCGGTGGTGTGGCAAACTGATTAATGGAGATAGAGTGCATAATGACCCGGAACGCATTCGAGCGTTGCAAGCAATGCCGGACCCGCGGTCGGCAGCAGAAGTACGACAATTTTTGTGCGCTTCAAATTGGATGAGAGACTCCCTTATTGATTACACAGAGTAGCGCAGCCGCTGTAAACCACGCTGGACGACGCACTGTCGCGCGCTTCCAAGCGAACGAAGAGTGTAGCAGCTAGTGTTGCGATTGAGCTGAGCGCTGTACAGCGTGAATCGTTTGATGAAATGAAAAATATGCTATCACCTAGTGTGACTTTGGTTCATCCTAAGAATGGAGCGACAATGTGTGTGCTTACAGACGCCTCGGACATTGGCTGGAGCCTGGTGGTGACACAGGTAGAGCATTGGCAACCTACGAAGAAGGCGTCGGAACAAGCGCATGAGATGCTCATCTGTTTCAGTGGCACTTTTACAGGATCGAAGCGTAACTTGAGAATCACAGAGAAGGAAGCTTATCATATCGTGTGTGCAAGTGACAAGCTGAGCTACGTGTTGCTCCGCTCGGGTGGCTTCAAGCTCTGTTGCGATGATCGCAACCTCATCTACGTGTTCGCACCAGGGCAGGAAGTGATGAAGCATATACGAGGCAAGCCCCTGAGGTGGGCAACGAAGCTGATGGAGTAGCACTACGAGATTGAACACATTGACGAGGAGTCGAACATATGGGCGGATATGACCTCCCAGTGGCCTGGTACCACGATCCGTCTGTGGGTCTGAATGTGATGAAGCTGAGAAAGCGCAACAGGGACGGTCGTCACGCAGGACACAAGCGGTGGTGTAAACGAACTCGCCAAAGCACCAATCAGCACGGAGCGATCGAGGAGAAGCAACTGGTAGTACCCACCTTGTAGCGGCACATTCTGCGGCCGCTGGCCGACCCTGGTTTTGAATGCTCAACCTGTGCTGCGATTCGGGCTGAGCAAGAGCGGTATACAAACAATAGACCGGAGATCGCGTCGGGAAATGATCAAACGGGCTGGTACATTGAGGAAAAAGTCTGGATACCAGCAAAGGACTTCGAGCTTATTCAGCGGATGCTGGTGGTAGCACACTGCGGTTCGCAAGGGCACCGTGGGTGCGATACCATGCTCGCATCTTTGAGGCGGCAGTTTCTCATCGACCGACTGCGTGCGCGTGTGGATACGTTTTTGGCGAACTGTCTAATGTGTAAGCATATAAAAGAAGGAAAGGCTATTCAGCGTCCGCGGGGATAAACCTACCGGAATAACACTCTCAACGGAGCGTTGCACTTCGACTTTTTAAGTTTGGGAACATTTGCTGGAGACCGCTACCTGATGGTACTCAAGGACGAGGTCACGGACTTCCCCGCCCATGTGGATAAGTGATCAGGACTCCCATTTCACGAGCGAAGTAGTCGCTGAGGTGTGTACAGGCCAAATTATCTAATTAACCAAAATATAAACAGTCTAAAATCTACTTCCTACTGTATAATACAGGGGACTTCATATTATTAAGTCCCCTAAGACCAGAGACTTGTGAATCATAGTTCACTTAGCGTTTGTATACTCTTGATAGCACGCTTCCTCAAGTAAGGTGCTCGTGTGACCCCGTCACACTAACCGCCGCCAAATTACCGAACCAACAAACCAATGATGGCTATCACCTGATGCATATCAGATCAACCGAGTTATCGCTAATGTTCTTAACCCAGCTACTTCTATCTGCAGCAAACCAATCTTAATGATCAATACCTCAATACTTATTGTTTAAATTCGTTGTATAAAAACTACATGTTTATTACCTGCGGTCCACATGGCGTTTTTAACTACCAGGTAGTCGTAATTATTCCGATGGGTGAGCGGAATAATTGCTCCCCAAGAAAAGAGACAAATAGCAGTAACTTTTTAAATCGCATGACGAACAGGTCAGTCACTCGATGTTCCATGCTCAAGAATGTGTAGACGTAACTAGAGCTACGAAATATATTAAAACAGGAGTGGTAGATGATGGATTCGTTCTGAATCCATCATCTACCACTCCTGTTTTAATATATAGTCTGCGTTGTTTTCAAGTTACACAAACTAAAATGTCGATAGTTGTGCGAGATATCCAGGGTGGGTAAGTTTCCAGGTGGCAAGTTGCTACCACTGACGGATAGAGAACGATGACTACAGAAAGATCGATGCTAGTAGACCAAAACTCTAGGAACTACTCACTTACGAATTAGTTAGCAAATGCGAAGTTAACTCTCCTCACCACCCCTCGAGCATGGCTGAAGACGAAACACGTTTGCCCCCAGATAATAGTGTTCTTGTCGGTGGAAATTAATATTAACAACCGACCTCCGAGTAGTGTTTGACCGTATTTCCAGCACACGAGGCGATCAACACTACGTTAAACCTTGAGTGGTCAACTACCTTACAAGGAATGATGGAAGATTACTGCATTAGCCGTAATTCTTCGTTCTGAAGAGTATTTCGGAGAAGGCAACTCGAACCCAAACTAACTTTGATACTTGATGGAACCCAATTCTCCGGAACCCAAAGTAACATTCTTTATACTAACTCAGCTCTCAAAACCTCTATATTTAGATTGACCTGTTATAAACGACTCTCGGATCGTCGAACTCGGCCAAAAGCGAGCTATTCAGCGGCGTTGGAAATCCGACTGTGGCCAAGTAAATTTACCTTCGATACCACATACCCTGAAGTCAGTTTGAAAAAAATGTGAATGTTGCCTGTGTCGGCTAGGGTCAACATCACGAGTGTCATCCTATGCTATAGCATATAGCATATTTCGTACTCCAGGCTCGAGCTTCAAACGACATTCAAACAATCAAGCAAAGCAGATCGCCATGCAAGGCCTGTGGTGTATGCTGGGTCGCCTCGGGCACGCTTCTGAAGCCTAACTACCATTCCGCAGTGGTGGACGGACGAACCCCATGTCGTCCTAAGTGTAAATATTATGGCATCACTGTTGCAGCTGGTACACAGATCGTGAACAGGAACAACGTGCTGCCGATCACGAACGGCGCCCCGACAAAATGCAGTACCGTTCCAAGGTGTTTGCTACAGCTGTCATAATCAGCATTTGACCTCCGCAGCGGAGGTCTGTCAGGGGACGGCGCGTAGCGCGGAGGGCTTAGCCCTGGAAGGAGGTACTATCTATTTTGCGGAGGCAGAAGCCCGACCCCGAGGAGCACAGCGACGAGGGTCACCGCAGGCGGAATATCACCTTTGGTGCATCAGTCATTGCATGTGGCTCACGGTTTGTGATCATATGAAAGCTTTGTTGTGGTTAATGATTAATAGTTGAGGTAGTGTGATAAACTCTTTGGTAACATTTAGAATCATGTGTGTCCGAGTATGAAAATCCAGAGCTTCCCCGGGCAACGCACGGCATTAGTTTGTATTATTGTACTTCAGTATGGAATTGAGAACCCGATTGCTGGATAACAAACAGCATCATAACTACGCTTAATTTAAAAAACTATGGCGACCGCTTTTTCATACATTCCACTAAATCCAGCGCTAACGCGCGGCATTAATATTAGAAATAAAAAAGGAACACGGTACGAGAACTGGAAGCTCTTAATGATGCTGCATCAACATCCGTACTAGTCACGAACAATTTGCTATGTATTGTCTCGTTATGAGCAGTTTTTTGCAGGTTTCAAACATAGCAGTTAGTCAAATGCCATGGCGATAGCCATTCGTTCAGGTGTTTGATCTCCACTGGGGTGGGCTAAGACGTTCTGGAAGGCCTGTGTGGCATCTAAATTGATACCACTGATTGGTTCGGTTGGCCGACGAACGTAGCCATCATTTATCGGGAATGCGCTCAGCGTCTCATGCATTCCGACCAAGTGAATAGCAAACGTCACACGTTCGTGCACGCCGTTGGTGACTATGATCTCATAGAAACCGGGAAAACTGGCATGATTACCCGATTCATCCACCATTGCCAGCGTGCTTTGCTGAATACGGAAGCTAAGCTTGCGGTACTGAGTGGGTCGAAGACTCACGCGACGGTAGTCAAATAGCTGCTCGTTCAGTAACGCTGCGTTGCCGGTTGCATTGACGTTTAATGGGCGGAAGAATGCGAACACAACTTCGTCTCCAACAAAATCACCATCGTTTGATACGATAACGGAGACAGTCTGATCGAGATCACGCGTAACCACCAGAGGTTCGCTAGACTCCGTCCCTTTGGTTTCACTGTCAAGAGCTAACGTGAACTTAGTGTAACTAAGGCCCCACCCGAATGGAAACACTGGTACCTCTTTGTAGTAGCGATATGAACGACCAGGGTACTTAGTCATGCTCATGCTCTTCATGTCCACGCTGTTGATATAGTTGGATGGATACATGGTAACGGGTAGCTTGCCCCCTGGAACAGCATCACCGAAAAGAATGTCGCTCACAGCTTGAGCTCCAAAGAATCCGGGGTAAAACGCCTCCACAACACCATCAGTGTGCAAGATAAGTTCCTCTGCTCCAACCACGCCACCATTAAAGAGCACCACAACTGTCGGCTTGCCTGCTCTACGAACTCTCTTGAGCAGCTGCATCTGGATGTTTGGCATATCAATATTCTCGCGGTCCCAAGCTTCACGTTCAATAGATGTATCAATTCCTAAGAACAGCACAACGGCATCTGCTCCTCGTGCAGCAGCTTCCGCCGCGTCAAAATCGGCTGTAGACGTGTCGTTAATACCGGACCCTTTGGCATATAACGTGTGCGGGGCACCATTTGCAATGGTAATCGCTTCCAGTGGTGTCTGCACGCATCCAACCTCCAAATAGTCACCGTGACACATTTGACCTAGGTAATTGCCCAGTAGAGCTCGCTTAGCCTGAGCATGCGGTCCAATCACGGCTAGTTTCTTGCCCTTAGTAAGTGGCAAAATATTGCCGTGATTCTGCAGCAGTATGATCGATTTACGCGTGAGTTCAAGACTGAGTTTCTTCGATTCCGCAGTATTGACTTCGCTAGGTGCAACATGCCAATAGGGTTGATCATCGATAGGATCAAACAGACCCAGCTCGAATCGGAGCTTGAGCGTTCTTCGCATTGCATCGTCCACTGCCTTCTCCGGCAGCTGTCCACTTGTCACGAGTTCCTCTAGACATTTCTTGTACACACTGCCACTGTTGACATCCGTTCCTGACAAAATCGCCAGTCGTCCTGCTTCACACAATGTCTTGGTATAATGCCTCTGTCGAAAAATACCCTCAATCGCTCCTGAGTCACTGGTAATATACCCATCAAAGCCCAGCGCTTCACGTAACAACTTGGTATTGAGCTGTTGATTAGCACACATGGGCACGCCATTGACACTATTGTAGGAACACATAATTCCTTTTGCATTTCCCTGCATCACCGAAGCCTGAAACGCCGGCAAGTACGTGTCAGCAAAGTCGTATCTCGACACCACAGCGTTGAATGCCATCCGGTCGATTCCGTCATAGTGTTCGTACGAGTACGCCGCATAGTGTTTTAACGTCACAACAGCTTGTAAAAACCGTTTGTCTTTGCCTTCCTGTAGTCCCTTAGTATACGCCACTCCATATTTGCTGTTAACCAGCGGATCTTCCGATGGGGTCTCCATGTTGCGACCCCATCGTGGGTCTCTGTTAATATTAATGTTCGGAGACCAGCAGTCGAGACCCAAGTGGGGTCCTGTAGCGTAGTTCTCTCTGGCCCCTTCGAGCCACAGCGCGCGGAGCTCCCAACCCACCACCTGGGCCATGTCGAACACCGCTTGGGGATCGAAGATGGCGCCAAGATTCACGGGGTTTGGGAATGAAGTAGCGCAGTTGGTTCCACAAGTGGATTGCACCCCATGCACGCAGTTGGCGCCCCAGTTGTACTCGGGAAGGCCGATGCTGCTCATGTTTCCCTTGGGACTGGCACGCGCAGTGAGCAGCGTCACCTTTTCTTCCAGCGGGAGACGACGCAGAAGGTCCTCGATGCGGGCAGAAGTGGACAGTGAAGCATTGCAGAACGCGAATTGCTCATGCTCGGGCTCGGAACATGCACGCGGGATGGAGGCCCCACAGAGACATGGGAGGATGGCAAGTGGCACAAGATTGAGACGCATTCCAAGTAGCGATCTTCCAAAATCAGATGTGCGGAGTCTGAAATGATACTAAAAATACAGCCATGTGATTGGTAGATTGGGTCTTCTTGAAAAATTGAAAATTAAAAGCAGAATCGTCATGATTGGCTGCCGTCGTAGGAAAACAACTAGATCTGCTATAGTTAACTTGTACACTCGCGACAAAACCCTACACTTTTTGTCACATCTCGACTTGTAGGATGAATTATAGGTCGCTATTTAGATATGTTCCTCCTATCAGATAGAGTAAGAAGAGACTTGTGACGCTGACCTAGATTTGTGGGAAATTATATAGGCTGACATACAACAAAGTGGAATTTGCACTGCGACAAAACTTAAGGATAAAAATGACTTGATTTCATTATGCCGAGAGTTTAGCCATGTTTCCTAATCCTCCCGAACTGACTTCATTGTCCTATTCTCATTATGGATAGACGACCAATCATCTCCGATGAAGGACGTGGCTGAATTATGGGCCTATACGAAGCTGGCATCGGGGTCCGTGCCATTGCTAGACGTCTTGAATGGTCGCCTAATGGCATCAGTCGCGCTCTAAGCGCTCAGAAGGCACACCAGAACAAGGGAGGGAGGCCACCAAGCCTCACAGACCGGCAAGTGCGTCAGGTCGTCCGTGCAGCTGCCACCAGAGACTACTATGCGGCTGAGCTGAAGGCAACGTACGGCTTGGTGTGCTCGGTGCGTACGGTCCAGAGACTACTGTCTCAAGTTGACTATTTAATCTACTCAAAAATTGACCGTACGCTGCCGCATACTATAGAACACTAGGTGGCGCGACTTTTTTTTGCCGAGAGACTATCAACGGCTGCTCAAAGAGAGAGGGTGTGATCGATGATCATCTTTTCAGATGAAAACAAATTCAACTTGGACGGCCCGGAAGGCTACAAACATTACTGGTGCGATCTGAGGTGTCCACCCCGTCGCTACATGGCACGTCAAAATGGGGGAGGAACACTGGTGGTGTGGGGAGCTTTCGGCGCGAAGGGTAAGTCGGAGTAGGTGGTACTGGAGGGGCGTCAGAACTCCGGACACTATATCTACACTGTCTCGGAGCATATGCTCCCTTTCGCTCATAGAAATTACGGCGCTGGCTTCGTCTTCATGCAAGACAATGCATCAATCCACGCCTCCAACGAGACCAAGGAATTCTTTAGAGAGATTGGGGTGCAGCTTCTAGACTGGCCTGCTCGCTCTCCTGATCTTAATCCGATTGAGAATGTATGGGCGATTCTGGCCAGGAAGGTCTACAAGCACGGCAAACAGTACAGCTCAGTATCACAGCTTAGATCTGCTGTGATGGAGGCATGGGATTCCGTCACAATGATGAAGCTGCAAGGTTTAATGACTCTATGCCATCACGATGCTTCGTGGTAGCTCGCAAGAATGGTGACAAGACCCTCTACTAACAACATGGCTACACTATCAGCATAATGGAATCTAGTCATTTTTTGTCCTTAAGTTTTGTCGCAGTGCAAATTCCAGTTTGTTGTATGTCAGCCTATATAATTTCCCACAAATCTAGGTCAGTGTCGCAAGTCTCGTATGTCAGCCTATAGAATTTCCCACAAATTTAGGTCAGTGTCGCAAGTCTCGTCTTACTCTACCTGATAGGAGGAACATATCTAAATAGCGACCTATAATTCATCTTACAAGTCGAGATATGACAAAAAGTATAGGTGTCACAAAGGTTTTGTCGCGGAGTGTATTGTAAGGCGTGATTCGATCTCTTCATTAAACAGTGTGTTTCCAAATAGTAGGTGCTCTAACTGCGTTAACATTTGGTGAGGTACTCGTGCGCACAGTAAACTAAGAATTGCAGTAACCAACCACATTATCGAAAATCTATATTTCATTCGGGGGAGTAGGTTGCTCAGCCAAACTGACAAATCACAGCACCATAGAATTAGAAGAATCACGAATATATTTACAACAGACAAGTTTGGAGATTTTCACAGGAGAAAACCCTGGCACTTTCAGAATACGACACGTTCAGCCACATCTCATATCCCGAACAGGAGTTGTCTTCCAGACACTAACTAATTAACTATCCTAACGTAAAGCAAGGGTTAGGAGTTAGCATGTAACAAGTTTAGAGGCAAGTGAGCGATAATCGACTCATCTAAGTGTCCGAAGCATCATTTGAGTCTTTATCAGATCCTGATGTGGGCTTGAGATCATCGTCACTCTCGTCATAGTCAACGGCGTCGGAGTCGATCTCGGCCGTCTTCGCCGGCGTGGTCTTCAGCGGATCTTTGGTGTCGCTCATGTGGCTTCCGCTATCCTCACTTTCATCCTCGGAGACACCATCGTAGTTACGAACCCAAGGGGATATCCGTCGAGGGTTGCGGGCACGCAAGCTTCCAGACATCAAAGTTGTCGGTACCGATGAGTTTGGGGAAGTCGTCGCTGGAGACTTGGTTTAGGCGCATAACTTATTGCGAAGTGAGGGGGAAGCTTGTTTGTTGAGGAAGTGTCGAAAGTCGAAGTGGTAGAATTAGCAGTAAGAGTTCCTGGCGTGTGCACCACCTAGTGGCAGAACTGTCGCTTCTGCCATATCTGTACTAGTAAATACAATCACTATAGTGTAATCCATAGTTATCTACTTAGAGAGAGTTACATATAATATACTATATCAAAATGCCTACCGCAGCAGTAGGGTTGACAAAGCAAGTTGAGATATGCGATATGTAAAGGTGTCATTCGAAAAATAACGGGTTAGCTTGCTTTTAATCGAAATATAACCGTGGCTTCAACGAGAACTTCAACCACTTCTTGGCGCTTCTTTGGCAAAGCGAGCTGTCACTTCACAATCCACCACCACTGTGGAAGCTCGTTCACCTATCCCCTTCCACCTCCGCCACTCTGGGACCTAATCCCATCCACCACAATGCTGAAACCACGGCATAAGATTTGGAAACTGTTCACAGAGATTTCCCCAAGAGTTAAAGGACACAAGGAGCACCCAGAGGCGAAGTGCAATGCTTGTAATACTGAGTTGAAGAACGAAATGCCGTCAAGGAACATGCCCCGACATGTTTTAAAGTGCAAGTCAATTGATGCAGAGTCCTTATCGCACTGGAAACAGTATACCGTAGACCTATGGCACACGAAGGCAGCAAACATGGTTACTCTACCCGCAAAAAACAAGGAAGAAAAGCTGACTCGATAACCAAACAGTCGTTTGCAAGTCCGGTTTCGTCACCTGCCGTCTCCAGCGCTCGTAAAACACCACGGGCATCGAGTGGGGCGCGACCACGAAGGAGGGCGTCCAAGCAAAACACGGATAATGTTTTGCGAGTTGCCATGGGATTCTATGCTACCGGAATTCCCTTCCGAGTTGTCGAGGGTCCATGTTTTCGTGCAAACCATCACGTCGCCAGTTGTCCGGTCACTTGTTAGATACCGTATATGCTCGTGAAAAGGATCGTGTTGTGTCGCTTTTAAGAGATGCGTCTTATCTAGCAATTGTGAGTGATGGTTGGACCAGCAATAATGGTGACAGCATTGTAAATTTCGTACTTGTGAATCCTCGATTTCCAGCGGTGTTCTGGAAGTCTATCAACTCGGCAGCAAAACGTACACCGGCGAATATATTGCTGACACAATTATGACTACAATTGCAGAAATAGAGGAAACAGTTGGTCGCAAGTTGATATCTTCGCCAGTTACGGATAACGCCCCGAACATGGCGAAGTCCAGGAAAGTTATCATGACAAAACATCGAGATCTTGCTTGCGCTGGCTGTGCTGCGCATGGAATGAACCTAGTGATGAAAGATATTCTGCAGCTTGATTAATTCAAAAAGATTGTTTCCGATGCTAAATCTCTAGCGCGGATTTTTAAGGACCGTGCAGGATTGTGGTCTCGTTTTGGTGAGAGGCAATCTCAATTGAGAAGGAGTTGTGATAAGCGGTATCGACTCTCACTTCCAGTCGCGACGCGCAGGTGCACACATGTGAAGTGTATCAGAAATGTTGTCAACAACAAGGACATCATGGTAGCTCTTTCTTCCAGCTACAACTTGAAAGCACGGTATGAAGGTGTAGAATTTGATGAAGCTTATGGCATTTTTAATGATGATTCCTTTTGGGAAAAATCCGAAGCAGTGCTTAACCTACTCCAACCAGTGAATGCTTTGCTTGTGTGGCGAAGTGGTTCTGCGAAATCGCAAGATCGCAGGAGTCCTCTTGCACACTGCGCCCGAACTGCCGACTAACGGAGGGGGTACTCCGATCTTCCGTGAAGTTACTTGATCTCACCTTGTGTACCCGTCGGTGGGACTAGATCGCTCCTCGGGTGATCTCGATTAGACGCGCTTGTTGTCGATCTTGCTGTCTGACAGGACAGCGGGAGAGGTAGCAGCAGCGGGGATACTTCTACTCGCTGCGCCGTGTAGTTACCGAGCTTCGATTATGGTTGTACTTGGTCGATCTTGCTCTGACCAGTGTCGATCTTAGCTCGGGGGGTCTTGTGGTCGGTGTGTGACCTTTATCCAATAATTCCAATTGGTGTTTGCCGCTTCCTATAGCGAGGTCTTGAGATTTGAGGGTTGACGAACGTCCAGCCAAGCAATCTGGGCGTAGGGGTTCCACTTAGTGTCGATCTTGATCCTGCGTGGCGTCGGGAGGGCCAATCTTGTATATCCCTACCCGGAATAGCGAAGAAGAAGGAAGACTTGTGTAGTAGAAGGTAAAAACAACTCTGAATTAATGGTTAATATCCAATACTTCCCATCTGTGGCTATCCATACCGCACTGGCTTCTTAAAACCCATAATAAAGCTAAGATCGATATTTACCTGTCAGGATCGATATCGCGTGGGTACAATCGCCTTGTGCAGGGATGATGGCACACGCATTCACTGGGTCATTATAGTGAGTGTCACTATATCGAGGATCACCGTAGAGAGGGATTGCTCTTGATCTTGATTGACGGGACGAGATCGAGATCGGAAAACTTCTTATCTGCTTCACCACAACCGTCCCCTGCGCGAGTGGTAGCAGCACAACTGCTTTCGCTCGCTGCACCGCATCTCCTTCCAGCCTATCCTCCTCCATGGTTCAAGATCAAGCCTCCAATCCTTCATCTACCCCAAGATCGACTATGCCGCCGGGCCAATTGGGTCTACTCGCGGTGGCAGCCGCTGCAGTCGATTCTGACGCGTCCTCCAATTCACCACCCAACCCTCATTCGTCATGTCCGGAATGTCGTCGGTTGCGTTCCGCGCCGACGGCTCATGTTCATCGATCTCATGTGGATCTACAAGCCGTTCGAGCGTCGCTCCGAGACGTTCAAGCTTCTCTACGAGGTGTGGAAGACATCATCAGTCGTGAGTCGATCTTCCGCCAATTGCAGGATGACCATGAGGACCTTCAACACGCTCACGTGGACTCTCTTTGTCACATGGGCGATCTTCATCGACATTTGGATCACCTCCGATCTCAGGCCATGCCGTTCGCTAAGTTCTGTCAAGATCGGTATGACGCACTGATCGAGACATTGGAGGATTCTAACGCCGAGCTGGCAGAGAGCTAATCCACGGTCGAAGAACTTGAAGAGAAGCTAGACTGGGTCGCTAAGCTTCGGGAAGCTTACGACGAATTGCAGGCCACCTCTAAGAGTACGATCTTATGTCTGGAAGACGAGATCGACACTCTGAAGCGCCAAGTCCAGAACCTCCAAGCTCAACTGGCTGCTCTAACCAGTCATCCCGATCTTGGTTCCCCGCCTCCCACTGCGCTCGCCCGACTCTTATTTAATCAAGATCAGGAACTGATTGCTGCTCGTCAGCGCGATCAAACCCAAGATCAATCGCTGCTGGAGGTCCGTCAGCACTTAAAAGACCGAGATCAAGAGTTATCTACGGCTCAGCAGCGGTGTCAGGCCCTGGAACGGTCAGAAGCTTCACTAGAAGCGGCGGCTCTCCAACTCCAGCGTCAGATCAGCGCGCAAGATCGACGGATCGCTCGGCTCCAGGAGGAAAGGGATCAATTTCGCACGAGCTGTCATGAGGCTCAATCTGAGCGAGATCAAGCGGTGGCGAAGGTAGCGTCTTCGTCTGAGCGTCTGGATAAGGCTCGGGCGGAACTTCGCGCTCGTGGGAATCATGTTGATTCTATGAGGGCCAACATCTCCCGCTTGGAGCAGCAAGTTGCCGATCTTCAGACTGCCAGCTCCCAAGTTGATAATCAATTTGTGAGTCAGAAGCGTGAGCTTGCTGCTCTACGGGTTGAGCATGCTGCTCTCTCTGCTCATTATACGGACGCCTATAGTCGATTCTGGGCTGTGGCCCGTTCTCTCAATCAAGCCGTCGCTCTTCCGACTCCTGCAAATCTGACACGTCCTCGATCTGGGTCGGAGTCATCCCCACCCCGATCTCGCAAGACTCGGCGACTCGATCTTTCGTCCTCCAAGTCTCCTGATGATCTTCCTGACTCCGAGGGTCCGGATCCTGACGTCCCCGAACCTGAACTTCCTGATCTCCCTCAAGAGTCCGAGATCGAGCAAGAGGATGGGTCTCCTGAGCAGGACGGCGGCTCTCCTGATCTTCCTCAAGGGTCCGAGATCGAGCAAGAAGACGGCTCTCCCGAGCAGGAAAGCGGTTCTCCTGAGGACGATGACGCGGACGATCCTGAGATGTTAGCCGCTTTGGCTAAATCTCGTTCGGATCTTCGTCGATCCAAGCCGTCTGGAGGAGATCAGGGTGCTTCGGGAACTGCCGGCCATCCTATCGACTTGGGTGGCGAGGGAAGTGATAATATTCCCTCTGACGACCTATCCGATCAGTCTCCGGAGATCGATCCACCTGTGGATAGCCCCGATTCCGTTCACGATGACAGCGACCTCGAGTCTGGTTTGGGCAAATCGCTTCCCGATATTCGACAGTCCTCCGAGGCCACCACCTTGACTCCGCCACACCCCAAGGTTCCAAGATCAGAGTGGATTCCCAGCTTGATCACCAGGCGTCTATTTCGCTCAGCGGACGTCTTCCCTTGGGATGTCGACCGCGTGAGCCACTTGAGCATCTCCACCTTGAACACCAAGGTGTTGAGCCACCTTTTGCTCGGTGTTTCCGAATGGCTATTTCCTGACGTGGTTCCTTCAGCAACACCTTCTCGGGTCGAGATCGAAGATTTTGTCACGGGCCCTGCTGTGGATGCTCTCATGTCTCTCAATCCTCCACCATGGGCATCTCTGGAATCCACCGAGGGACCCCTCTCTTTCATGGTCGATTTCATGCCTCCTGGTTTTTGTGAGAAGTATTTGGAATATGAGGAGAAGCATCTCCAGGCGCTCTGGGAGTCCAGTCACTTCCTGCCGATCTCAGACGACATGTGCGTTGCGGACGCAGCCTTATCAGCCTACCATGAAGGTCGTCGTCAGCGTCGATCTCGGGCTGGAGCCGCCTGGAAGCAGTTCTTGTTTCGACATCTCATCCCGGCTCTGCGTCAACAGTATTGCGATCTGGATATCTTGCTGGATCCTTTCTTCCTGCATTTCCCCAAGCCACGTCACCCCAAGATCTGGTATCCGGATGTGTCTGCTGCGTCGCTGGAGGATGCGTTGTCCGCCGTTGATCTTGCGGAACCCTGGCGTCTGCAATATCGCCAGTCTTCTACGGATCATCCAGCGACGCGTATTCCTCGTCTTCAGGACATGTTCGTCAACGTGCCACCTTCCTCTCAGCCAGCCTCCAACATAGCAGTGCTTTAACCTCTTAATTAATCCATTTCTTCTTCGCGATTTTCTTCCTTTTATGCGTCGTTCTTAAGATATTAACGCCTTCGATCTTAGTGACTCATGGTCATCTAGTCGGTCCACATGTATCATATTCACCACCGTCCACCTGATCTATCGCTGTCCGATAGATCCTCTACCTGTTTCTTCGTGAGGTGACCAACTCACTTCACGATCTCGCCTCCTCATAGCTCCTCATGTGATTGCATGACCTCGAATCGATTTCGATTCGTTCGATCTCGCAAAAAGTCATACAGTAGAGCTCCACAATTAAGATCGGCTTCATCCACCCATGTCGGTTCCTCATATCCTTTCCAGTGCACCAAGAATTCGCGCAATGTACGTCCATATCGCGTGCGCTTCCCCGATCTCATGTCTACGATCTTCTCAACTTCATATTCGTCGGTATCTAGATCTCGTACCCAGCTGTCTCCAGGTAACAAGGCTTCATCAAAGTCGAATCGATCTTGATCTTGTATTGTCAACCGCGTCTTGGGACGATCTGGGAATTGTCGTACAGGCTTGATCTTAGAGACATGTACCACCGGGAAAAGTCGGTATTCGGTACCGGCGATCTCAAGACGTACTGCATGTTCTCCCACCAGTTCCAACACACGGAAGGGGCCGTGCCACATATGTGCCAGCTTACGTGCATATCCTTCCTTGACTCGATCTAGATACAGCCACACTTGAGTTCCAGCTTCGACCTCATGTGGTCGGACCGTTTCATTGTGTCGATCTGACCTTTCTTGGATCGCAACACTTAATCTCTCATTCACTTGTTAACGTGCTTGTTGATATTGCTTCTGTATCCGGTATCGCCATCGGCGGGGTTCACGATCTCGCCTTCTCGTCGATCCTAATGGTACCATTGCTTCTAGCGTAGATCGAGGGTCCCAGCCATGTAACAGATAAAATGGAGTATCTCCTCGGACGCGATCTTGGGCAGTATTGAGTGCGAAGGTGAGGCGCTCAGCATATTCATCCCAATCTCGCTGGTCGACATCCTCCACATACATTTTTACTGCACGTGTCAATGTTCCCACCATCCGTTCGGTTGTACCGTTTGCTTGCGGGCGGTATGCCATTGTTGCTCGCTGTCTCTGTCCCACGATTTTGTTGAACGATCTGAAGAAGTCGGACATAAAACCGGGTTCTCGGTCATGTCGGATAGCCTCGCTTGCACCGAACCGGCGGAAAACACATTCCTCATAGTTCTCGGCGACATTCTGGGCTGTTCTTGATGCGCTGGCTTTCGCGATTACATATCCAGTGAATAGATCGATCCAGATCAATAGCTCAGTGTTTCCTTTGTGTGATCTTGGCAGTGACGGTATGTGATCCATACCGATAATCTGGAACGGGTACGTAGCTTGTAAATTCCCAGGCGATTCCCCATGGATCGTAGGCCGTCCTTTTCCCGTCTCGCAATCTATGCACTGACCCACGTAGCGTTGCACACTCTGATATAGTCCGCGCCAGTGGAAGTGAGCTCTGATCTTGTGGTATGTCCGTCCAATACCTTGGTGACCACCTTCCAAACTTGTGTGATAGTGGTGCATAAGATCGCTTTGCAATGTTTCGGGCACCACAAGCTTAGCCATAAGATCGCGATCTTCGTCGGACCGCTTGGTCGGCGGAAAATAGAACAATAATCCTGATTCATCCGTCTCATAGCGATCTGCGATCTTAGAACAGCTTTTCGCTTCAGTCGAAGTAAGATCTTGTACGTCCCCTCGCAGGTAGGCCTTAAGATCGACGATCTATTTTTCCTCATTTTGCGCTCGGCTAATACGCTCCATCCTCATTCTTTGCACAATCTCTTCTTGTAACACCTGAGGTCGACATTTCTTACGCGATCTTGTGACAGCAGCGATCTTGACTGTAGCTGCATCGTCCTTAGCTATTAGCAACTCCTCCAATCTATTAAGAGTCATAAGATCTTGGCGCTCCTCTTCCGTGACAATCACCACTCCACTTTCGCGACGTAATGCAGCACTCGCCAGACTATCTGCGCTTTGGTTCCAATCTCGCTTCATATGAAGGAACTCATGGTTGGGCCAAGATCGGAGACGTTCCAGTGCCTGCTGCCGTAACAACGTTAACCCCGGGGCCTTGCACTCGATCTCACCCTTCATTTGTCTGATCACCAAGTTAGAATCTCCACAGATAATCAGGCGTCCCCTGTCCATATCTGACAGGAGATCGAGGCACAGAAGCAGACCATGGTACTCAGCCTCATTTACCGTAAGATCGAGCTGATACTTCGAAGCTGCTGAGATCACTGTCCATTCTGGTAGGCTCCACACTATTCCACTGTATGCTCCGCCACTCCGTTTCACACGTGCTGATCCATCAAAGCTAACAACTAGTAATCTCTCGTCTGGATCCACTGTTGGAGGTGGCATCGAGATCACTTGTCGCGGTTGTTTCCTGGGAGCGATCGAAATCAAGATCGAGTCCACTTCCTTGCGGGGCGTAATACTTGCCGCGATCACGCCTAAGATCTCATCCTCTCCTCTGGTACATTTGACGATCTCAAGGGTCCAGCTTGATAGAAGTGCAGCCCATCGTCCTAACCGCCCTTGCAATCCAGATGAGTGAAGTAACCATGCCAATGTGGAGTGGCGCGTCAATACTTTAATCGATCTTGTCACAAGTTGAGTATAGCAGGTGTCTAGTATCCTGAGCAAAGCCAACACTTCCTTGTCGACCATACCGTAGTTGATCTCATTCGGCTTGAGCGTGCGACTAGTGAAAGTTACTGGCTTGTACACCCCGTCGTGTTCTTGCATCAAGGCAGCTGAGATCGCCCACTTGCTGGCGTATACTACCACCACCGGTTGTCGATCCACATCAAAGTGTTGTAAGATCGGAGCATTCACGATCTTGTTCTTTAGTGTAGCGAACGCTGCCTTGGCTTCGATCCAACTACCATCCTCTTCTGCCACGACACCCTCATCGTCCCCAGTCGATTTTATCTTCCGAGCGATCTCGTAGAAATCCGCTTCGCGTAGCTCGTACAGAACTGATGCGTAGATCGCGAAATCTTCAATAAATCGGCTGTAGTAGTTGAGAAGGTCCATTCGTCGCAGGCGTCTAACAGTTTTTCCACCTTTTCGCATAACGCGTCCCACGATCTTCCGGTTACCAGTATGTCGTCGATGTAAGATCGACGTCCCAACACTGACTCACTTCTCTCTAGATCAGGTTCTCCTGCCTCGAATACGTCCTTTCGGCCAGATCGATCTTGATCTTGGGTCACTTTCACGAATCCATATAGTGCATTGTCTAGGAGTCTCTGGTAGATCTGGGGAGCGTTTTTAAGTCCGAACGGCATTCGATTCCACTCAAACAATCCAAATGGAGTAATAAATGCCGAGATCGATCGGGCTCGGTCCGTCATGGGCACTACCCAGAAACCGCTGGCCATATCCAAGGAACAATACCAGAGAACCTTATCGAGATCATCCAGCAAATCATTGATCAGCGGCATAGGATATACCATGAGCCTTGTCAGACTATTAACCAGGCGGTAGTCGACACATAACCGGATGTCGATCCCATTCTTCTTGATAATCACGACTATGGGTGAAGCCCAAGGAGAGGTCGAGTGTCGGATCATTCGAGCAGATAGTAGTCCCTTGATTAGTTGATATAACTTTTCGCGGAATTGTATCGCCACCTTGCGACAACGTTGAGCGACTGGCTTTGCATTCCCCACATCTATGTCGCATACCACTCCCTTCGCTGGTGGTGGTAAGGCATTGCCCTTTCCGATAAGAAGGTGCTTCCGCTTCCAGATAATCTGCACAAGACGTTCGATCTCCTCCTGGGTGTTGGTATTGGCATCACCTATTTGAAGATCTTCGATCTTGACTTCTTCCGTGGTCGCGGTCACTTCTGGTAGCACAGCCATTTGATCTTCCACATCTTCTGCGAATAAGCTCCCCCCTTCCTTGATACAAACTTCATCATCCATCGTAGGATCGCCTATGTCTGCCGCGACCTTGGTGCGAAGATTATTACCGTTAGCAGGGTCGATCTTGACTTGGTCAGACGTACATTCGATTGACGGTGGGCTTGCGTCCCCGTTCCCTGCGATCTTGACATTCTGAATGGCTTTTACCGGCCGTGGTAAGATCGCAGTTGGTGTTACGTACTCGGGACGCTCCACCATTGGCTCGGTGATCTGTTCGTTGGTACCCGCTTCACTGATCTCATCCGTAGTTGCCTGATATGCGAGATTTTGCCATTCGGCGTACCTCCTTGATCCCACGGATACATATCCCGGAATTCGGGGAATACGATCTCCACTTAACCACATCGCGACTCTCGATCCTTCGTGGAGAGTCAGTGCACGATCGCTTATGTTGGTCACCTGTAGATAACGCGTCCTTCCTGGTCCGACTGTGATTGTTGGCACCCATCGATCTCCCCTGGTGACCCATAGCTTATACTGGTTGGACGTTTGACCGCGTAGCCTGATCTCGGCCGTCTGCCCGACATCGATCCAGTAGTGATCCTTCCAGCACACATGTTCGACCTTGTCACCGTAAAGAGGACGCCTACCAGCCATCTGAAGGCGGACTTCATCGGGTAGACATATTGTCCCATCAGCGAGATCGAGGCGGATACCCGCTGGCACCATGAAATCCATTCCTAGTATCAGATCTTGACCTCCGGTGGGCGGACCTACCCATGCATCAAAGAAGTACACTAGCGATCCTGCCAGCGTGATCTTGAGACGAGTACGTCCCTCGATCTTATATGGAGATCGTCCAACACCTTCGCATTCCAACGTTTGATTCTCATCAATGTGGCACCCGACCTTACGAGCAAAGGTGGCATCCAATATGGACACCTCGGCACCACTGTCAAATAGCAAAGTTGCTTTTTTGTTGTTGATCTTCCCCATAGCCTTAGATTGCTTGAACTTCTTGTCTGGAACATGATACTTCCAGTAACCCCGCGATTCCCCAGGGAAATCTCAAGAGCCATCATCACACTCGATCTTGCATATTCATCGATCTGGCGTAGACTTGACACTGTAGCGGTGGATTTCTCCAGAAGATCACATGTATTGTCGATCGGATCGATCAGTTGATTAACTGTTGCCTCCGATTGTTTCTCGACATATGCATAAATGCAATAGCTAGAACGCTCGTCTCGTACCGGTTTCCAAACCGGCGAGCGTCCTAGTTTAACATCTTTTCCGCCGTCTCTGGCAACATGCCGGCGTGCTTGGTGGGATTGTACCATTGTCGGATCAAGTTGTAAAATTCCTCCATGGTGCATTTTCCCGCCTCGTGGATGTCACCACATGCCTTGCATGTGAATAGGCAGCGATCTGAGGGATGTCCTTTACGACCGCACTTTTCACACGTCAGACGTCCCCAGCACCCAAGATCGCTATGTTTGCGCGACCCACAGTGCGAGCATCGCTTAGGTGGTGAACCTATATCATGTCGATCTTGTTGTGCACGATTGTTTCCGGTCTCCGAGCGACTGCGATCTTGGTTCCTTTGATCTTGATCTTGCTGCCCTTCATTGTTTCCAGATGCTGCGAGGTAGACACGACGTAATCCTGCTTCGCCATCCGATCCACTAGAGTCCTCTTCAGACTCGCTGCTGTCTGAGATCGCCTTGATGGCTCTGACGGCCCGAGTTGACGCAGACGGGGCTGCTGCACCGTTGTTCTTCTGACGAGGCTTGATTGATCCATAAACGGCCTTGCTCTGTCGTGCTTTCGCTCGCTGCCGAGATCGAAGTGCTTCTTCCAGGGTGTCAGCGTCTGGAATTCGTATAGAGCCAGGTGATCTGCAAGATCGCGGTCATCAAGAGTTTCGATGAAGTGCTCCACGTGTTCACGTCGAACTTCCGAAGGTCCATCCTTGATCTGGAGGCGGGCCCTGAGTCCTGCCACATTGAGCCGGTACAAATACTCCAGCGGAGATTCGTCCGATCTCTTGCGCGCATGGTAATATTGCCTCGCGACTGACACTCCTCGTCCACAATATTGAACTTGGAAGCTACTGAGTAGATCCTTCCAGGTACTGCGTGTTGTGCGACTAAGCTGTCGATACCAGTTTCGCGCCGATCCTGCGAGGAGATCGCCGAACACCAGACACTTTTCTTCGTCAGGGGCTTGATCTCGCATAAAGGCAGACTTTACCTTGCTGAGCCAGGCCCTGGCTCGATCTTCGTCCCCTTCTCTCCCCGCGAACTCCTTGAGTTCAGACATGGCAGATACTCGTATGCGTGGAACACTTGTCGATCTTCCGGTGGTCGTGGCTGATGCTGATGCTACAGTCGCACGTCTAGGAGGATCAAGATCGAGATCGTCTGGGTCGTATTCATGAGGACTTGGATGTCGATCTAGCGACCCCACAGACTCCATATCCACATCTCGGTCTTCTGCTGGTGCTAAGATCGCGGGGTTGATAGGGCCTTGTTGTTCCTTCAAGAATCGGCTCATAGCCGCTTGGAAGTACGATTCCAACTTCGCATTCGATCCTTGTGTCATGTTTGGCGCGATGCCATTCGTCACTCGCTTGGTCTCATGATCTCCACGCTGCCGTAGCATGGCAGCTCCTGAAGGGCCTAGCGTCATCCGAGGTGGGTCATCTGCACTATCGGTGTCCACTTCCTCGGTCGCCGACTCATAATGCGAGGATGTTCCTGTCTGATCTTCCAATGTGAGTGCTGGCAACGATCTTAGCGTGTCGTCGGTTGATCTAGTCGCGACCTTGGAGGTTACATTCTTTTCACCTACCAAGGGCTTCAATAGATCGAAGATCGACATTAAAGCCGTGTTGATCGTACTGAGCCTCGTATCGAATAGCTCATTAGCGTCGAACGATCCTGCGATGATCCCACCTTCCTTGATCAGTTGTAGTAGCGCCTTCGCAGCTTCTAGCTTGCTCGATCTTGCAGTTGGTTTCTGCACTGGGCCTTTTAGATCACTAATGATCTTCGGCTTGATGATCTGCATAACGGGGTTCTTGATCAAGAAGGTGTGAAGTTCCTTCTTGTGGTATGCGATCTCGAGGGACTCATCAGTCCACACTGTTTTAAGATCGTCTTGGTCATCAACATCCGATCCTGGTGCTTTCAACTTCTTCCGTAGAGGCTTCGATCTTGTTGACTTCTTTTTTGTGCTCGACTTGGAGACGAGCGTTTGGATGGCTTTCGCCGGTGGACTTTCGTCCTGCAGATCGCGACGCAAGTCGGAATCTGCTGGGGTCCCCGAAGGGACCTGGGGAGGAGGTAGAGGCTTCTCTTCTAGGTCCGTAGCCGGACCTTCCTCTGTTCCGTCGGTAGAGCTCCTCCCAAAGCTCTGCCGATCCGCGGATCGATCTTGATTCAGCGGTGTCGTTGGTGATCCGATCTCCAACGACGCTGGTTTCCCTGATCTAAGATCAGCATGCGCTTCTTCATGGGACTCACGGTGAAATCCCGAGTCACCCAAAGATCCGGGCACGCGCACCATTGTGGCGAAGTGGTTCTGCGAAATCGCAAGATCGCAGGAGTCCTCTTGCACACTGCGCCCGAACTGCCGACTAACGGAGGGGGTACTCCGATCTTCCGTGAAGTTACTTGATCTCGCCTTGTGTACCCGTCGGTGGGACTAGATCGCTCCTCGGGTGATCTCGATTAGACGCGCTTGTTGTCGATCTTGCTGTCTGACAGGACAGCGGGAGAGGTGGCAGCAGCGGGGATACTTCTACTCGCTGCGCCGTGTAGTTAATGAGACCTTACGTGTCTTAGGTTGATCTTCATCTAAGACAGTGTTGATCTTGGCCTGGGGATGTCTTGAGGTCGGTGTGTGACCTTTATCCAATAATTCCAATTGGTGTTTGCCGCTTCCTATAGCGAGGTCTTGAGATTTGAGGGTTGACGAACGTCCAGCCAAGCAATCTGGGCGTAGGAGTTCTACTTAATATCGATCTTGATCTTGCGTAACGTCGGGAGGGCTAATCTTGTATATCCCTACCCGGAATAGCGAAGAAGAAGGAAGACTTGTGTAGTAGAAGGTAAAAACAACTCTGAATTAATGGTTAATATCCAATACTTCCCATCTGTGGCTATCCATACCGCACTGGCTTCTTAAAACCCATAATAAAGCTAAGATCGATATTTACCTGTCAGGATCGATATCGCGTGGGTACAATCGCCTTGGGCAGGGATGATGGCACACGCATTCACTGGGTCATTATAGTGAGTGTCACTATATCGAGGATCACCGTAGAGAGGGATTGCTCTTGATCTTGATTGACGGGACGAGATCGAGATCGGAAAACTTCTTATCTGCTTCACCACACTTGCTGCATTTGAACGCGATAAGTGCAGTTCTCCACTATCTTCAACAAATTTGACACTTTAAAATCTTTCGATGTGTACTCAAAGCCTTTAGAGGGAAGTACGAGAGCGGCGCAGAGCAAGGTGGTTGATATCTTAACCCGCCGTTGAACCAAGATGTGTACGCGGACTGCCCAAGTCGCCACTTTCCTCGATCAAACTTTGACGTTGGATGAACTGGATGAAGAGATTCTACAAAAATGGTTGAAATGGCAGCAGAACTTGCAGTCTCCATGAAATTCATACCGTCAGATAACAAACAAACATTACACGAGGAACTACACGTGTATGCCACCGAAAAGACTTCCTGGAGCAAAGTAACAAAGCAGGATAACACTCGCTTTACACCGTTGAATTGGTGGATACTGTCACCAAACGCTTTGCCCCATAAAACAATTTGCAACGCGCATTCTCGCTATCCCAACATCTTCTGCTTCCAGTGAGCATAACTGGAGCATCCATAGTTTTGTCCACACGAAAAATCACAATCGGCTTTCCCTCGAACGCGTCAATAAATTTGTTTTCATTTACTGCAACATGGAGAAATCCAGTGAAATCAATCACATCATGTACGAGCTATTCCCCGAGGCTTGTGATCACAATGCTTCTAGCGACTCGAGTAGCGACGAAGACGAATACGCACCCATCCTTATACGCCCACCCGCGAATATTGATTATTCCCAGCCCAAGAAAAACCCAAGATGTAATCGCGTCGTTATTGTCCCCTCCAAGATTACCGCCTCGATACAAGCTTCCCATATCGTGAGGCCGTTGGAAAGCTGATGTATCTCGCAACTAGCACTAAACCGGCTTGGCCTTTGCTCTAGGAAAACTGAGGCGGTTTGATGCTAACCCATCTACCAAACATGTCAGTACTCTAAAGAGGGTATTTGATACTTAGTTTGATCCATTGATTTCGGTATCACGCACACGAGAAACAGCGCCAAGCTAAAGAAGTAGTGCTTGATGGTTTCTGCGATAGTGATTGGGCTAACGACCCGGAGCACCGTAAAAGTACAACATGTTTGGATTCATGTTAGCCGATGGAGCTCTAGCGTGGATGTTAAGACGCCAATCGATTGTTGCTCTTTCCACAGCCGAGGCCGAATATGTAGCGGCATGTGAAGCTACCATGGAAGCCAAGGCGGAAAGCAACATACTGCATGAAATCCTACCCCATCACGACATCAAACTACGCATTAGAATCGACAGCCAAGCAGCGTACATCATGGCTACATCGCCAACGTATAGCCGTCGTACGCGACATATTGAGTTAAGGTGGCATTTTGTTCGAGAGCAAGTGGAAAAAGTGCCATCGAATTGCAAAAAGTCACGGGTGAAGATAACCCGGCTGACACGTTCACAAAGCCACTCGACAAGAAATGACTAGCAGCGTTGCTGAAATTGACTGGAATTGGAATTTCGAAGAGTGATCTTTGATGCGAGCGAGTTGGAAATTGAAGTGGAGACCTGGTCAACGCGATTGAGACAAGATACGCAGACATGAATGAGACCAGGTAATTTATGGGAACAGGTCACGACCTGAGAGTGGTGGTTGCAACTAAGTCTTAACATCTAATACTCAGTCTTCATTTTTCATCCAAACTCGAACTGCGTACCTTGAATCCATATTCTAGTACTATCTGCTCAACTCGAGTGGCAATTCAAAACAGCAGCAAGTATAAAATAATTTAATCAACGACTGTTGGACGCATAATTCGTACTACATTCAGTTTGTCATGCGTATATAATATCGACACTGGTGGATACACGAAGAAAGTGGTGGACCTCCATTATTTGCAACGTCTGCATTCCAGTGGCAGGCATCTCTCTGGATCCCGCCTCTAGTTACCTTGTTTCACCTAGCTACAAAATCGTCAATGTACCGTAATAGCCTTAGCATAGATTGACATTTCAGGGGACACTCCGACCACTCTCTTGTGTAATGGTAGCCTTAGTCTGTGGATTGCGGACTCACGCGACATTTGTGTATTAAAGATATGGCGGCCTCCTGTCCGATGAATAAAATTGGATATGCTGTTCAACCAGCAAAAGATGTCCTCCCAGCATAATATGAGACGGCGCCAAACAAAATGATGCTAGTTAACATTTTGGAGTTTTCGAGAAAAACGGCTTTAAAGATGCACAATCCGAAATCGTACTTACCCGAAAGTTTTCAGAAGGGAGAAATTTCGTAATCTCTAAATTTGCCGACCTGGATCAATGGAGGAGCTGGCAGCTTTGAGAAGCCCACTCGACGAGCCTTCCGTGTCTGAAACAACCCCTCACGATAGGAATAACGGCAGTGACGGCAGCAGTGAAAGCGAGTGGCAGCCAGGTTCAAGTGATGATTTTAGGAGTGGAGAAGAGGACATGACTCTGAGTGACAACGTGGAGTCCGGCGAAGAAGCAACCATGGAAACAAGCATCAATTTGAATAGCGATGATCTACAAGAAAAGATTGCCAGCTTCTTAGAAGCCGATCCGTGTACCAGCAAGTGTCTTAAAGGAAAGAAAGCAGCTATTGGAGGCTTTTTGTGCTCGTTATCCCAGATGAGTTCAAGTGAGCGCAAACAGAGTATAATAACAGCTCTGGAAGTACTCAAAGAAGCCGACACAGTTTTGCGGCATCGTGACAGCGATCTGAGGGAACAATTTAACTACTATTTGCCCCTAGTTGGTTGAGTTTGTCGCTCCGCCTGGTGTGCATGTTACGGAGTGTCAACTCCAACAGTGACCAGATACAGAAGCCGCATTAACAATGGTATTTTCTCGGTAAAAGCACATGGCAATCACCTGAACGTCAACGCCAGTGCCGTAGACATTCGATGGCTCGTTTCATGGTTTAAAGATTTTGCGAAAAGTGTTGGTGATGTTGTTCCTGTTCGAGTTCGAAAGCAAAAGACTGTCGATGGAGTCGTCAAACTACACTACTCAGAGGTAGACTACACGTTGCTGCCCGCTTATTTCACGTGGAAGCAACTTTACAGTGAGATGCACAACTACGTTGAGGAGATCCGGCTTCGTGTTCGAGAGCCGCAGCCAAGCACGTTCAGACAGCTGCTCACCAAACTATGTCCAACGATACGAAAAAGGTCTCCACGCAATAACGTGTGTGACAAATGCAGCATCTTATACGCTCGCATGAAGAGTAGAGTCACCGCAGATTTAACAGAAGAACTCGGACGTCACACGGAGGCTGCACGGCGTATGAGGTACGGTGTTGGATACTATGATCAATCTGTTTTACCACTTTGGATATTAGCATCATTTTGTTTTATTGTTATTTTAGGGTGGAGTACAAAAACGATCTCGCGGATGTTAGCGATGAACACGCTGTCATTATGATGGACTACAGTCAGAATCTCGCCCTACCAAGTGTTGCGAGCACTCCATCACAATGGTACTTCTTATCACTTCGCAGCGTGAATGTGTTTGGAATATATTTCGCCAACAAGGGAATCCAGTACAACTATGTATACGATGAAACTGTGGCTGGGAAGGGAACAGACGAAGTAAACTCAATGTTGCACCATTTTATCGACGACATTGTTATCACCAATGGATATCGGAAGCTCACAGTGTATGCCGACAACTGTGGTGGGCAAAACAAGAATAACTTCGTTGTGAATATGTTGTTGGCTCTCACACACATGGAGGATTTGGACACCGTGAATTTGACGTTTTTTGTCAAAGGTCATACTAAAAACGCGGTTGATCGAGGATTCGGACACATGAGAAAGCACCTCGCCCGACTTGACGTCTGGACCGTGGATCAACTCCTGGAAAGCTGTAAATGAGGCGTCAACAACTTCCGCACTGGTACACATTCCCAACGAAAACACAATATTCAAAACGTATCGCCACATTGTCAAAGATGCGTATATGGATCTCAAAGACGTCCAGAATAACCAGATCTTTTCCAGGCAAGCTAGTTTACCGGGTGTAGTTTCGTGCAGAAAGGGCCCTAATACTACAACGGTCAACCAAGATCTGCGACGCAAGTACGACGGCATCTTAACCGATAGCACACGAGTCCACGTGCTTTTCACTAGCGACCTGAAACCATTGCCCAATCCGCCTTTAAATACCGAAAAGCTGATGCAGATCTACACCAAAGTCCGACCGTACGTTCCTAAAGAATTTGCAGACGATCCCATGTATACCGCCCCAAATAAGCAGCAAGAATAAAGCGCTAACGCGGTAAAAGAGCACGGGCTGAACACCACAAGGAAACTGTCAAGAAAAAGAAGCAAGAACAAGCAGCAGCCAAAACCTCGAACTGCGTAGACAATTCATCTGAGGAGAAAATGGGGCCTGTGGAAATAGGCAATGACATCGCTATTCACGCTGACGAGTTCACCAGTATTGCCACGGAGCCGGCCACGACGAAAGATATCAAGCGTCCACGGAAACGATCCAGGAAGGACGTTTCGCCAGCCAAAACGTTTCTAACTGAAGACTAATCGCTATGTTAGCAGTAAATCAAAATGATGCTTGTATCCTAAATCTCTACAAATACGTGTATTTACAAATTTTTGAAATCTGTCAGACGGAAAGCCATTTTATAGATGGAAGGACGCCGAATTAAGGCTTGAAAATAGTCTTAATCGACGCGGCCCAAAATTTCACGTTAGATAGACCAATAAAAAAATTCGAGTTTGTCTCCGCGAATCGGAGATAATTTTTGCGGGGCGACAGTGCTCGAGAACGGCTGAATGAAAAAATTCGTTTAAGGGCTCATTCGATAGAGGATATGTCCCTCGTTTTAGTGGTGTGCGCAAATCCAACTCCAACAAATGGTTAACTAGCATCTTTTTGTTTCACGCAGCCTCATATTAGGGTGAAGACATAGTAACATATGTATGGCAAATTAACATATTGCTGGTAAACAGACAACGACCGAAAAAGCCCCGTAACTATAAATATCCGCCACATACAGCACATCGATAAAGATCCTTCACAAAACCTGTCCTATATCAGTACACGGGAACATATTTTGAGCCAATTGTCTTATTGTATTTTCTAACTATTATCCAATCATATTGCAATAAATTGACTGGTTTGAAAACACTTCAATGCGCTTTGCAACCAACTGCGCGGCATGAAGACTGCAATTATTTTGGGTTTTTATATCAACGTCCTCCATGCCGTCCACGTCACGGACTTCTAAACACCGCACCTACACTACCCAAGAAAAGCGGAAAGCAGTTGTGCTCGCTTTAAACATTGGTACTAAACCTGCTGCTGACTTCCTAAACTACCCTCGACGCACCGTCCAAGACTGGATTCGTCAAAGTGATGTCATCTTCGACTTCAAGGGAGCGCAAACAAGCAAGACTCTGAAAGGCCTGAGACGGAAGGAAATGGTGCCGTTCGCCCACGGGCTCCTGACCTTTATTAAGGATATGTGGTGCGACGAAGAGCTAAGTTGTCTATGCTTTGCTGTTACATCTGACATTCTAATATTGTGCTTAGCTGTTGTGCACTACGATGATGTTAGAGTACGTTAAAACCAATCATAGGTGCTGGTTTACTAACTACGTGACGGGTAAGAAGAGTATGTCTCCGCTGATAATGCGATCATGCGTTTGCTTCAGCGTTTCTCCAAACGGTAATTTTTTGTCTGTTTATGTAATTCTGAATTGCTAACGTGTTAATACGCGCATTTAAGTCATGGTTTCACTGTCCAGACTGCTCAGCACACGAATAAAACAGCGGCAGATTTAGAAACAACATGGGTGAAATTTGCGTTTGAGTTTTGGGGAAAATACGGAAGCCGCTTCACCCCGTTCATCATCTACAATCTTGACGAAACCGCCATCTGTTTCGACACCCCGACGAAGCACGTTTGGGCGGAAAGGGGTCACAAGGGCTCCGCCAAGGTGAAGTACGCAGAGAAACACTCCGCAAGATTGACGGCTGTGATGACAATTCGAGTCGATGGTACGTTTTTCGATTTGATTTACAAAATTTAGCTCATTATTTTGTACAGGTAAAAAGTTACTGATTCTTTTCGTCGTGAAAGGCAAGCCTGGAGGAACTATTGAGATGGACGAACTGCCAAATTACCCGCAGGGGCAAGGCCACGGCTACCGCGTTCAGGAAAACGACTAGATGGAGAGCAGGGTTTGGGAGATCTATGCTAATGAGCTGTTAAAGTATCAAATAGATTCACCTTCTGTCCTTCTTGCCGACAATTTTGATTGCCACGTGTCGGAAGAAGGACAGAAGGTTATTACGAGGGAGACAAACGCCACCGTGTCTCCACTGTCGGCAAACAGCCCGGCCGTTTGTCAGCCCTTGACGTGGGAGTCATGGGGCCGCTAAAAAAAGACACTGCGAGCGTTGTGGTTAACCGACTTTCGTAAAGGTTATATCATTGCCAGTGAAAAACGACTCACTTCAATCAAGCGCATAATTCGAGCGTGGGCATTGATTGATTCAGAGTGCGTTGTTGGCAGCTTTGAAAAATCCATCCCAAGATACCCAGTAGTTAAAGTTTAACTGAAATAAACTGCATAGTTTCTGCATACGAAAAACTATTTTCTGTAACGAATTATTAACAAAATTCATTACATCAAACGTATTTTAGCCAATCGGATTCGTTATTTGCGTCCGTCTTTGTTGGGGGGTATGCGTGGTGGCACGTTTGTGGGGTGGCTTTTTCCGTCGTTGTCTGTACGTGTAAATGTGCTACGATATGAATCGTATTGTAACAGTATATTGAGCTGCAAATGCTTGAAGACTGCGAATGGACATTGTCAAACGTGCATTAAAAATTATACTTACGGATCATTCACAAAACAAAATTTAAAACTTGGAGGTTTGCAAGTAATTAGTAAAGTGTCTCCTTTTTTGCATGGATTGCACCGGAGATACCTCAGAACAAGCAGATATGATTGCACGGGTATCTTCTCGCCTCAGCACATCCCGAAATATCAAGTGTAGTGTCGGAATCAAATCAAGCCAATATTATAAAGCTTATCTTTGCCTCATAAGCACGGTCTGGTACGCAGCCGTAAACATTCGATCTCGCCATTTGCAGCTGACGTGCTGAGGCGTGAAGGTTGCCCGAAATTCATGATATTTTTTGTAGGTGTTACGTAATTTTGGTACTGGCTTTCCGATGAGGCATCGTATCCAGTTAAATTCATAAAAGCTTAGGGTTGTGAAATGGGTTGCAGCGATTCCAGGATGTGCTGAGGCGGGAAGTTTGTACAGAATTAATGAAGAACTAAATGTGTCGCGTCTAGTGATTTTGTCTTGTCGAGCGAACATATACTTTAGCTGAAGTTGGATAGTTCAGCATAC
This sequence comes from Phytophthora palmivora, assembly GCA_008079305.1. Taxonomy (NCBI): domain Eukaryota; phylum Oomycota; class Peronosporomycetes; order Peronosporales; family Peronosporaceae; genus Phytophthora; species Phytophthora palmivora. The sequence goes on along the minus strand of VOQZ01001514.1, from coordinate 11,564 downwards.
CTATGCCATGTATCAATATCATGCACCAATAGGGTGGTGAACCCAATTCTGGGTATCAAAAACGGTAATGATAGAAACCCAGAAACCCACAATGCGAGCGCGAACAGCAATAGATAGTATTTTGTTGGTACATGTAGGGTTACCCTATCCGCTTTACGTGTATGTGGATTTGAAATTAGGAAGGACTTCCCCCAATATTGGCACTGTAGGTTTATAGTTTCTTAAAATACTTAAAACAGAGTACTAGGACATTCAAATCAAGCGAGTTTTTCAGCAAGTCATAACGAGTGTTGGCCATGTATCCGCGCGTTGACTGCCTGTTATATTAATTCTTGCTTGACCCAAACCGGAGAAGATGCTAATTTTCAAATTTGACCGAGCGTTCCTTCACAGTTTCCAGAACGTACGAAAGCTAGGATTGTAGTGTGTTGCTCATTTTTTACTTGTTTGCTGTGTGTAGTCGTACGAATGCGGTGTATCGATATCGACATGGATAAAGCAACACTTCCCAGCACGCTTTTTTCTTGCGGCGTTACGATCTGGCGATGAAATTGCGATTGCGATCCTCGACTCGGATTGCATTGCGGGCACCCAGGTACAGTGCTAAACCACCTCACTTTTCAATTTGGTGTCAATCAGCCAAGCCTCTACTCCAGTTTTTTGTCCGTAAGGCCACCAATGAAGCTCACTTTGCAAAAGGCTCTCATAGCCTTATCCTTCATGTTGGTTCCATCTACGGCAGCTCTGAGTATCACCTCGCCCAACGACACGGAGCGCAATAACATTGTAAACGCAACATCCTACAAAATCACCAACGTCGATCGACAATTCCGCGTTGGGGAGAAGTACTATCCGCTCAACCCGGGGCCGACCATAATTTCGTCGTTGTATAACACAACGTTGAAGTCACAGGTAGGAGTGCTATCTACATTGGATAACGAAAATGGCTCGACCGTCCAGGCGACACTGCAGAAGATGGGACCATACAAGTCGCTGGAGAGCTTCAAAGCTGGCTACGATGCCCTTGAAAATGCAGGACTGATCGACACTCCTCAAGCCTTCGACAACAGCGACGAGAATTTCGGGGCCATGCGTCTAGGCATTCGCGGATACAAGATTAAACTTGTGAGTTCCGGCGAGTGGTTGGATCCTCTTGACAGTCTTTCAAATTCCTTGGTGTTTGCACAGTGTAACGATGAATCCATCGACGCAGCGATCGCAAACCATAAAGTGTTCGTCCAGGATTTCTCTACCATGGGGCAGTACACCGACTCCAACAAAACTCAGTCCAAGTACGCGCCCAATGTTGTTGGTTTCTTCTGCAACAACAACGCTAATGGTTTGCTGTTGCCTTTGGCCATCAAGATCGTGGATACCGGACTCACGTACACAAAAGAGGACTCAGCTGGGGAGTGGCAGCTCGCCAAGATGGCACTGGACGCGACGGAGCTTAACTTTCAGCAAATGTTCCACCTGGTGCATACACACATGGTGTCGATCCCAATTCAGGTCGAAATGATGCGGAGTATGGCCGAGGAGCACCCTATTTACGCCCTTCTGAATTATCATTTGTTTGGAGACATGGCACTCGAATATCTTGGTGGAGTGATCTTGTTTTCGGTTAACTCACCGTATGACCAGTCGATGGCATTCGGAGCAAGCGGTTCCATGCGTTACATCTACGCTGAGTTCTCGAATACGTCGATGAATCAGGATTTCCTCGCTGATATTGCGGACAACGGTCTTGAGTATCTGCCGAACCACCGTTATGTCAAGTACGGCGCAATGTACTACTCGATCATCAAAAAATTTGTCACGTCCTACGTGAAAGCTTACTACGACTCGGAGGAAGCAATCCAGAATGATTCGGAGTTACAGACGTGGGCGGCTCGTGCAACGGTCGTCTGGGGCGTTAACGATTTTCCTTCAGCGTTCACAGGTTACAACGATCTCATCAAACTCGTGACGAATCTGGTTTTCTTGAACGAAATCAAGCACCATTTTATGAATGGAAGAGTGTCCTGGCATAGTCAAGCGGCACCGTTCAGTACACCAGCACTCTACAACGCATCACTGCCAACTAAGAAGGGGGTGGACGTTGATCCGTTCGACTACGTGATCCCATCGGATGTATTCCCGTTGTTATCGTACATGGCGGTGCGCTTTTACCGTCCGATTCCATTGGCCCAGTCCGTGTTGAAGGCTTACACCACCTCCCCGTTCTCAAATGAGACCATTTTAGCCGATGCTATCACCACATTTCAAATGAGTATGGCAGCCATGGAATGCACCATCGATACCGCTGAAGCTGGAGAGAAGTACCCCAATACTTTCTTCAAGCCATCGCTAATGCCCTGGTTCTCCTACATCTAAGGTGGGTAACATGTGTTGGTCATACATTCAATTGATTGCGGCGGACCTAACTTCATTCCAAGGTCGTCCTAGGTTTTAGTGATACCGAGCAGCTATTTTGAAACGTGTATGGCAATGTTATCCAACTGCATTATAGTCGTCGATGAATAAATGTACGCCAAGGTACATGCTTAGCGCAAACTCGTTTGCATTTATTTCAGGTTTTTATCATAAAATTTGTGAGCAGAACTAAATTTTAGTAGTCGACATGAAAAAACTGTAGCAAAACTACATAATTGAAACATCCTCAACCAACGTTCGTGCATTCTGCTACGATCATACTATTTATCTCTTATAACTCGAGGGCGTCCCGTATACGGAATGAGATTTAATGCAGTGAGCGAAGATTGAAGTATCCCTCCTGGAGATACTGTTCTTCAACGAAGACAGTCAGCCCGACGTAGTTACGTTAGTCATCCGAAGCGGTCAAAAAGCAAACGTGTTGAGATTCTCCTTCGTAACTTGAGAAGGAATGTATATACTGCACGCTTAATCTGAGTAATCTGAGCTTCACGCCTTATGTTGGATGAAGCATGAGTTTTGTCGGTCGCACTAGGCACCCGATGCCAGTGGGAGGATTGCGCAAAAAGATCAAGTCGCGGAGTGTCTGAGACGAAAGTGCAGGTTGAGAACCGAAACGTTTTTTGAGCGCATCTCCTTCAACTGTAGACAATGGTTTGTCCCCGTCTTCCAAGCAAAAGCCCAAGCCACCAGAAAGAAGTAATCTCGGACTTGGTCGACAGTTTTGCGTCCTCTGAGGGATTGAAGCTTGGGAGTATGTGTAGGAACGAATATGTTTCAGAGTAAATATGTTGCTGGAGTATCCCCAGACCCCATACAAAAGATTATCTGATCCCTCTCTCATTTACTTACCTGGTAGTGTACTGCCACTGACAGCCTACCAGCACTGCTGGTGATATCAGCTAGCACCATATTTCTTGGAGAGCTTGGTAATTCACCAGTGGCGAACTGTTAGCCATCGGTATCTGGGAGTTGAGCAGCTCAAACCTTGAGTCAAGGAACTACAGTAGCATAAGATCACCTTCACTTGATTTATTTGTGCGTGTCTGATGTGCAAGAGCCGTAGACGAACGCTCACTTCAATATTCAAAGTGGCTACAGTGTTGCTGTACATACATGTACTACAGGTAGATAGGACAGTAAATAATTTCCATTAACGAAAGTTGAAATTGTTGCGGTCGAGTCATCATTAGCTGGTTCTTCAAGCTACTACCAAACACTAATGATTGGTAGTACCAATCATTAATTCATTAGTGTTGATGCGACACTGTTGATATCACACCGGGTCTGAAAGCTACGACTGCCAGTCGTTGGCTGGCGAGCTACAGTCATTGCTGGTCCAGTCCCGGAGGAGTGATAGAATGGTCAAGAACGATTGCGTTCGTGTCCACATTCTGCTTTCGCGTCGGATAATCACCCGTGCCACATTTGCACCTTTTTCGTAGTGCGGGTTCAACCGGCCAGGTTGCACCTCTCCTCGCGGTCTATCTGACTGTCAGGCATGATCTGTCGCTAATACCCTCGAATCAAAACTTGACGTTTTAAAGTGCTGATTCTCGAATGCAGGATATGCCAGGTACGCTAGCAGATATAATTTATACATAATATTTGCACATTTTCCCAGTCGGGCACGCTAACAGGGACTGTCCATGTCGATCATCAAAAATCGAAGTGCAACCGAACATTGGGTAGGGTTCACTACAAATCCCCTCTTTATCTCGATTTCTTCTATTTACTATTGTCCAATACTACTATATTTAGTTTAGTGAAGTTAACTGTCTACGTTTATAAATGGGCAAGTGCCGAACAGACGAGAGCATCATCACGCGTCAGTCCGTTTTGGCCTTTGTGTCATAGCGAGACATTCCTGGTTCCCTGCCAAGCGTTCGGAGCTCGTCGCCATGGCGTCTGCGGAGACGATCACGGACGCGTACATCATGTTAACGCCCACGGCGGTGTCAGACAGTCAACGGGGTGCGCACTCTGCACCTGCTAGTGACGTGCTGGCCCGCAAATGGGCAGCAGCAGCCAAGCGCAAAGCGTCGATGGAAACCATGAAAGTGCACGAGCCAGAGCCGGAGGACGATACCGATCGAGACTCGTCCAGGACAGAAACTGACCGGAGCTCGGAGGTCGGCAATGACGAGGCCCCAAGCTCTGACGGAGACGATGTATCCACTAGCTCTAGAGTAATCCCCGATTCCGACGAGGAGAGTGAGGAAGAAGAGGAAGAAGAAGAGGAAGATGTCATACCTACTTACGTCTGCGAACTACACGACCCCAAACCAGTTCTTGTGGGTGAGTTGCTGACTTGTATTGCATTGACGTAGGTGCTAACCTATTGTGTAGCTGAACAGATCCCGTACAACCGCGTGGATATTGGAGTGTGCGAGGTAAACAACGGACACCAAGGAACAGAGGTCGCGACGTTCCGTTATGAGATCTCGGTGGGTCGTACACAACAGACGTTCGAGTGTTCGCCGTCCAAGGCGTTGGAAGTATTTAAGAAACTGTCTAGGGACAAGAAGTGTGCAGGTCACCTGCGGTTCATCGAGACGAACTGTCTCAAAGACGGGTTTATTGGGTCTCTAAAACGGATGTACGCGTCGCCAGCACAGATCTCGACGGAAGTAAGGGACGTGTTGGAGGCCATTTCGGACGTGGACGAGGTGTTGATGAATCCAACTTATCTGGATCTAGTCGGTGCGACGAAAGGGTCGACTCTGTGTCGTGAGGTCGAAAAGCTATTGGAATCGCACAGCAAGGCTCCAGGGGCTGATGCACCGTGTATGTGTGACACATACTACAAGTCGGTGCAGCGCTACGGTGAATTCTTCCGCGAGCAGGCAGCGACAGCAAACCAATACCGCCAGTCCACAGTGGTTAGCGAAACGCTAATGAGATCACGCGGTGTGCTATCGTACTATTCCGATACGATCTACATCTTGGACAAACGCGAGTTCCGCCCCATGTACGGGCTCAAGCAATGTAACGTGTACGGTTTTGGTCGTCGTAAACTGTTCGAGATTGTGCGTGTGTCCCGCAAACAATGGTCGCTTCGTCACATGAATTACGGCGAGATTTACACACTCTCGCTGAAGAAGTATGCGGGAGGTGTGCATCACATGGTGGCGGTGAAGCGCATGGTGCCGGATGTGCAGAACGGTGGTTTGCGGAAGGAGAATGTGTGCTTTGTCAAGAAATCCAAGAGCCAGGGATACCGGTGTCTACTTAACTCAGAGGTCATCTCGCAAGGCAAGGTCACGACGTCCATTTCGCTTCAGAAGCCAGAGTCACCGCCAGGAGACCCCAATTTCCACTACATGACCATGAGTGAGGTGTCGGTCCGTCGCGAACGTCAATTTGCAGCAGCACACTCAGTGTCCCGTGTGAACGCTATAAGCACGTCCAGCGTCTAAACGTGAGTGGTGGTAGCGATGTGGTGACCTACATTGCGCTGGCTGCGAGTTACGACATCCTTGTCGGCGCGCTGAGCTACTGGATGGAGCGCAAATATTGAGAGCGCAAGTATTAGATTCCAGAAGGCTGAAGCGAGATATAAGTATAAGGTGTGCAAATAGCAGTGTCCAGAAGTTGAACACAATTGCGCTTCTAATCCTGTGATGACCCCTGCTCGAGATCCATACAGATGCAGCAACAAGCAATCCATGACATCCGTCCTCATCGACAATTGGGTGATTGCATAGAATTGCGTGGTACCCATTTTCAACCTGCCGCTTCCTACTTCCACTTGACGTCTCCAGTGGAGACGTCCACCAGCGGCACATGAGCCAAAGCCATAACTGGCGAAAATATTACAGTGGTAATGTAGCTACAAGACTACTGCGGATGCGTGTAACTAGAAATAATGTACATGCGCTTAATAGTCGTTTGAGTGACATTGGGAGTTGCAGTGACTTAGGAAACGGAGGTCAACTAACGGTTCAAATGCAGTGGTCACCTGTGTCACACAGGTTGTGTGTGACCTCAGACCAAGTCCAATTACTGTAGTACAAGCAAGTGAACAGAAGCCCGCAAGTAAAAATGAAGAAATGGCGAAATTCCGAAAAGAGCCTTTCTGAAATCTTCCCATCACATGCCCAAAATCTGTGTCTGGTTTGATGACCATCCACCGCGATCAGTCCAAATTGCGACTTCGCCAAAGCATTAACCGATCCGATCTACGCCATGGCGAGTCCCCAGCTAATCAAAGAGATGGAGACCAAGTACCCAAACTTGATCGTCCTGCAGTACCGCGCACTGGCGCCATTGCAAATTAAACTGCGCGATGAAAAGACGACGCCGACGGAATTCAAGTTCTACGCCGACCGCCTCATGCGCATTTTGGCGGAGGAAGGACTGGCGGCCTGCGCCAACAAGACGGAGACGGTGGTGACCCCCACGGGCGACTCCTTCACGGGTCTCGTGCCAGCCGAAAAGGTCTGCGCTGTGTCTATCATCCGGCAGGAGACAGTCTCTTGCAGTCCATTCTTGCATGCGACCCCACGATCTCTGTTGGTACGTTCGACTGGCACGGTGTGCATTGCCATTTACTAAAATTATTATGCAGGCAAGATTTTGATCCAGCGTGATGAATCGTCGGAGGACAAGCACCCGGTCATGTATTACTCCAAGTTGCCGCCCAATGTGGGAAAGCTGGACAATGTGCTGCTGGTGGATCCTATGTTGGCTACGGGAGGCAGCGTCAACATGGCGATCAAGGTGAAGCTTCATGATGTCCAAGCTAGTTCAATTCAAATGGTTCTGATTGTGTTTGGTCGTAGACTTTGATTGACGCTGGAGTAGAACAGAAGAAGATCACGTTCCTGAACGTCATCTCGTGCCCTGAAGGACTCGCTGCACTGTTCAACGCTTATCCAGGTAAATAATTATTGATATCACTGGTAGTTGTGTACTTACTAACGTTTCATGTTTCCAGACGTGAAGATCGTGACTGCCGGTCTGGACATTGGTTTGAACTCCAGCAAGTACATTTTGCCTGGTCTTGGCGACTACGGCGACCGCTACTACAACACCGTTTAAGTTCCAGTTGTTAGTACACAGCAGCAACTAATGCTGGAGAGACAGCAGTAACGTAGACAGTCTGATAGTTGTGATAGTGTCAGCGTAGCATTCGTGTGCCTTCCCGTTCGGCAACCAGAGAGTGTCTATGCGCAAGTAGGTCTTGCCATATTTCCATATCAATAGTGTGAGCCTTGCGTTGTCCGCCTTAAATGAACGTAGTGAGTCTACTCTAGTACTTCGAAGTAAATAAATGGATCAATCCGAGCATTCCTTGAACATATATTGTGTTTTGAAATGTAGTTGTGGTCGTAGTTCAACCGACACATGTAGTATCGTACACTGCAATTTAACTTCCTCTTGGAATCGGATCAGGCTCATGTGTTGTGAATGAGTAAGTGAGCATATTTGCAATTCAGCAACAAACGGATGGAGGATCTGGAGCCACTCCTAACCAAGATTCGTGATAAATTGGCGATGTACGCGCAGTTATTTTTCTGATGGAGTGAGAGTATTTCGAGTAGATCAAATCGTTCATTATGCCGTTGAATTTTAGTCATGATTTCCCTCCATCAGAAGAGGACTGTTATTTCGGATCCAGACACATTGGCTAGGTTTTCGCTAGCCACCGCACTTGTCAGATCACACGGAAGCACAGGATGAGTACAACAGGTACGATTAATGGACTCCGAGCACTGTCGTTATTTTACACGAGCAGGAGATCGGTCCCTCGAAGTACCTCTATAAGAAACTTCCGTATCAAATTGACCGACTAGGTGTTGACAATTCCTTCGTATCAAAACATATTGATAGTTTAATATGAACAGAGCCAGTAACAATTTCTAAATGTAAAGTATGGTTCTTTGCGTAAACTTTAGAAGCTATTCTGTAACCACGGAAGGGTATCGTCTTCTTTAGCCTGGAGGTCTCGATACTCAGTCAGCAGTTTTACCACCTCTCTTTCATTCTAGCTAACTACAGTTAATAATGTGGTCATGCGAAGGGTGTACCTAAACGACAGTGTGGACTGTAAAACAACTGATAAGGTTCCTGAAAATCCGGTATTTCGGGTTACAAAGCCTCACCGTATGTACCTAAATTCAAACTTACAGATCTTTTCTTTTCCATCTCTAGTTTTTAGGACTTCAGTTGGAAATCAGAAACAGTTGCTTCATTTTCAAATCAACCGTGCAATAATACTGTCGTCCCAATGCCGAATGGTCCGGACTACTGCGGCTGGGGCGCCAAACAAGGCAGCAAAGTGCGAACGTGGAAGAACCGCTACTTCGTTCTACGTGGTCGTGACTTGATCTACTACTCCGGAGCAAAGAGCGATGGTAGTGGCGCTGGTGTGGGCGAGAAAGGTCGCGTTAAAGTGGTGAATGTGGACTACTCACCCGACCGGAAGAACGGACTGTTGATCCATGGAGAAGGCAAAGACCTCAAGATGACGACGGCCAGTGCACAGGAAAGTCGCGTGCTATTTCGCAAAATTAAAGAAGCAATTGGGGAACAGGAGAAAAGTTTTCGGATGTCTATCGAGACGAAAAGGGTCGAAAGACTGTGGACAAGGAAGGTTGGGTGCTGAAAGAGGAGCCTCAATTGCACACGTGGAAGCGGTGTTATGCCACGTTGAGTGGTAAAGTAATAGAGTTTCGACCTGATGAGCACTCGACCGGAGAGTCCCAGACGCTAGTAAAGGTGGAAGCAGATGAGACCAGTCCATTATCACTAAAACTCGTGACAACAGGAGCAAGAGTGTTTCATGTTGCAACAGACACAAGAGATGAGATTGAAGCCTGGGATCGAGCTCTTGCTGCTGCTATTGGACAACCATTGGCACTGCGGCAGGTGATGGAGGTCCAAAGAGATGTCGGGAATCAAGAGATGGAGACGGTGGGTGACACGGAATTGGTCGCTCGAAAATATACGACAACAGTGTGTGAAGGCTGGTTAGAGAAACTTGGACAACGCAGTAAGGTCTGGAAGAAGCGGTATATGGTTGGTGAATGGAATGCTGGAATATCGCAAAGGACCGATGGAGCAGTTATCTGCGGAGCTCTATGTGACAGATGTTAGATGTAGCAGCGAGTACTCGGATGCTCTGGAGATTGAATTTGGCTCGGATAAATCTCTTACTGATAGCGACATCATCTGCGTGCGAGCTGAATCCATTCACGAGCTAGACAAGTGGATGAGTGCACTTTGTGACGCGGTTGGAAAGCCACGACTGCAACTAACCGATGCAGGTTCACATCCATCATCCCCGTCGAATAATGGACGGAACGAAGATCGAGAGAGTAAACAACAACTTCCTCCATTTCCAAGGAACGTGTTGATCTCTCAACACAGCGACAAATCGGGAACAGCCTCGAGCAACACACAACCATCAACTCCTACCAATGCTGACCGCTCCTCTGGAAAACACGTCGCTTTCTCTACAGCAAACAACATCACCAAGCGGGATGGCTGTACAAGCAAGGTGACGGAACAACATCATGGAAACTGCGGTACTTTGTCCTGAGTGGAAACGCGCTTCATCACTACAAGCATGTCAACGGGACTTCAGAAACACTAGGTAACGTAATCAGCGTCACCCGCAACCACAAGTCAACAGGATCGCTAGTTGTTCAGTTTGAAGATAGCAGCACAATCAATGTGTATGGCGAAACAAAAGCCGATACCGATGCGTGGTATGCTGCTCTGTGCAAGGCATTGTGGAGCTCGGCTGAGAATCCTGTAGAAAGAATGTCCACATCCAACCAAGAAGAAGAGGAAGCCCATGAAGATAATGGTTTCCGTGGCTGGCTATTGAAAAAAGGCCAAAATTTCAAGACGTGGAAACGACGCTATTTCGTGCTTGAAAGTAGCAGATTAGCCTACAGTGCGACTGCGAATAGTGAAATATTGGGTTCTGGTGTGGTATTCGACGTTGATGTGGGAAATCTTCGTCCGTTCTGCCTGAATATTCGCTTCCAAAATGGGCGCCTTCTCCATGTTGTAGCTCCAACTCAGGAAGCCTTCTCAAAGTGGTTCGATGTGCTCCGAACGGCGTCCAATCTGGTTGAATCGTTTCTGTCTCAAAGTAATAACGCGAAGATTGTATTTGATGAAGAATTCGACAATGATGTTGGTGAAAATGTGAATGAGATCGATGTGGAGTTTACTGAAGACGACTACGCCGAATACGAAATGTCTCTGCGCACCGGTGAAGGAGCCTCGTTGTGGATTGCAGCGATGCAAATAAACCTGAGTATGATGCATTAAGCTCATCTTCGGAGGAAGATGATGAAGAAGTGGCCGCACTGGAGCGTGAACTTCCTAGCGAAGCACCCTCAACAACCCTTAGTGAGTCTCAAGGATGCGTCGGATGGCTGAAAAAGGAAGGTGGAAACTTCAAGAGCTGGAAGCGCCGGTACTTTACGCTATATGGGTCAAAGCTGAGTTACTATAAAAGTGAGAAGGGGTCCCTATTGCGATCCGTTAAAGTCGTAGATATTACTCCGCATCCTTCAGTCTCCCTGGGACTGACGGTATCCACCGTTGGTGGCCGAAAGCTGATCATTCAGGCTGATTCGCACGAGGAGTTTAGCAAATGGCTCAGTGCAGTCCAAAAAGCTGTAGCAGAAGAAAACACAGCGGTAGTGGAGCCACCAACGATGAATATTGTCGCAGACAACAGACCCAGCGAGGACATGAAGGCTTCGGTTAGCCACAGTGGTTGGCTACTGAAAGAAGGACAGGGTTCAAAACATGGAAAAGGCGCTATTTCACTTTGAAAAATAGCGCTTTGATCTACTACAGCGAGGATCGGTGGTGTGGCACGCGGGCATGGCATGGTAAAAGGTGCTCACCAGGATGAAACCAAGCCTCACACTCTTGTTATTGAGTTTCGTAGTGGCAAGACTATGCGTGTGACTGCTGGAAGCGAGACAGAATCGAAATCATGGCACCAAGTGTTGTCTAGAGGACGATCTTCCAGCAGCAAAACGACTGTCATCTCAGAAATAAGCGATGATGTCCTTGATTCCGAAGGTGAAGATGACGACGGAGAACGTATCAGTCGATTCAATTCGAATGACTATCTCAACGACACAATCACCAACGAT